>JBBBDQ010001954.1:1442500-1670000 GCA_037127315.1 Ascarosepion bandense
AGCAGCGCGAGACGTACTTGTTAGGTGTGAGCAAATGGCTGACGAAACGGAGCTTAGAAGAGATACCAAGAGAAAAATTATTGAGAGCAACAAGAGACAGAGCCAAGTGGAAGTCCATGATCGCCTACGTCCTGAAAAGACACGACACATTAAGGAAAACTTAACTTTAACCTGAAAGATGGTCTATACAAACCGTACACTAAAGACTCCCATAATCATAATACATCAATTTAATTTTTCCTGTTTTCCTTGCTACAGCAAGGAAAACAGGAAAATTAAATTGATGTATTATACGGCCTTGAGTTTTCTTTTAATCCACTATATCGGCTGCCAAGGTATGTTAATGAACTCCAAATATATTCTTAACTGCCACATATGATTAGTAGTTAAGAAGTTACATTCGTCTTTACAATTGCTTCCCAAAAAACAGAAATTATTTTTGACGCAACCTCATAATTTGATCTCGTACAAATAGATGTAATCAAATAGATGCCTTCGCATATCATGACGATCACTAATTATTATCATCAGCACTGCACTAAAATTATCCTTCAAGAATTCTCAAGATATACTGATCTTCCAGTCGTTCCTCTCTGCTTAGGGTCTTCGTATTATTTTGCTAAGTGATTTAGTCAACATCTATTTTATTTGCCCTATCTTTCTTAATTATACAAAAAAGTTCTTTCAGAAGGAATGTCTTACCGGATTTGCATGTTCTGTGAATATTCATTGAATTTTAACGACAGTGAAAAGTTATGGGCAAAGAGAGGCAAAACGAGAAAGACACATGATTTAATAAACAATCATATATATGAATATATATTGGCAGATATGAACAAAATTAGATAGACAGATATTAAATAGAATGCAATAGAGATTAACAAAATTAGGTAGATCGATAGATAGATATGATAAGAATGTGATAGATAGATAGATAGACAGACAGACAGATAGATAGATAGATAGATAGATAGATAGATAGATAGATAGAACAAGTGTGATGATAGATAGATAGATAGATAGATAGATAGATAGATAGATAGAACAAGTGTGATAGATAGATAGATAGATAGATAGATAGATAGATAGATAGATAGATAGATAGAACAAGTGTGATAGATAGATAGATAGATAGATAGATAGATAGATAGAACAAGTGTGATAGATAGATAGAACAAGTGTAGATAGATAGATAGATAGATAGATAGATAGATAGATAGATAGATAGATAGATAATCCACTGTTTCGGCTGCCAAAATATGTTAGTGCACTCTAAATATATTCTTAACTGCCACATATGATTAGTACTTAAGAAGTTGCATTCGTCTTTACAATTGCTTCCCAAAAAACGGAAATTATTTCTGACGCAACCTCATAATTTGATCTCGTACAAATAGATGTAATCAAATAGATACCTTCGCATATCATGGCGATCACTAATTATTTTAACCAACACCACGTTAATATCATTATTCAGGAACTCTCAATGATTTTCTAGTCGTTCCTCTCTGCTTAGGGTCTTCGTATTATTTTGATCAGTGAAAATAGTAGACATTTATTTTATTTGCACTATCGTCTTTAATTATACAAAAATGTTCTTTCAGAAGGAATGGCTTATCAGATTTGCATGTTCTGTGAATTTTAACGACAGTGAAAAGTTATGAGTAAAACAAAAGTTAGAGGCAAAACGAGAAAGACACATTATTTAATAAACTATTATATATGAATATATATAGGCAAATATGAACAAAATTAGATAGATAGATAGATAGATAGATAGATAGATAGATAGATAACACATCACTCAACAAATCGCGTGCTTAACTCATAAAGCAACAACTTTTAGGCAAAATTCGACTTTATTCATCAACATAGTCTCCTTCTAGGGGGATACACTGATTCCACGCTTCTCTAACAATTCGATGTCATTTTTGTAGAACGATTTGTCTTTGGCCTCAAAATATGCCTCAGTTTCCGATATCACTTCTTCATTAGAGCCAAATCTCTTTCCGTGGAGTATTTTTTAGGTCCGTAAACAGCTAGTAGTCGCTGGGGGGTAGATCTGGAGAATAGGGTGGATGCGGAAGCAATTCGAAGTGCAATTCATGTCGTTTTGCCATCGATGCTATCGACTTGTAACACGGTACGTTATCTTGGTGAAAAATCATTTATTTCTTCTTCATTTGTGGTCATATTTTGGCGATTTCTTCCTTGAAATGCACCAATAATGCTATATGATATTTACTATTGATGGTTCTTTCTTTTTCAAGGTAATAAATGAACAAAATACCTTACACATCCCATAATACGGAAGATGAAACCTTGCCTGCTGATGTTTGCGTCGTTGGTCGCTTTGGACGGTTTTCGGCTACTGTTGTCCAATCAACCGACTGCTGATTTGACCCCGGAGTGAAGTGGTGGATGCATGTTTCATCCATTGTCACATATTTACGCAAAAACGTCTTCTTGTTTCGTGGTACAGTTGCAAACAACGCTCTGAATCGTCGACATGTTTTTGTTTTTGATGGACTGTGAGCAAACGCGGCACCCTCTTTGAATACATCTTTCTCATTGACAAAGTCCATGCAAAATTGTGAATACACTGCCTTCTGATATGTTCAACTCCTCTGCTATTTCATGCAACTTCAATTTAGAACGGCCAAGACGAGTTAGTGAATTTTCTTTGTGTTTTCCGGAACATCTGCCGATTTGGATCAACCTGAGCGTTCAGCATCATTTGTGTCTGTTCGACCACCTCTTAAACGTTGTTTCCGGCGGAGCAGTTTCCTAATAACCCTTATGAAGCCATTGCTTTGCTTGAACAGTATTATTTTCTATAAAAAATCAATGCTTTATCAACACACGAAATTCAGTTTTTTCCATTGTTTTGAAAATTTGCAACAGTAGCTTCACTTAAATAACTGTAATTTGTAAACTAATAATCCGATTGGGCCCAAATTTTGTCACGATTCATTTGAAGGTTAATACTTCATAAAAATTATATGGATTTTTATTAGTAGTGCGATCTATATGTCATGCCCGGGACTTATTGAGTGATGTGTTAGATATGGACAGACAGAGATGAATAGAATGAGATAAACTATCGTAAAGAGAGTAACAGAATTTGAGTGATAGATATAATCCAAGCTATTCTATTTCTATTTCTTGTGGTTTTTCTTTTTCAAAATATGCCTAATTATACCAAACATTTGGCTTATTAAATAGATTTTTATTGTTTAATCCCGTATTAAAATTCTGTGAATTAAATAAGCTATAAGTCCTATAGCCATCAATAATTTAACAACACTTCTGATTAAGGCTATGAATGTAGATTAATCGCACATCGACACGTCTATGAAGATGGTGAAAATAAACAGGAAATATCAAGCATTCATTGAGTAGTTCAATTCTTATAATCATTCCACTCCTAGCAAGACAGTACTGCCACTGGTGCGCAGGGGATTACATTAAATCAGAGTGATGTGAAAGAGAAGCAAGCTACTGGGGACGTCAGAAAATGGGTAACAGAAGGATGAGAACACTGGTGTGAAGAGGGCTGCATGAAAGTAGAGTGGATGGATAAAAGAACATGATACAAGAGTTGTCATGGAAAGGATGCGAGTCAAAGAGATAGGAAATGGTAATTGACATTGCATTTTAATTGTAGATGTCATGGAATAAGTATACGGAAGGGAATTCCACAGGCGAATAGCGCGAGAAAAGAAGCTGATGGAGTAGAAACTGTGGTTACATTTAACTGGTTTCACTTTAAAAGGGTGGAACTTAGTTGCTTGTCTAGTAGCTCAATTAAATTCATGCAGCGGGGGGTGCACTAGAAAGTTAAATTCATCGGAACAGAAGCCGTGTAAGTATTTGTAGAAGAGACAGAGGGAAGCCACATTACGTCGGTGAGAAAGTGACTGGAGCTGAGTTACAAGGTCGGGAAAAATTACATTGCAGATCCTTTGTTGGATTTTGTCAAGATCCCCAAGATAAATAACAGAGACACCCGACCAAATGTGTACTGCAGTATTCAATGTACGGGCTGATGGTAGATTTATATATGTGCAAGATGAATTCAGACGAGAAAAACTTCCTGGCCCTATACAGTTAACCGACATTCCTAGTATCAGATTTAGCTATAAATTCAATGTAGTCATTCCACTTGAGGTCGGCTGAAAGAGTTAGGCCGAAGAGGCGCAAGGTTTTGCTTTCAGGAATACCAGCCTGATCCATGCTGATGGGCGGTAGGATCGATTATCTGTGGTGGTTAAAAGATAGAAACTTCGTTTTGGAAGCATTAAAATTCACGTGTCATTTCTTACCCCAGCCCTCCATAGATTGAAGGTCCTTTTCAAGATCAGCAGCGAGGTTCGTTTTGTATAGAAATGGTTTTCCTGCTTTACGGTTAGTAACTCACAGACTCTCCCCATTCTGGCAGGCCAGTTTAGTTTGATGCGAACCAATTGCAGGCACTGATTAAAAAGAACAGCACCAGATCCGACCAGAGAATTGGATCAGAAAATGGTAAGCTCTTATGTTACTGTCAGTTGTCACCTTTATTCAATGCATAATGTCCAGAACAAGCAAACGCTCATTTCTAAGCTGTGTGTTTAACAAATGTACAGACTCAAAAATTCCACCGAAAACACTGGACTCTCAATACAGTGTAATTATTCAACATGAAAATGTTCGCCCTAACGTCATTAATCTGAGAAAACATACAATTAAAAAATTGATTGGAAAGTTCTGACACATCCACCAAATTCTTCTGTTTAAGCATCTTCAGACTACCATCCTTTTCGTTTTCTAATAATTTGAGTGTTGTTTATATATATATATATATATATATATATATATATATATATATATATATATATATCATCTGTATTTTTATTTATTTTAATGCATCTCTTTTCTCTTCAGTCACCAAGTGGCAACTTCCAGTTCCGAACCTGTCACACACACAAATATAATTATCTTACCATAATGTTTTGTTATCGTTTTGTTTATCGGGTGTTAAATTCACTCTTTGAAATGGCCATACGTTTTTGGGAAATATATATATATATACGTGTGTGTGTGCATGCATATATATATATATATATATACCGAGTAGACGTGTTTAAGTAAACTCTATGTTTCATTAAAAAAATGAAATTAATGCCTAACTAGCCTAAGTAATTGCAATTCTTATTAAATATAATCTATCCGGGATCGAACTTAAATTCCTTTATTCTGACTGGTGGAGAGGGGAAGCACTTTTTGGCCAGCAGTGCCATAATAGTTTCGGCCACGAAGTTCTTTACAATAAGGCAAGAATCAATTGGTCTTTTTATTAAATATTTTTCTCCCAATGGGACTTTTCAATGTCTATAAATGGCTAAATTTATTGTCATAATCGAGGCATAAACAAAATAATTTCGGTAATTAATAAGTCTTTGTAGCTGATATTTTGTCTTTTTTATTTCGAATGATTAACTGAGTGTGTGGCAACTTATTCATTAATTAGAAAAATATATTATCAAAAATTAAACAAACAGACCTTGATGGTTGAACTGAAGAAAAATGTATATATATTCATATGTCTATGTGTGTGTGTGTGTGTGTGTGTGTGTGTGTGTGTGTGTGTGTGTGTGTGTGTGAATAATATTAGATATAATCTAATGAGAGGATTAGTATGATTATAACAGAGACAAGACGTAAACTATATTTTGTTTTACCCGACGCGTTTCATCCACTGATGGACTTTATCGGGGTTAAAAAACGAAATGAATTTATTTGAAATAAAGTATCAATGAACACAAAAGAAATCTCATAAATAGCAATTTAACAAAAACATTGGTCAAACACAAAAATAAGGCCACAATTTTTACCTAAAATGATATACTCAGAAGAAAAATCCTCGAGATTGCCAGCATCAAATAGTGCCAAAATATTGATCAAAGCCCCGGATTTTCCTAATCTAACCATTTCTAATAAAGCCAATATTTTACCAAGTCAACATGTGCCACAAACATATAAAAATAATAAAAAGAAAACGGTTAATTTACATCATTTCAACAGCTTATAACAATTTACTTCACATAAAAAAATTCTCTTCAAGTCTGAGAAATGACGTTTGTTAAATGTTTAATATTTTTCAGTTTACCTATGAATATTTATGAGCGTTTTCTTCCAGTAACCAATAACTTATATATATATATATATATATATATAATGCAGGTTTCATTGAATAATATAAGCAAGTTTTGTCTATTCATTTTGTGGAGGATTCATTCCTACTGTCTGATACGAAAGCCGATTGCTTAGAACCGATAAAAAAATTAACAATTACTGTGATTTTTTGTTGTCTTTCAACGATATCACCATCAAATATATCAGACGGTACGAACGGATACTACACAAAATTAATAGACAAAACTTGTTTATATTATTCCATGAAACCTCCATTAATGAAAGAATGCTGCCAAAATGCACACAATATATATATATATATATATATATATATATATATATATATATATATATATATATACAGAGGATTAGTTTGGGGGGAAAGTGTTTATTAATAATGTAATTATAGAATTTATGTATACTATTTTCACTGCTGTCATTTTTTTATTTGCTTTTGATGGGCATTTTCATCTGACTTGAATGTTCTAATTAATTTTTGCTAAGTATTTAATTCGGCATATATTACCATATTAATTAAAATAAAAAAATTAAATTAAAATTTAAAAAATCTATCGTATACAGCTCGTTTATTAGAATAAAACGCATATGCTCAGATCATCCAGATTTTCTAAACAACATTAACAACCTAACAAAACAGTTTCTAAAATGTAAATATCCAATAAAAATAATAAAGGAAGCACTACATAAAACCATCCACATAGATCGTAGCACACTTCTCACATACAAAAAACGAAAAGAAAACAACCAAATTCCCATGGTTTTTAACCATAATCAATATTCCTACACACTTATCAAAAATTTTAAAAATGATTACAGGAACCTCCAATCAAACAAAAACATCAAAGACATTTTCGATAAACCACCCATAAATGCAAAGAAACAAACACCCAACCTATCAACTATCCTCACTTCTAACAAATATTTAAATAACACAAACCTATCAGGGAATTTAAAATGTGGGAAGCCTCGCTGTTTAATTTGTAAACATTTAATAACAGACAAAACATTCTCTGTACCCAACACCAAAATAAAATTACACCCACCAAACATCACTTGTGACAGCGAAAACATCATATACTTTCTCTTCTGCTCAATTTGCCCCAACAGCGGATATATCGGCGAATCCGGTAATAGCTTTAGATTTCGCTTCAATAATCACAAACTAAATATACGACAAAAAAATGTATACTCCCCAGTTGCAGCCCATTTTAATCAACCTGATCATACTTTAGAAAATTGCAAATGTTTACTAATAGACTCCAATTTTAGTTCTACACACACACGCAGAAATTTCAATTGGAGTAGATAGACTAAACTATCGCCCGGTTCACACTCCACCCACGTCTATTGAACAGGTAAAGAGGCTCATCCCTTGTTTCCTGTTTAGGATGCGGTTTCCGGTTTTCTCTTTTCTAATCCTCTCACTTTGTTTTTTTGTTTTTTGTTCTTTTCAATTGGAGTAGATAGACTAAACTATCGCCCGGTTCACACTCCACCCACATCTATTGACCAGGTGAAGAGGCTCATCCCTTGTTTCCTGTTTAGGATGCGGTTTCCGGTTTTCTCTTTTCTAATCCTCTCACTTTGTTTTTTTGTTTTTTGTTCTTTTCAATTGGAGTAGATAGACTAAACTATCGCCCGGTTCACACTCCACCCACGTCTATTGAGCAGGTGAAGAGGCTCATCTCTTGTTTCCTGTTTAGTATGCGGTTTCCGGTTTTCTTTTTTCCAATCTTTTCACTCGTATGTAGCCCCCTGCACATCAGTGGCGTTACCGCCTTGCTCGGGGTGATATGATTAAAAAAAAAAAATTTGCTAAGTATTTAATCTAACATTGACAGCCAAGTTATATAGTTATGAGGTGTTTAATCTAACATTGATTATCATGTTAATATTTGATAGATTTTTATTTAGCATAACCATCTGGTCAATATTTAACACGTTTTTTATTATAGCACTGATTGTCAAATTAATATATAATTATATTTCTCGATACATCAATTTCACATTGTTTTTGTATTTTTTATTAGTGCCTAGTTTTAACAGTTTGTATATATAGGTCTAGTTTTTATTTATTTATTTTCACTCTGTTTATATTGGAATATATATATTTAGGTGCATGGGTTTGTCTACGTATTAGTATATGTATGTATGTATGTATGTATGTATGTATGTATGTTTTTTCTACTAGCAGACATAATGATATTTTGTTTTACTTGCTATATATATATATATTGATTCATTGATAGATTGACTGATTGTTTAATTACTTAGAAGACACCACATGGTAGAAACCTAAGTCACGTAATAACTCTTTTACAAATATATATAAATATATATATATATATATATATATATATATATATATATATATATATATAATCATCTGCAGACACATCTGTTTTGCTGTATCACAGCTCATCAGTAGGGTTAGACATCTGATTGTTTTTTACCCAGGATTGAAACCCGACCGAATTGGCGTCAGTCGGCGATTCTATCTCTGAGTTATGAACGCTCGGTGGAAAGAGGCAGACTTTTTAGCGTGTATATTATCACTGGATGTGCTTCGTGGTGCAATGGATATCGGCTCGGAACGAGAAATCGGGAAGCCGAGTTCGAATTCCAGTTGAATTCCTTGCATTCACTTACACGCAAATACCCTTGGGAACGGTATTGATCCGTCTCTTCCCTCCAGTTATGGGTTAAATAATAGGACAGATTGGGTTCTGTAGCCTTGGTCGTCAACCAGTCTACCATAGAAACAATGGCAACCTACTGCGGGATAATCTTCTGCTCAGTCAGTTATGTCTCTTTCGAGACATGATCGCCCAAGCGTGTATCACGTATGGCACTTAACTGACTGATTATCATTATACACGCCCATTAGCTGAGAGTGTTCTATGCGACGGTTTTTACTATAATAGAGGGTATATATATATATATATATATATTCTTCACTACTCGCCGACATAATTGTTGCAAAAAAAATAAAATAATAAGGCGCAGTTAAAGAGTATACACCTGGCAAGAGTTTTCACAAGATGTCGTAAAGTTTAATAATTTATTAGTAAAGGTAATGAACTGGGTCGACACGGTCTCCTTATTGTCTCCCTAAGGACCTGAGCCGACGCCACTTCACTGTTGTCTTTCTCTCTATATGTGTATGTGTGTGTGTGTGTGTGTGTGTGTGTGCGTGTGTGACAATATATATATATATATATATATATATATATATATATATATATATATAATACACTAATCTTTTATTATAATATAGAGGATACTCCATATTTTGTTATATTTTTTTTGTCTCCGATACATTGGCAGCGTCTTGTAACAATGTACTTTTTACGATACTACTGAACTGTTAGAAGGTTTTTGGTAAGCTAGCATTGGCTATTTGATTTATTATTAATCGCCTGACACCCATCACCACGTTGTGAACATGATCAATGTTTCCCTTCTTGGTGGCTGTTGCGGGACATTCAAACGATGGGTCATCTTCAAGATTCTCTCTTCACCTCCTAAATTCAGCTGCCCACTTTCGTATTGTTCATTAAGCTGGTGAGTCATGCTCTAATGTTGCAACCATATCAGCATGAATGACTTTAGGGTCTAAAACTTTCTCTTCTGTATGTACATGACAACCTCGCGATACTAAATTTTCTCTATTTTCAAAAGAAGTCGCTACAAGATTCGCTTGAAGTTTTCTTTGAACAATCAGATGTCAATTTACCTGGAAAGAAACAATGCAGCTATTAAGAAGAGTTTCAGTTTGAGTTTTGTTTAACGGCATATCAACACCTCTGTGGGTTATTTAATGCCAAAAAGGTGGGGGTTTAAGGTATTTTTTATGTTCGGTTAATAGTGAGAAGGTTGATTTAGTCAGATTTTAATGAACATTTTTTGTTTTTATTTTTTATTTTAGAAAACTGAAAATATTTTCTAGTTTTGCATTCAAAAATGTTTTACTAAGAATAATTTTTTTTCTTCAAAAATGTATTGTTGGTAATATTTTTTCTTCAAAAGTATATATTTCTATAAAAGTCTATTTTCATGTATATATTTCTATAAAAGTCTATTTTTATACTTTCATAGTATTTTGACCCCAGTTTTGGTGGTTAACTATTTGCCCATAGCTGGAACCCTAACAGTTGCTACCACTCAGGGTCAGGGTGAACCTGAGAACAACAGCAATTAAGAGATGGTTCCATACTCCTCACCACCTTCCAATCTGAGGCTTTGCTGCTGAATGCAGTTTACTGTCATGCCCATGACCGAATTATTAACAAAAAGAATTAAAATTAATGCATGCATGATTTGATATCTTGAGCATCACTCATTATAGTTAGCTTATGAACTTTTCAATATACACTCGTACCTGCAACAAAAAACAATGCCGTTATTATCAAGAAGAGTTAAAATTAATGCATGCAAGATTTCACAGCTCAAGTATCACTCTTGCGAAGTCAGCCTATGAACATTCAGCCTGCGCTCGTACCTGCAACAAGAAACAATGCCGTTATTATTAAGAAGAGTTAAAATTAATGCATGCAAGATTTCACAGCTCAAGTATCATTCCTGCATAGTCAGCCTATGAACATTCAGCCTGCACTCGTACCTGCAACAAGAAACAATACCGCTATTATTAAGAAGAGTTAAAATTAATGCATGCAAGATTTCACAGCTCAAGTATCATTCCTGCATAGTCAGCCTATGAACATTCAGCCTGCACTCGTACCTGTAACAAGAAACAATGCCGTTATTATTAAGAGTTGAAATTAATGCATGCAAGATTTCACATCTTGAGAATCACTCCATCATAGTCAGCCTATGAACATTTCAGCCAATCACTGTACCTGGAACAAAACAATAGAGTTATTAATAAGAAGAGTTGAAATCCATTCATATAATATTTCTCAGTCCTAGCATCCCTTTTTAAAAATTATCTTATAAACTTTTTAGCCCATCCTCGAACCTGGGTAGAAACAATGCTATTATGAATAAGAAGATTTGAAAATGACGCTTGCAAGATTTCAATTCTCGAGAGTCAATCCATTATAACCAGCCTATGAACTTTACAGCCAACATTAATACCTGGAAGAAAATTTATTAATAAAAAGACTTTAAATTAATCCATACCCGAATTCACATCTCGACAATTACCCCTTCATCGTCAACCTATTAACGTTTTTACTGAACCTCTTACTTGGAAAGAAACAATGCAATTATTAATGAGAGTTGTTGAAATTATTGCTCGATCTTCATCTTTTCATAGTCAGCCTATGAACTCTTCGCTCTAACCTCGTACCTGGAAAGAAACAATACATTTCGATCATCATTCCTTCATAGTCATCTATGAAATTTATAACCAACCCTCGTATCTGGAAAATAGCAATACATCTATTAATCTTAAGAGTTGAAATTATTGCATGAAACATTTCTCAGCATTAGTATTCTTCTTCAGGTGCCGTGTCCGTTCAGGACGTAGGCGATCATGGACTTCAACCTGGCTCTGTCTCTTGTCACTCTCAAAATTCTTCCTCTTGGTATCTCTCTCGAATCCCGCTCTGTCTCGAGGTATCAAGTAGATCTAGCGCTGCTATCCCCTGTCACTCTTTCTTCTATCCGTCCTGTGAGTATTACATTCTCCAGGCCCTCCTTCCTCATTACATGTCACAGAAACTTCATCTGTCTCTTCCTTATGTTAATTAAGAGTTTTCTCCATGTTTACACCCTCTCCATCACCTCGTCGTTAGTCACGTGCCCAGTCCATGTTATCCTCAGCATCCTTCTGTAGAACCACATTTCTGCTGCCTGCAGCCTCTCCTTCAGCCTTGAGAAGACCCTCAAACATTCACTGCCATACAGAAGGACAGACATCGCATAGAAATCCAGCACTCTCTTCTTTGTCTCCAATAAGATTCTCCTGTCTTTCAGCTTTTTAAATGTGTCCTTGGTCATGCCAATGCGTCTTTGTATCTCAACATCACACTTTCCATCCTCTGTCAGCGCACTTCCCAGATATTTAAATTTATTTACTTGTTATATTTTAGTTTCTCCGACCTGTAGTTAGCATTTTGGAGTTTTATTTTTGCTGATGAATTCAGTTTTATTGAAGTTTGTGCTTAGCCCTTTCTTCTCGCTTTCTCTTCCTACCTTCTGTAGGAGATCCTGCATTCTTCTTTACGTGTCTGCTATTAACACTGTGCCATCTGCATATCTTACATTGTTGAGATTGTGGCCGCCAATGATGAATCCTGGCAAGGGTTTTATTGTTCTCAGAATTGTTTCGTTGTACAATTTGAATAGATCCGGTGAGAAAACATATCCTTGTCTTACGCCCTTTTCTACTTTGTATACCTGCTGAATTCACTTCCTATCCGTACGCAAGTGGTTTGCTGCCAATATATATTCTTGATTATCCTAACGTCTTTTCTGACAATATCGAGGTTGTCGAGCATCTCTATCAAGTCTTTGTGGCGTACTTTGTCAAATACCTTTGCGTAGTCTATAAAGCACAGATAGAGTTCCTTCTGCATTTCTATTGCTCTCTCAGATAACATTCTGAGCATAACTGTCGCATTTTTTGTTTCGGTATCTTTAACAAAGCTACATTGTTCTTGGACTATTCTGCTGTGCGCTCTGTTCATCAGAATCCGGATGATGAGTATTGTCATGCGGCTCATTAAGCTGATTGTTCGGTGGAGTACACATTCCTTTGCAGCTGGCTTCTTAGGTAGTGCTATGAAGATCTATCTGTTTGGGTCCGCCAGTATATTGCCGCTATTGTAGATTTCGTTTATTTCTGTGAGTCTGTCTATGCCAAAACTTTTTAAGGACATCAACATCTCTATTACAATCCCATTGGGTCATGCAGCTTTATTTCTATTCAATTTGGCCATTGCCGACTCAACTTCGGTTTTTAATATTTATGGTCCATCCATATTTTTGTGAATTGTTGGTTGCACTCTCTTGTTGTGGAAGAAATCAGCAATATACTCATCCCATCTCTGAAGTATTTTTTCTTTAACCTACGAAATTTTCACCCCCACCTCGTACATATTTTTAAGTCTACCACGCGTTTTTGCTTTTTTATTGCTGGTGCTTCTACTATATATTTATAGATTCTTGATACAAAGTAGAATCTTCAATGTTATCCGCCATAATATAGCTTCAGCATCCCTTTTCTACAAATACTTTTCATGATAATTGTTCTGATGAAGCTTCCTTTCAATTTGCAACTAGGTCGCATCATTTTACATCTGAAATGACTAGATGTAACCGTAAGTCCTATTTTAATGTTTTCTTCTCTCGCACTTCTCGTTTGCGAGACTTTCTTCCGGCTTCTTGCTTTCCTGTCAATTACGATCTTATAAAATGTAGATGGTACATCAATCCTTATTTTCTGCTTTCTTTAGCTCTTTTTTATTGTAGCCTTTAATTTTTTTTTTTTTTTTGGGGGGGGGGGTAACCTCTTATGTCTTAGTGACTTTATCACCTAGATTGGAATGAATTGAGTTAATTAAAAAGAAATATATCAACAAATAGGATATTCTTCTAAGCATATCTTAGATGTGGCACAAAGCCGAATGTAAGAAGCACTCACTGAGGATCGAACTCACGATTCTGTCGTAATTCAAAATTATTTTCTAAGCGTAGCTCAGCTGTGACACAAGGCCGAAATTATAGGACACCAGTTGGAATCGAATTCACTTCTTCTTCATTTGCCTTCCCCTGTCTCTATTCCCCTCTATCCATCCTGTGATTATTAAATTCTCCAGGCAGGCCTTTTAATTATAATTTAAAATTATTTTCTAAGCGTAGCTTAGATATGGCACAAGGCCAAATGTATCGGAATCTCAGTGTGGGCTAAATTCACTATTCAGTTGTAACTAAAAATGAATTTTAAGGGTAGCTTAGATGTGGCCCAAGGCCGAAAGTATGGTACACCAAGTGTGAATCGAACTCAGTCAGTTAAATGCCAAATGTGATACACTCTAGGAGGATCCTGTCTTGAAAGAGACATGACTGACTGGGCCGAATATTTTCCCGCAGTAGATTTGCCATGAATTTCTGCGGTAGACTGGTTGTCAACCAAAGGTAAAGAACCCATTCTGTTCTGCTGTTTAATCCATAGCTGGAGGGAGAACAAACAGATTAATACCTTTCTCAAGGGTATTTGCGCGTAAGTGAAAGCAAGGAATTCAACTGGAATATGAACTCGGCTCCTCCGATTACTCGTCCGAGCCGATATCCGCTGCACTACAACGTAATTGTAACTACGCTTAAAAAATTATTTTCTAAGCGTAGTTTACTTGTGGCACAAGGCCAAAAGTATGAAGAGCTCTGTGAAGATTGAACTCATAATTCAGATGTAATTGTAATTTTTCTAAGGGTAACGTAGATGTTGTACAAGGTCAGAAGTATGAGGCACTCATATTTGATCTAACTCACTATTCAGCCGTAATCGCTTTAGCGAGACACTTGCTAACCATTACATAATTTCCGAGTACCCTATAGAACTTAACAAAATATGATGACGTTTTTGACAGCAAATGTAAACTAGTTTCGAAATAAGATCATTCTGGAATAGGTTACTCAGACAATTTGTTCTTCTCAGTTTTTCTCTTATTGTTTCTTGGCTTGCAATATTCTTCCGTGTCTTTTTTCGGTTTATTTTTCTCTTTTGTTCAACAATTATCACAAATTAATAAAATTACCCAAACAATCATAGATCCGATCTTATCTTCGTCTGCGATCTTCAGTGAAGTTTTCCAAGAAGCTACAATAGCCACTCAGTTAGACACTTTTGTTTTTAAAACTTCGGTAAGTCTATAAAACCTCGGCGACTTGAAAACGTTTAAACAGTATTTAATAAACAACTGCTAAAATCTGTTTCATCAAGCAGTGCGAATCGATATAGCAACTGCTTACCGAGGAAGTAATATAACAGAAGACGGAAAGTGCGACACCGAAATCCGAAGGCAAATCGACATGGCCAAGGATGTATTCCAGAAGATGCGTAGAGTATTGAGAGACAATAACATTACGCTTGAAACAAATATGAGAATATTAGACTGCTATGTGATGTATATTCTTCAATATGGCAGTGAATGCTGAACAATCCCCTCAAAGATGAAGGAGAGACTTGAGGTAACCGAAATGTTGTTTTACAGAAGGATGGACCCAGTATATCAGCAGGTTTTGGAAAGGATGGAAACAAAAAGAAAACAAATACTGAACATCAGGAAAAGACAGCTAAAGTACCTGAGACTTATAATGAGAAAGAGGGCTTAGAGAATCTGGTATTCACAGGTCAGATAGAAGGAAAAAGACAGGGGAAAGCAACGTGTAACATACGTGTCGGGCTCGAACAAGTGGATGGCAGAGCAGGATTTAGGTGAGGTAAAAGGAGAAGGTTTGCTAAGATTCACTAGGGATAAGGAAACGTGGAAGGCCATGAAGTGACACAGCACATACAAGAAGATGCACTTAACCACTTAATAAAGCTTCAAATTGATGAGATTGATCCTAGAAAAGCTTAGATTCATGCCTTTCTAAAGAGGCTTTTGTGCGAAAGTGATATTAGCTGCCTTAACCAGAATTTAAACTTTTTATACTGATTCCAGTATCTGGGACTTAAGGCTATACGCCGGTTTTCGTGCCATCACTGAAGTTAAGCAACGTCGAGCCTAGTCAGTATCTAGATGGGTTACCGTTTAGGAATACCAGGAGCTGTAAACATGGATGTGCAGATAGAAATGGCTTACTGCTAAATTATGTTGAAACACCGGTTCTCCTGCAATCACCGAAGTGAAGCAACGTCCAGTATGTAGATGAGTGATGCCGTAAGCTATTTTGACCCGCATATTTAAGCTTACAGTACTTGGTATTCCCAAACGATCACCCATCTAATTAGTGACCAGGCCTGACGTTGCTTTACTTCGATGGTCGCACGAGGACCGGTGTTTCAACATGACAGTAAGCCATTTTTTTCTGCACATCCAATCTTACAGCACCTGATATTCCCAAGTGGTCACCAAGTGGTCGACCAGGCTTGAAGTTTCTTAACTTCAGTGATCGTATGAAATTGTGAGGGGGGGTTGAGTAAAGATTTAAATGACAAATGACAGACTATGAATAGGGCCATTGTCCAAAGATATGTCGTTAGACAATGCAGTGGCCTCGGCTTTGAAACCATAAAACAGTGGACAGTGACCAAAAAACGTAGATTTTGTTTGGGTTCACGAGCGGCCATCTGTCTAGGTACTGAGGTACGATAATCGGGATGTGGCCGTTTAGCTTTTATACCTGCAAATTATAGATGTTTGGATACATGCATTAACGAAAATATTCAAAATGAAACAGCTACAATAACAATAATAATAACGATTATTGCAGAGGGTAATTGAATTTTGGTCTGACTTCATCTCTAGTGAAAGTTAATGAGTTAAAGGATGCACACTTGGGCGATCATGTCTCAAAAAAAACATACCTCACTGGGCAGAGTATTTTTCCGCAGTAGGTTGCCGTGACTTTCTGCGGTAGTCTTGTTTCCAACCAAGGATACAGAACCCAATCTATGCTGCTATTTAACTCATAGCCGGAAGGAGAAGCGACAGATTAATAACTTTCCTAATGGTATTTGCTTGTAAGTGAATGCAACGAATTCGACTGAAATTTTAAATCGGCTCTTCGAATTCTCGTTTTGAGACGATATCCACTGCACCGCAGCGCACATCGAAAAGTGATGATCTAAATGTAATGGAAAGTAGATTCATATCTCTTGTGGGGGTAGTTCTCCACACTGAAAGTTATAATCGTGATATGTCGGTTGCTAATTGACTTAACGCACCCTAAATGTTAGGAACTTGGTAATCTTCCACTGAAAGCTGACTCCTTAGTATTCGGCTAACTGCCGAATAATATCAACTTCCTTAGTAGCTCAACTGAACTCCAACAGAACTCTAAAGAACTCTTTAGAACTTCTAAGAACTCCTATAAACTTCCCAAGAACTTCTCAATATTTATTGTATGAAAATTACAATTGTGGCACAAGGCCTATTTGGGGGGCCAAAAAACTCAGGTTGGTCTTCAGTACCTAGCCTATACCTAGCTAATCCGGCTCACAACCCAAACATACTTTACAATTTTCTGATCCACCACAAGAACATGTCCATCAGCATTCAATCCTTCATACACCAAAATACATATCAGGGACCTAAAAAAAAAAAGAATAAAAATTTTATTGTGGATAATAGATACAAAAATATATTTAAAAATATATTATGAAATGATATGTGGGGAGGGGCATGACATAAATTCTCAAAACAAAAAATTTTTAAACAAAAAATACAAACAGAAATCATGATGTTAGTTGGACCCAACCAACCCACAAAACGAAGAGGCCGCTGTATTCTGCCCATAGAACAAAATCAAGAGGCACTCTTTCTACAGGAAGTTAACCTGAGAAAATAAAATTTCTCAGGTTAACTTCCTGTTAACTCTTACTAATATAGGAGGGAGAGTCCATTATCTGAGGAATAGGTGTGTTTCACCATAACATTTATTCAAAAGTTTTTATCTTGGAATTTGAGTTTAACTTTCTACGTTTCAACCTTTGATTCACATTTGGCTGAAAGAATAATGCAAGATTCATTTTGTCGTTTCTCTGTTTTCTTGCGCCTACAGAATATTCGTGACTCAAAATTCTTCGCGCACATATAAACTGGATAAGATGTCTGATCGAAAATGACAAGTCACCCTGCATCGTTTTTTCTCAATAACAAAAAAAACGTTTAGAATTTAATTTTTTTTTTTCGAGAACTACGTATGCACGTATCTGGAGCCTTTTAAGCAAAAATAACACCAAAAGCAGAAAATGAAACATGCAGAAGCACACAATAGCTAAAGTTGAATGCTTATACAGACTGTCATTCTGTGATTGATGCGAATATTTCCAGCATCCTTTGAAAAACAAATTTCATTCATCTAAATTCATAGCACCATTATTCAATGATCAAAGTGTTTCCCTGGCTTTTCATGTCATTGCCACCTTTCAGCGAGAGCAGGTTTCCTCTTATATTATTTCCTCTCTTTGATGCAAAAGTATTTAAATCCTTTTTAACAAAATATTTTATTCATATAAGTCAATATCATATCGTCAAAGATATTTCCCTGGCTTTATATGTTTATAATATGAAAAACGTCTTTTCATCTACATTGGATATTCTATCATATTAGTTTACAGAATTATTGCGAAGATCTTTTCTTGAAATGAATTCATAGCATTAATGATGCTATGAATTCATGTCAAGAAAAGATCTTCGCAATAATTCTGTAAACTAATATAATAGAATATCCAATCAGCAAAAATTCAGTCAGCAAATTGTAGGCGGTCTGATCATAAAGCGTTGAGAGAGTTGTTATGGTAACAGAGCTAAGATCTACAGAGGAAAGTTTCTTGACACATATTGGTCTTGAATTCCGTCCCCTATACACACGAAGGTAAAACGTTCTTTCTCACTTCAGTTGTTTAGAGCAGTGTAACCCCCAACGTGTCGAGCCTCGTCAACAATAAACAATGTCTCCCCTGAGTCAGTCATCAATAATGTTAACTAATAATGTAGCCCTATGACTCGCGTTGGTATTCAAGTTCTTTCAGGCCACTATGGTTGACATCTAGTCGACTCTTCACTCGTTAACGCATGGCTTGTTTGTCGCTAGTTTCGTGACAGTGGGCACGGTTCCGCTCGACTTAGCTGACGTTTGTTGACAGCAAGGAGTTACACAAAAAATAATCCTTTTGAATAAAGAATTAACTTTAAGAATGTACTAACGATTTGGTTTATATATAATTTGTTGTATGCAGCGGCTTTAACGCTTTCCACTTACTGTTATAGTCAAATGATACTATGATCTCCTCTAGAGTCTGCAGTTTGTGTTAGTACTACCTTAAAAATTTTAAGTTCTGGTCTTCAGTGGCGGCACTATTTCTTGATCAAGAGATCTCGGTGAGCGATGTAGATCCCAGTAGAAATAATGTGGGAACTTTTCATGTGTGTATCTCCAGTTTAAATGGAGTCCTGCATCAGGCAGAGGTAGGGATTGACCAGGGTCTTGGTTCGAGTGTCTTCCAACGCGAGCATCAACGTTTTTCTAAAGTACAATATTCTCAAAATATATTCACTCAAGTGCTTTTTCATATATGGAAATCTCCAGTCACGTTCCGAGAGTGGTCAGAGGACTCAAACTGATCCTTAATTCTAACTACCTTCACGTCTCATCTCATACTATCACTCCATCTAGACGGTGCTAATCTCTTTCTTCTTTCTCTCACTTTCTCAGCATCTAACTTCAACCTGCTCCAAGGACTGGTACATTGTGTTTGTGACGAATCCAACCTTAAGATGGCGTAGGCAAAAAAAAGGAATTTTCAGTTATTTATCTATCAGCTTGTCATTACTCGATCAACCAGACCACTCAAGCATTTTCTTGGGAGTGGGGAAAGAGGGAAAGAAAATTCTTCCCAATCTCTTTAGTGATAAAAACAGAAGTTTATCATCTCCCGTTTTATTCGTTTTTAACAATGGACAGACTACACAGCCGTTTTTTTCCATGGTCACTTCAAAATAGTAATTATTTTTTCTTTATCACTTGTAGCCAAAGAAATCCGAATTCATTTTTTGTATGAAAGTTTTATGGACGAATGTCTTAGAAATCAAAATGAAAGAAACGCGTGAGTTTGGCCTCTACTTCTGTGAAGACATTTCTTTTCTGGGTAGCTGATTCAAAACATGTTCATTTTCCTGGTTTATTTTGCTCAAAGAGATATTTAAATGTTACTTCGGTGACCACCAGGATTTCTTTATCGACAACATATTGGGGATATCGATTTCCGATATCGGGGAAAATGAATCGTCTGAGATCTACTAATGTTTGAGACTAAAAACTCTAATTTTACCAAGTTAGAGCAAATTCTGCAGCAAGAAACACGATAAAAGTGCTGAAATCCTGATCTTGATCAGACCTGATCGGATATCGGGTTTTCGATTTCCTATATTTGGGGGAAATCGGGAAAAATAAGTAGCCCATGACCTGACCGGCAGCTTAAAAATATTTGTGTGAAGTTTGGTGAGAATCGGATTAAAATTGTGGATTTGTATAAAGGACATACAGACAGACACACACACAAACATTTTGCCTTGTATATATATATATATATAGATACACTAATACGTAAACAAACCTATACATCCAAGTATATATTCTAATATATACAGAGTAAAAAAATCATATTTTATATACACAAATATCCACACACACACACACACACACACACACACACACACACACACACACACACACACATATATATATATATATATATATATATATATATATATAATTTAGGTTTTCCCTGTAAGCATTAAATTACGTACAAGATATGTGTAGCGGAAGCATAAAATTGCGTACATAATACTACATTTCGGCATTAAATAACCCAAAGAGATTAATATGTTTTAATCGGTATCAACCCAAGCAAGGTAGTTAAGCCACTAAGACACAATGAGTTACACGATGTAGAAGAGTTAGGAACAGAAACATTGATAATGAGCGGTAAGAAAAAGACTAATCAAGGAGACAGTAGATAACAATGGACACTGCATTTAAATTTTTGCAGATTAAATTTGGCTGAAAAACATGGAGCCGGGAGTCCCACAAAGCGATAATTTCTAGCAAAGAAGTATTTAGCATATAACTTAAGGTTATATCTCCCCAGCTCCACTGTAAATTGATGAGATCTCGACGCCAGTCTAGTCAGTCAGTTAAGTGCCATACGTGATACATGCTTGGGCGATCATGTCTCGAAAGAAACATGACTGACTGGGCAGTAGGTTGCCATTGCTTTCTGCGGTAGACTGGTTGCCGACCAAGGCTATAGAACCCAATCTGTACTGTTATTTGACTTATAGCTAGAGGGGGAAGAGATG
Organism: Ascarosepion bandense; assembly: GCA_037127315.1. Taxonomy (NCBI): domain Eukaryota; kingdom Metazoa; phylum Mollusca; class Cephalopoda; order Sepiida; family Sepiidae; genus Ascarosepion; species Ascarosepion bandense. Next base: position 1,463,695 of record JBBBDQ010001954.1, read on the forward strand.
TATTATATTATTAAGTAGTAATTAGTGGGGGATCAGTTTATTACTTCATAGCAATATGAAACCGATCCCCCACTTTATGACCAGTAGAAGCCTTAATCATGAGTCAAACAAATTCATTCAGTCAGTTAAATGCCATACGTGATACACGCTTGGGCGATCATGTCTCGAAAGAAACATGACTGATTGGGCAGAAGATTATCCCGCAGTAGGTTGCCATTGCTTTCTGCGGTAGACTGGTTGCCGACCAAGGCTATAGAACCCAATCTGTCCTGCTATTTAACCCATAACTGGAAGAAAGAGACGGATTAATACCTTTCCCAAGGGTATTTGCGCGTAAGTGAATACAATGGATTCAACTGGAATTCGAACTCGGCTCCCTGGTTTCTCGTTCCGAGCCGATATCCACTGTACCACAAAAAGTTTACGTACCATAACAAAGAACTCATTCCAATAGTTATCATGAAAGTACTTATGGTATGCCGCTAAACAAAATCAACCAACGAATCTCATAAGGAAACATTTAGTTTTGCTATCATGATTAACTTCAATAAAGTTCTGAATTAATAAACGCTTATTTTCTTAGATTCGTTGCCACCAACTGCTAAACAGGTTAACTGTTATTTAAACCTGTGGCTGGCAGTGAAAAAAAGACAAATTCATACGTTTCCGATATTTTATACCAAGGTCAACGTGACATATTTGCTTTGCCTGGAATTTGACTTCAAGATTCATTACATCATATTTAATAAGATATTTGTTTAATATCAATTTGTATATATTATTGCATCTGTATGCAAATAACTGTTTTAAGCACGTATATAAGTTTTTATTTTTATTAAAACTTTTTTGACGAAAAACCTACAACGTTAAAAAAAACATATACCTAGAAGCGAACAAGTTGAAATTGGCAGGTAGCGACCAAATTAATATCTCAGAATGAAAAACGCTCACTGGCCGACGTAAGAGACTACCTAACCCTAACCCCAGCGTAAAAGGCAGGCATAGGTGCGTACATTTGAAAGAGACCATGTGCAAATAAACACGTAGGTGTAAACAGAATCAATGTCCTAGACATGAGGAAATAAGAAAGTCGACATTGTCCAGCATGTTAGTTTACAAGTAGAAAGAACTTCTAATTGCTAAGACTTGCCACAGGAGGCCAGTTCTTCGTTAATTTTAATTGTCGACAGTAATTAGTTTTAACGAGGAGTGTGCAGAGGCGAGGTGGCTATCTACAGATTCTGAAATTATTGCAGACATTAATAAAACATTTCAAGTATATGTATAAGAAAAATGAATATTTATTATGACAATCTATATTAATTTATATATAAGTATATATTTGTGTATATGTAGGCAGCATATCTTCATTTAAACATGTTCAATTAAATAATATAGACACATTGTATCTGTTTTTATACTGATACTTTCACGTTTTCTAATCAGTCTCTTGAAACTGCAGTGCCTTTCTTGATGAAGTGTGCTGTAGCTTCAAGATACTGATTAGACAACACGAAAGGATCAGTAGTACTTGGATCGAAAATACTTGGGTTAGAAAAAATGAAAGGATCGAAAGTACTTGGGTTAGAAAAAACTACGGCACTTACCTTGATGATTTTTTTAGTGTTTTTCTAACCCAAGTACTTTCGATCTTTTCCAAGATCATCTTCATTGTTAAATTACAAAGTTGCATTATTGCATTTGCGATAAAATATACTTTTGTGACTTTCATCTCAACTTCAAAAAACGGATTAGAGAACTAGAAAAAATCATTATATAAATAAGTAGAGAGAATATGTCGATATTATTCAATTGAACATGTTTGAACTAATAATATATATATATATATATATATATATATATATATATATATATATATATATATAGAAGTAGTACAAATTAATGGGTTGGGAGTCCACTGTTTGCAGTGATTTGCTATATTAAGAGTGCTCGATACTTACTAGAGCATTATATGTGGTAATATTTTTATTATATGTTTATTATAAAAACATAGTTTACTGTAACATGAGAGCCGTTGTGTTTCGGTACCATCGTCAGGCAGTCAATAAGACTTACGCTTAGAAAATTACTGGGGCACTTCAATGTAATGTAATGGTTAACAAGTTTGTCTCGTCAAATCAATATGACTGGATAGTGAATTCGATCCTCACTGTTGTTCTCTAAATTCAGACTTGTGCCACAACTAAACTATCTTTAGAAGTTTACTAGGGTATTTTGATGTGGGGTAATGGTAAACATGCTTGTCCCGTCAAATCAGCTACGACTGAGTAGTGAATTCGATTCTCACTAGAGCGCCATACTTTCGGCTTTGTGCCACATTTAAGCTACGCTTAGAAAATTTCTGTATATTTTAATGCATTTTATCCTACATGATTTCTTAATAATATAACTATTATTTTCTCCATTTTGTATTATATATTTGATAAAATCCTTGATAAAATCTAAATATGCAATATTATTGGTCTTGACATGGCATCTCGGCTTTAGTCACTTTTTCACTGCAATAATGTAAATATAATGTAACTTCCCTGTGCCCTTTTTATAAATACTTCCATCGTAATTGTTTTGATTAACTTTCTTTCGTAGGCTTTATGAATTTTAGCACTCTAGACTGGTAGTAAAATCTCATCATTATAGATTTTAAATATCTAGATTTAACCGTAAGTTCATTGAGAACATTTTCTCCATTAAACTTCTCGCTTGTGGAACTCTCTTCCGGTTCCCCACCCAGTCAGCTTTGATCTTTAAAAATTTAAATCTAATGCCAGTCATTTGTCTATATTTCGGTTCGAAATTCCTAGTATCTGAAGAAGGCCGAAGCGTACAAATGGCAACAAAGATGAGGACAATAGTCCGAATAATGTAAATACTGTAATGTCAGTCACTATCTGCTGTTTTCTTAATTCTTTCTCTTTTATTGTTCTCTCTTCTAAACAGTGATTTTTATGAAATTTTCTAACATTCAATAACCGCTTGCATCCTAGTGGTTATATTGCCTTGCTTGGGGTGAAATGATTATTTTCATTACAAACAGCAGAATCAAATATGAGGCAAGCGAAAAGAGATAACAGTCCTTGAAGTGCTTCTTTGGTTCGTGCTAGTGTCAAATTTTGAAGATTTTTGGTTGGTTGTTTTGTTTTTATGGCATATCAAACTTGGCGGGTCATTTATTGCCAACTAAATTTTATTTATTTATTGCTGGTAATACTTTTTTCTTTCAACAATAAATTGTTGTTTTTAATTAAGCTGTGTTTCTAGTAATACTTTTTCTTTTTCGAGTATCAAGATTCATTGGGATTTGTTTTTAAGGGGCAGGGTTCCCAAGTCCTACTCTGTTATTTAACCCATAACTAAAGGGAAGAGACGGACTAATACCTTTCCCAAGGTTACCAGTGCTTAAGTACTGTAAATGCAGAGTATTCAACTGGAATTCGAACTCGGCTCGCCAATTTCTCTTTCCGAGCCGATATCCACTGCACCACAACGCACATCCGTCACTAAATGATTACAGCACCTGGTATTTCCAAACGGTCACCCATCTAAGTACTGACCAGGCTCAGCGTTAGCTTAACTTCGGTGATCGAGCGAGAACCGGTGTATTCAACGCGATATAGCCGTAAGCCAAAATTTCGATGAAAAACTCACTAGAGATCAGTTTTGGAGGTATTCTGTTGTCCTCAAAGCGAAGGACATTGATTGCCTAGCGAAGCCTGCAGCGACGAATGTGCGCTTCGATGGGGTTACATTGACTATTTCGATTACCACAGTGTGTGGCAAGTGAAATACCCAGTGGATTCCAAGAACTGATCGTTGGTGGAATCTCCTCAGAGTGTTTAATTGACTACAGTAAGCAGCCCATGTATCACAGAAGGACAGCAGGCACTGTAGACTGCTTTCTTTGCGCTCTTAAGTCCTTTATGAGATCAGGCCTCGAATCTTTAGAACTACAAAATCACCGGTTACCTTCTTTACAAGAATAAGCATTTAATGATAAAGACTTCAGGGTCTATCTATAGTGCTTCTTTGACTACGATCTTCATGTTGTGGTTATTCAAAAATATTGACCGTTCGATGTAAGGTAAACCCGGAGCAAGTTTAGATATGACAACTCTCGTGTCCAGGCTGATAGTAAGACCGAAAGCTGAACAAGAACAGGTAATATATACCAGAGTTTACTCTTCCTTTTATGCTTCGGTAACCAAATCTGTGTCATTGACATCCACCTCTCGGGCAAAACCTTGGAATGTCTTAGATTTAATAGAGAAGCGTCAGATTTTGAATGGTTTACTAGTCGTGTGATATCGAATATATACGACCTAGACCTTTAATAAAACCAACGGCTACATCTAGCCATTTCAACTCTATAATGATTAAACTCACATAGTCTAGGTACCATAAGGAAGAGTTCACCAGAGAAATTACCATGAAAGAATTTATAGAAAAGGAATGGGGAATTTTGAAAAAGTGACTAAACCCGAAATGCCAGAAACAATAGCGTTACAGATTCTACAATATTTACATTATTCAGACTATTGTCCTCATCTTTGTTACCATTTGTACAACGTTTCGGCCTTTCTACGCTCCGACCTTCTTCAGGTGCTAGGAATTTCAAACCAAATCCTTTATTACAATCACTTCATTCCTTGCTTAATGCCTCTTTTGGAAGTCATGAGTTATCTCCATCTAACCCTGTTCACCACTGCTGTAGCCTGGTATTGAACTCACAACTCTTTGGGTCAAGTCACAGGAACTAACCAACGTCTATATCCATACATATTAAATGTAACTCCACCGAATAATGTAAAAACTGTAAATACTACCTCATCTCAGAAATATAAACAAATATTACAGATTCCTTTTTGGATTTTATCAAGAGTTTTTAAATATTGCACCAGGCGTGGCAGAAATATTCAAAGCACGAATGAATGGTTGACTTATAGATATGCAAGATAGATTCTGCCGAGAAAAAATTGTCTATCACCACAAAGTGAACCAACATTCTTGGTTTCAAACCTAAGAATTGATTCAATATACTTTATGTCAGCTAAAAATGTTACTCCGAGAAGGTGCAATAAGTTGCTCTCATGGAGGTTAGCATCAGCCATTCTGATGAAAGACAAAAAATGTTATATAAGATAATTAATATAAATCAGTTTTGTTATAGAGGCGTTAAAATTAGCAAGCTATTTTTTGCTCTATTTAACAACAGTTTGAAGGTCACTTTGAGGTCAGCTGCTCATTTGACTTCATCGAGCCGACCAGATTTACTATTAAGACAGAAGTAAATAGCTGTGTCATCTGCATAGATTCTGGGTTGAGAACTGGTGGCCTAACGAATGATAAGAAAGAATGAATCAGTTCAAAAATACTTCCAGAAATGCAATAATTTTTTTCAGTTTGTGAAAAAGTTCAGTAAGTCAAAACCTGTCAAATGCGTTCCATATATCTAAAGCAACAACTCGAGCTTCATTCTTATCTAAAGCTTAGTAGACATTTTCAGCAACAATCGTTAACATATCAGCAGTTGATCTAAAGAATCAAAAGCCATACTGCTTATCTGAAAGAAGACCCTGAAATGTGAGATGCTTTATCAATTCAAAGTTAATTAGAGCCTCTTATACAATACTAAAAAGATGTAGCAAATAAAAAAAAAGTGACTGGGGATTTTGTTTTATGCATGAGTTATATTGCCGAAAAGATTCGATAGTTTAGGATAGTTATTTGCCACAGTTGTATAAGATTTGATGTGGAAACAGTAATTTATGAGTTTGCTTAAATTCCGGTTCAATCATAGAATGGTGAATCTAGTCATCTTAATTTACATTTTTAAAACAGATTCACGATTTTAAAAATCTTATATATAATGAATATATATATATATATATATATATATATATATATATATATATATATATATATGTAGAGAGAGAGAGAGAGAGAGAGAAAGAGAATGAGTGAGTGAGTGAGTGAGTGAGTGAGTGAGAGAGAAAGAAAGAGGATATCGAAATACCTTTAAAAAATTTGGTGTGGGTTCCTGGCACCAAAAATAGGTTAAATGTTTATATAAACGTATATTCAAAAGCCATTATTGCCACTTATAATGAATGTTCAAAATGTTTTCTGCTTGCTTCTACACATGCATGCACCCGTCGGATCACTGACTGGTGAAACATGTAAAATATTCTAAAACGCTCTCAAATGCTTTCACAGGCCCCCATGATAGATTGATGAAGCGTCTCTGCGTTACTAATGTCTGCTGCAAAACCAATTGTTTTAGGTGAATCCGCAGATAAAAATCCAAAGGATTAAGTTCCGAGGGGTGTGCAGAGCATGGAACCGGTCCTTCTTTAACTATCCATGCTTTTTTTTATAGATGTCAGCCAGTGCATCGCAAAAACTGTGACTAAAACGTGCATTTATACAAAAAGATCTAGAAGAATAGCTATTCAAAACAACTTTCATTTCGCAATTTGAGTCAGATTAATATCCTCAACTGTGTTGTTATTATCACGATGTTTCAGCTTTCTGGGATGAGGAATTATCATTATTTACAGTGAGACTAATATCCTCATTTTTGTTGTTATTATCACAACGTTTTGACTTTCTTGGATGAAGAATCATCATTATTTACAGTCAGGCGAATATCCACATCTTTGTTGTGATTATTACAACTTTTTCGACTTTCTGAGAAATGCAATTAATACTATTTAAATTATTTACCCGCTCCCTATTTACCTCACCATTGTTGTTATTACGTTTCGACCGTTATACTTTTCGGCCATCACCGGGTGCTTCTCGATCTAGGGTTAATCTTCAGTAAATTTAGAAGCTTGAACCTTTATTTATTATACGGAGTTGAAGTGTTCTATTTCAAGTGAAATTTACTCCAGATCTTATTTGGTGTTGCTCAGTTTTTCCACGCCCCGTTTCCACTGAGTTCAAGGGTACCCTGCCCAGCGCAGGGATTGAACACACAATTAAAATAACACCAAATTCAAGGACCAACAATTTAAACTACTTGACTATTCATTCGTGGAAGATTCTGATTGAATTGAACAGTATCGAACGTACCCTTCAGAATAACAAGTACCCTGCAGACATAATATCACATTATAGAGGAAAAAACAGAAGAATCAGGAAGGTAGACCAGAAAACGTCCTCCTGGCGTGAAAAACTTATCGGAAAAGATTCAATCGATCATATTCCAATAGAAGGTTTGACCGATGGCCTTTAAAAGAGATGAATGTAAGGATGAAAAACGATATTCAGGCAGACAGGAAAATAGTCTGTTAAATACCACACGTGATACAAGCTTGGGTGATCAAGTTTCGAAAGAGATATGACAGACTGGGCAGAAGTAGTATTTAATAGCGGAACAGGTTATACTTCATAAAAAACAGATCCCTCGATTTAGGTCCAATTGAACCTTTAACTGTATTCGTTTTCGTTTATATTAATTTGCACTAATTCTACGGGAATCTTTTTATTACTTTATGACTAAAAGAAACAGATCCCCCTCTTTATGCCCACTAGAAGCTTTCTGTTTCCAACTGTTATATTCAGTCAGTCAGTTAAATGCCGTACGTGATACACGCTTGGGCGATCATGTCTCAAAAAAGATATGACTGACTGGGCAAAATATTTTTTGCAATAAGTTGCCATTACTTTTTGCGGTAGACTGGTTGCCAACGAAGGCTATAGAACCCAAGCTGTCCTGCTATTCAAACCATAAATGAAGGAGAAATGATAGATTAATACCTTTACCGAGGGTATTTGCACGCGCGAATGCAACGAATTCAACTGAAATTCGAACTACGAATTAAAGAACTAAAAAAAACAATTTTGAAACGATAAAAAGTTAAAATCAATTAATAGAAAACAGAATGCCAAGAAAATCGATATTAAAGTGTAACATCGTAATTCATTTCACAAAATCAGCTATTGTCTAAATTATAAGTGTTTTCATGCCTATATTATACTTCACACAGGAGCCTATAAATATTCAAGAGATGTGGAAAAATGAAAATCCTTCATTACACAAACTAAGACAAAGTTTTGTACTAAATAACAAGAGCAAAATGAAGATATTAGTCAAATAATGTGTGGAATAATGAAAATCCTTCATCTCAGAACCTTAGACAACTTAAAGCTTTTTTATAAATAACAAAAGTAAAATGAAAATATTAGTCAAATAATGTGTGGAATAATGAAAATCCTTCAACTCAGGACCTTATGAAACTTAAAGCATTGTAAAAAATAAAAATAGAAAGATGAAGATACTAGTCAAATATTTGTGTCAAATTTTGAAACTATATCTCGTTTAGCCAGTCAGTTAAGTTTCATACGTGATACATGTTTCGGCGATCATGACTCGAAAGAGACATGACTGACTGCAGTAGGTTGTCATTTATTTATACAGTAGACTTGTTGCCAACCAAGGATATAGGAGCTAATCTATCATGCTATTTAACCCATAGTTGGAGAAAGAGAAGAGGTTGATTAATACTTTTTCTTTTTGTGCGTAAATGAATTCGAACTCAGCTGTCTGGTTTCTTGTTCCGAGCCGATATCCACCGCACCACAATGCACATCTCGTTATTTATCTAAAAAAAAACAGATTGTTCTTTTGCTTCTCGTATTTAATGACTCCGTCCCTACGGGTGACTTGCCTAACTGACATTCGTAATTTTGTCTTGCAATTATAATTACACTATGACTGCATTTACCTCTGTTCTGTAGGTATAGTAAATTTTCATCATTGTATTATTTCAGTGGCAGACGACAGACACTCACCGAAGAATATAGTGACTGAATTACAAGAAAAAGCGTTGACAAAATGTTGAATTTTTCAAATTCTGTCGAATATTTCTTAATTTTTATTAAAGAGTTGCTAAAGAAATAAAATGTAATTATAAAACAGTTTTTTTATTTTTTTTTTTTTTTTTTATCTATCTTGACATATTTATTTAAAATTCATGAGACATTGTTCTTTCAATGTGGAAACAAAATGTACAATTTTGTAGTAGATTGTAGTTTATACATGTTCTAAAGTAGAATTTATAATAAATATTCATTGCTCTATTTCTATATTGGGTATTGTTTTGTCTCCTTTATGCAAGTTTCATTAAAAATCACTAACAAGTTATTATGGTTAAACTTTTTACGTAATTTTTCATTTGATCTTATTTTTCTTTTCAGAAAATAAATTATATAAAATTGTTCAAATGTTTTGTTTTTCCGAGCGCTTTCAGCTATACTTTTAGCTGTTATTGAGAATATATTTTATTTTAGATATGACTGAATATGTGTAGTGTTTATGTATATGTGTAGAGTCATGTGTTTGTTTTTAATTCCGAACAGGGTAAGTATATTGTTGCCGTGTTCGTAGTTGGTATTATTAAGAGTCGGATTTTTCTTTTTTTATTAATAATAAAGAGCGCTCGGAAAAATGGTGGCCTTTAGCTTCCAGATATTCATCAATGCAGCAAACTATTGCTTGGGTAACGTTGACCAACGTGTTCAGTGGGATTGCTGCTCAAGTATTTTCAATTTCTTGTATAAACGCCGCAAATGTAGTCGGTTTTCTCCGGTCCACGACATCCTTTAGGTCACACCCACATCCATAGGTAAAGACCACGAAAGATAGGTTTTTTTCTTTTCCAGAAATGTATATTCATTTTTTTTCTTTTCTGAAGTGTATATTCATTTTTTAGGCGGACTGTTTCTTTCTAAATAATTCAAGGAATTATTTCTAATGCGTCATTTTTATTACTTTAAACGGTATTCTATTGTACACTTCGTATTAGAAATAGACACACCTTTTTTTTAACAGTGTATCTTACTTCTCGTCATTGGCGGCCACATCTCAACAATATCAGATACACAGATGATAGGGTGCTGATAGCAAACAAGAAAAGGAAAATGCAGGACCTTCTATAGAAGGTAGCAAAAGAAAGTGAGAAGAAAGGACTGAGCGTAAACTTAAAGAAAACTGAATGTATGGTCATCAGCAAAAAGAGGAGCCCAATATGCCAACTACAAGGATGCAAACGAGAAGAAAACTCATACTAAATTAGGAGAATCCAAATCCTCTTTCCACCTTACGTGTACCAAGAACCTCATTTGCCTACTCCTGATATTTAGTATGAGTTTTCTTCTCGTTTGCATCCTCTCCAACACTTCATCGTTGCACATGGGCTCTGTCCATAGTATCCTCAGTATCCTTCTGTAAAACCGCTTTTCTGCTGCCTCAAGCTTCTTCTTCATTCTGAATGTGATCGTCCAGCATTTATTTCCATATGTTTCTAAAGAGATTTTCCTGTTTTTTCGTGCTCTGGTTAGCTTCTGAAATGGGTCTTTAGCCATGCCAATGCGTCTTTGTCTCTCCAGGTCGTACTTTCCATCCTCTGTCAAAATAATTTTCAGTTATTTGAATTTTTTACTTGTTTTATTTGAGTTTCTCCGACTTGTAGTTGGCATTTTGGGGGGTCTTCTTTTCTCTGAAGATTATACATTCAGTTTTCTGAAATTTTATGCTCAGTCCTTTCTTTTGCTACCTTTTGTAGGAGGTCCTGCATTTTTTCCGTGTCTGCTATCATCACTATATCATCAGAGTATCTTATATTGTTGAGATTGTAACCGCCAATGACGAATCTTGGCAAGGACTCTATCTCGCTCAGAATTGTTTCGCTGTAAAAGTTGAATAGATCCGTAAAAGTTGAATATCATCAGAGTATCTTATATTGTTGGGACAATGACGAATCTTGGCAAGGACTCTATCTCGCTCAGAATTGTTTCGCTGTAAAAGTTGAATAGATCCGCCCCATTCTAATTTAGTATAACTGCTGAATTCATTTCCTGTCTCTACGCAAGCAGTTTTCTGTCAATATAGGTTCTTGATTATCCTAATCTTTTCCCCGAAAATGTTGAGTTTGTCGTGCATCTTCAACAAGTCTTTGTGACGTTCTTTGTCAAATGCCTTTGCGTAGTCTATAAAGCACAGATTTGTGTTGCTCTTTCAGATAACATTCTGATCATGAATATTACGTTCCTTGTTTCGGCGTCTTTAACGAACCCGCACTATTCTTGGCCTAACTCTGATGCGATTCTGCTGCGCACTTTTTTTCATCAGAATTCGGACGATGAGTTTTGTTATGTGGCTCAATAAGCTGATTGTTCGATGTAGTTCACATTCCTTTGCAGATGGCTTCTTTGGTAATGCTATGAAAATTGATCTGCTTAGGTCCTCCGGCATATTGCCGCTGGTGTAGATTTCGTTTATTATTTCCGTGATCCTGTCGACACCAAAGCAATCTAAGGATGTCAGCATCTCCATTACAATACCGTATTGTTTTATTTTCTGTTTTTGCTTCCATTCAAGTTGTCTAGTCCAGCTCCACCTTCGTTTTTTTTTATATTTCTTGTCTGTTGGTATTTTTGTGTATTGCCGTTTGTTCTCTCTCTCTCTCTCTCTCTCTCTCTCTCTCTCTCTCTCTCTTTTCCCTCTCTCTCTCTCTCTCTCTCTCTCTATCTATCTTTCCCTCTCTCTCTCTCTCTATCTATCTATCTCTTTCTCTCTCTCTCTCTCTCTCTCTCTCTCTATCTATCTATCTATCTATATCTCTCTCTCTCTCTCTCTCTCTCTCTCTATCTTCCTATCTATATCTCTCTATCTATCTCTCTTGTTGTAGAAGAGATCTCCTATATATTCGTTTCGTTGCTGACGTATTTTTCTTTCTCTAATATGAACGTCCTGTCCTTTGATTTTATACATCCTGTTGCTGAGCATGTTTTTGTCCTGTTAGTTCTTTTATTTGCTTATGCATATCACCTTTAGTTGTTGTACTCAGTCTCTCTATTTCGGTGCATTTGTTGTTGAGCCATCTTTTTTTACTCCGTCTGCATTTGCTCCTTACTTCCGTGTGTAGTTTCCTGTATTCCGTTCCATGTCTTGGCATTGTTTTCTGTCTCTTTTACATCGTGACAAGAATTTTCTCAGTGATCCACTAATTTTTCTTCCGATATGCTTTTTTCTTTGGGATGATGTGATTTGCTTATGTCACTAGAGCTTCTCTTAGTGTGTCCCATTTTGAGTTTTTGTTTCTAATTTCTTATTCGTATTTTCCTTTCCCGCTGTTCGTATATTTTCTGCAGGTTTGGGTCGTTCAAGAGTCTTGTTTCATCCTTAGTTTACATATAACCGGCAGCTTTTGGGTAGGTTTTGCAGTGAAGAATTGCGTTCCTGAATCTCTAGTTGATATATAGTCAATATGGTTCTTTGTTTCTCTTTCTGGACTTCTCCAGGTCCATAATCGTCTTGAGTGTTCTTAAAACCAGGTATTGGTTATTACTTGGTCATTTGCTGTGCACCATTGGACTCATTTCTCTTCGCGGTCATTGCGGTCTCCTAGTCCAAAATTGCCGACCATTTCACCTTCACTCTCTTGACCAACTTAGGTCTCCCATGATAATTCTGATTTCTTGTGACTTTCACTGAGTCTTGGTGTTGTCTAGCATAGAAAAAATTGTAAATGTCCGTAAGTTTTTTATTTATGCAACTGCTTTCGGTTATATTTTTAGACATTATCATGAATAAAATTTATTTTAGTTTTAATTAAATGTATAGATTATGTTTGTATATAGAGTTGTAGGAATGTTTTATTTTCCAAATAAGGTCAGAACATCGGGGCCGCGCTTATAGTTGATATTGTTAAGTGTTGGCTTTTTTTTTTTTTAATGTTTCCATTATTTTTAGCCTTTTTTACACGTGGATGATGTTATTATATTTGCATTATCAACGAGTATGTTCCGGATAGAGTTTGGGGGGTCTGCATGTGTATTTAAATGCAACCTAATACATCTATGATCAGAGAGATGTAACGTGTGTCTTCTTGTTAAACATGTTGCAGTATATCCAGTGTAATTATTTACGATTTTGAATTGAGCAAAAACACAGTTCCTTAAAGGAACTTCGTAAATAAAATTAATAATAATTTAAATTTTTAAATAATATTTGTTCTCTGTTATTTAGATTGTTATATAATTTATGTTTCAAAAGAAAAAAATATAAAACCACACGTATGAATTGCCCCTTGTTCAGTTGAGAGAAAAATTGTGTGCGCGTACCTTCGACCATTCCATCGTTCATCATCAGGGGGAAACATGAAAAAGATATCAATCACAGATTTTAAGTACATACCTATATAGGTAATTTCTATTAGGAGGAGAAATCTTTATTAATGCTATAAAACGGACATATTAAAATTGTATACATAATTAAAGCAACAATCTGGGGAAGAAATACGATAATAAAATAAATCCCTGTGAAGAGGTGAATAGAAAGAATCTTAACAGTAAACAAACAAGAAAATGGTTAGCCAGTTTTCGATCCTCACTTAGAGCCAATCGTGAACAAAATTGTAAATTGTACGCACATTTATAATAATAAATTAAGAACAGCCTGAGAATCAACAGAGGAAAAATATAATCTAACATATTAAGTCTCATCAGCCATTCCTTACGTTTAAGGGAGGCTGCTTTAGCAATGTATAATGTTTATAATATTTTCAAATATTAATCAGTGTTCTCTCTGCTGGTTATTGTAAAGTAATCCTGGGTAAACGATATAGCCCACATCGGAATATTTATTAAGTGTTCTGCAAGATTTCGACAGCGTTTTGCATACAGGTCGTCTTCATAGGTTCATGGTGTCTCCAGCCAATTTTTTTTAACTGAACCCGTCTTTTTTTTTAAATCAAATCGCGAATTGAAATTTATCTTTAATGGCCACTCCTCTAGATCCTTTCGTACTAATGCAGGTATTCTCCAGGGCACTATCCTTGACCCTACTTTGTTTTTAATTTGATTAATGATCTTTCCGATTGTATCAGATCTCTGAGAGCACAATCATTTCGATCGTAAGTCCCATCAGTTCGGCTGATACAAAAACGACCTTCAGGCCGTTGTTAACTATGAACCCTCTTTCTGCCATCCATCATCATGGCTGATGGTAAATTCTAGGAGAGTGACTTGTAATGAAATGTCGAGTGTTATCTATTGTCGTCTTGATTCTCGTTAATAGTTTTTGTCAAATTCTTTAACGCTCAGTAACCACTTGTGTCTTAGTATCTTTATTGCCTTCCTTGGGACGAAATAATTTTTTTAAAAATTATGCGGGGTCGGGAATGCTCAAACATTTTTTTCAGTAATTTCTCTTGTTTTAAATATATTAATAAAAATCTCAAATAAGAGAAATTGGGGTGAGGATGAAACAACAAAATAAAAATATCAGGATTTAGGTTTTTTTTTTTTTGTCACCTCTTAAATAATTATATGTGTTGTCGTAGGGCTGCTGCGAATCTGAGTCCCTGACCAGCTACCTCCACATATCTCCCTTGCGTGCCAATGTCTGGGTGCCTGTGAATTACTTTTCAACCTATACAGTAATGGGATGCGTGTTGCTGCGTAAGGGATATTGGCTCGGAATTAAAAGACGAGAGCCGAGTTTGAATTCCAGTTGAATTCTTTGCATTCACTTACGCGCAAATATCCTTAAGAAAAGGTAGTAATTCATCTCTTGGGAACAGATTGGGTTCTATAGCCTTGATCGTCAAGCAGTCTACCGCTGAAAAAAAATGGCTACCTACTGCGGGAAAATCTTCTGCCTGTCAGTTATGGATCAAAAGATACATGATCACCCAAGAGTGCGTCATGTATGGCTCTTAACTGATTGATCTGAATAAAAGATTTGAATAGCAAGATAGATTAGGTTCTATAGCCTTGGTTGGCAATCAGTCTGCCGCAGAAAGAAATGGCAACCTAATGCGGGAAAACCTTGTGCCTAGTCAGACATGGATCAAAAGAAACACGATTACTCGAACGTGCACCACGTATGGCACTTCGCTTATTGACTTGAATAGCAGGAGATAGTAGGTTCTATACCCTTTGTTGGCAACCAGTCTACTACAGAAAGAAATGGCAACCTACTGCGAGAGAATCTTCTGGCTTTTCAGTCATAGATCGAAAGAAACATGATCATCCCAACGTGTTTTATGTAGAGCACTTTTATTGATCGATAAAATTTTCCATAGTAAATTCTCATAATGATTTGGTTACCTGCTAACTATAATCAAAAAAAGATTCGAACATGTTAGAAGGGATTCATTTTTTTTTTTTTTAAATAATTAAAAAATACTTTGATCTTTCCTCTTAATAAGAATATAAACATTTTGATGGAAAAAGCTCGTTTTTATGAAGTTTGGGGCTCTTATTAGTCATACTCTGCTGTTTTCTTTAGCGATTTAGTGGAGGTACCTAAAAGTTATTCGGTCAAAAACGAATATAATTTACTTTAAATTATTTCGGGTTACAAAACAATGAATTGGAGTTTAAAGCTGACGAGAAAATATGTTTGCGTCAGCCTGTCGAAATTGAGAAAATTTGAACAATGAATTAACAATAACGAGTTTACTTCAAAATGCAATTGGCCAAAAACAACAATTGGAGAATTAGGCCAGCCCGGGAATGACGTAATTGGGTGAAGCACGACAGAGTGTGACATTATATATAAGACCGTGTTTTCCCTGGTCAGTGGGCAAGGAGAGACTGGCAGAAGCAGAGAGAGCAGTCAAGTTCGGACGCGAACTCAAGAAAGACAACTCCAGCCGTCACTCCCTCGAATGTGCGTGTCCCTCTGACCACTCTTCTGCACATAACCGTCACGTTGACTGCAGGGAATAAACCAGTGAATATATTTTTTATACACACGTCGTCTGTCTTTGTATTTCAAGTCGATCATCAACATTGATTTGCAGGTTATACAACCTATATCACCTTAGCCTACGTCCCACGGGTATACGACGAACGCGTACGTAACAAGCCAAACGGGTATTTATGGTTTTTCAGTGTCTCGGAATTATTTTTCAGCTCAATTCAGTCAGTCAGTTAATTGCCACACGTGATACACGCTTGCGCGATCATGCCTCTTTCTAAGTATATTTTTCCGCTGTAGGTTACCATTTCTTTCGCAGTAGACTGGCTACGAACCAATCTGCCTTGCTATTCAACACGTAGCTGGAGGGAAAAGTAATGGATTAATACCTTTCCCAATTGAAATTCGAACTCGTCACCCCGGTTTCTCGTTCCCAGTCTATATCCACTGCACTGCAACGCACAATTATTAAACTGTATTAATGGCATTTGTACTTCAAAGGAAAATCGTACTTACGACCATATTACTTTGAAATATCCTTTCCCGTATGATCACCTAAGTTAAGCAACGTCGAACCTCGTCAGTATCTATATGACCGCTTCGGATTTCCAGGTCCTGTAAGCTTGAATTTATATATTGTATAGTGTGTTTACGGCCACATCACGTTGAAGCACCGGTTCCCGTACAATCAACGAAGTTAAGCAAATTCGAGCCTGATCAGTGCTTAAATGGGTAACTGCCTGGGAATACCAGGTGTTGTAAGATTAGATGTGCGGATGGCGTAATGGATAACGACTCAGAACATGGAATTCGCAGAGCTCTGTTCAAATTCCAGTAGCGTTCGTCATATTTAATTACGCGCAAATACCCCTGGAAAAAGGCATGAATCCACCCCTTCGCTGACAGCTATGGATTAATTAGTAGAATTTAGACGGCAAATTATTATTATCTCAAAAAATTCTTACCTATATAAAAAATACTTTTTGGCTTTAAGTAAGTGAAGAAACAAACATGGATTCGGCACCCACAGAACATAGGTTATGATCTTCTGATGGGGGTTATTTCTGCTTGAATTCATGGACTGGTAAGTTATCATTATTTATATGCAGACTATTGTCCTCACCTTTGTTGTTATCACATTCTAAAAATATTTTCTGGATTTAAATGACCTGCATAATGTTGATAAACCGTAAAAAATCAGTCAATTATTAAAAGGAAGATCAACACAAAAATTACACATTTCTAAACGAAACTTTCACATTGGTAATTAAAAATAGGGGTTAATGTCTAGAAATGCTGATCTGTAGGGAAAAGTCAAAATTTTCCAATGAACTTCAGTTTTGACTTTTTCTTCGTTGGATTCTTAATGCCAAAAATGGATTCAGGACCACAAAATCATGCTAAGCATTCTCGTCCAGCTAGATTTCTCCTGACGTTAACATTTCTTTCGCCTGAATTTATCTGTTCTATTAAAATCGGAAAAGAATTTTCAGAAACGAATGTAAAAATAATTAATGTTAATATATATATATATATATATATATATATATATATATATATATATATATTTCAACTGGAAGTAACAAGTGAATCTGACCAAGTACTGACCACTTTTGGGGTCATTTCTCTTCCAGCCGTGAGTACGGTCACGTGCATTGTTGTCTCTAGCTAGGATTCATTCCACAACGAACGTAATATCAGCTTTTGCCTTAAGATAATGTCAAAATCGCCAACAGACTTTGGTCTTACTACGATAATGGCCTCTGCAATCACATTTAGTGATAAAATCGAGAATCCTTTTGTTCAAAGGATTTATTCTTCAGTCCGGACAGAACTGAAGAAATAATTACTTTTTCAATGAAAAGCTAAGTCAGAAGCATAAATGACCATGCCACGAACTAATGGCTTTCCGTGATCGTAATTAGGAATTTGATTCATCAAACAAGCAGACGACATGGCGAGAAAGCGTTATACGAAATGAATCCTACAAATACGAAGCCTACATTATCTCATAGCCGACTCTAACGCCGATAATCATGACCGATGCTTAATTAACGTATCTAATTAAAACTGAATGGAAAGTGGGACATTGAGATCTAAAGGCGTACTGGGGTGGCGAAGGTTACACTCCAAAGGCTAAGCAGAGTATTGAGAGATAGGAATATTTTATTAGAAACAAGTAAACCAGTACTGAAGTGTTACGAGACATATGTCCTTCTATATGGCAGTAAATGCTGGACAATCTCCTCAAAGTTGAAGAAGAAAGCTGAAGCAACAGAAACTAATAAAAGAGTACTGAATTGTTACGTCGTAGTTGTCCTCCTAAATAGCACTAAATGCTGGACAATCTCCTCAAAGTTGAAGAAGAAAGCTGAAGCAACAGAAACTAATAACAGTGTACTGAAGTTTTACGTCGTATTTGTCCTCCTAAATAGCAGTAAATGCTGGACAATCTCCTCAAAGATAAAGAAGAGAGTTGAGGCAGCAGAAACTAATAAAATTCTACCGAACTGTTACGTGATATCTGTCCCGCTAAATGACAGCAAATGCTGGACAATATCTTCAAAGATAAAGAGACTCGAATCAACAGAAATGACGTTCTACAGAAGAATGTTGTGGATACCATCGACCGAACACGTTAACAACCACAAGGTTTTGGAGAGAATGGAAACAAAAAGAAATCTTATACTTTGCATCAGGAAGAGACAGTTGAAATTTCTTGGACACGTAATGATGAAGGCGGGCTTGGAGAATCTGATACTCACAGGTTGGATAGAGAGAAAGAGTGAGAATGGAAAACAGCGCGTGACAATTGCTGTGATTAAGTAAACGGATGGCAGAACATAGTTTGAAAATAATAGCAAGAAAAAATATATTAAGAGCGACAAGACGCAGGTAGATGTGGATGGCTTTAATCCTGTACGTCTTGATAGAACACGGTACAAAACATAAGTAAAAATAAATTATTAAAGCTGTGTACTAAGATAAAACTAGAACAATTATTAAACCATTAAAAACCATTAATTTCTGATATTGGTTTTTTCTTGAATTGCTGATAAAGATGATGGTGATGATGACGATGCTGATATATATAAATGATGATTACGATGCTGATATATATAAATGATGATTACGATGATGATGCTGAACCCCGAAGGTTACTGCATGAGTAATCACGAAAATAACGGTTGGAAATAATAGTATATCAACAAATACAAAACTCGCACACTGCGTGAAGTAGAAACACTGCTAATCAGTATAATCACTCTACTCTTAGTATTTACTACCTCTTTACTAAGATAAATGCGACACAAGGTCAATTAAAGTAGAGATTCTGAGCCCTTAAGTTCAGTCAAAAATATCTCGTAAACTCTGCTTAAGGCCGGGTCGGGCTCTTGTCTATTCACCCCAAACGAGACTAATCTTCGATGGAGACCTATCTGGGTTTCTCTCCGCTCCAAAACACAGAGCTGAACAAAAGAGAGAGCTTAGATCAAGTGCGATCATGCTTCTCTTGGTATTGAAAACCTTTACACTAAGGTGAATGCGACACAGGGTCAATTAAAGTGGGGATACTGAGCCCTTAAGCACAGCTAAAAATATCCCTTAAACCCAGCTTTAGGCTGAGTTGGGGCACTTGTATTTTTTTTTTTTTTGCTCTGTTTGTTTGTTTTTTGCTTAGTTTTTTTGTTTGTTTCTTTGTTTGTTTGTTTTTTGCTTTGTTTTTTTTTTTTTTTGCTTTGTTTTTTGTTTTTGTTTTTTTTTTTTTTGTTTTGTTTTGTTTTGTTTTTTTCAACCTCAAACAAGACTCTACCTTTCGGCGAAGGTCAATTAGTAGGGGATTCTGAGCTCTTAAGTTCAGCCAAAATATCCTGCATGCCTAACTTAAAGCTGGGTCGGACTTTTGTCTTTTTTTGTTTTTTTGTTTTTTTGTTTTTTTGTTCCAACCGAGACCATACTCTATTCTTTGGCAGAACCTCGTTTAGGTACCTCTTTGCTCGGAAGCAGGGAGTTGAACAAGAGAGAACTCGGATCAAAAATGATCGCGGCTTGCTTTCCTTTACGTCAACAGTGTCCACATATTTAAGAGGATAGGAACATACAATTACTGTATATAGACAGTTATACAACAAAATGTTTAGACATTAGGCTTATTAATCATGTTATTATTCGGTTCCTAGAGAGCACAAGGGTTAGTGCAAAGAACTGTGCACGCTCACGTAGGGGAAATGATTATTTTAAACCTTTGGGGTAAAAAAATACATCGCATAAATGTGACTACTCTAAGCAAACAAGAAGATTCCTTAGCATTGTAAAAATTGTCACCGATAACAAAAACAAGATCCAATAATACCTGAGTTTTTGATTTTGAGTTTGAGTTTTGTTTAACAGCATATCAACACCTCTGTGGGTCACTTAATGCTAAAAATGTGGGGGTTTAAGGCATTTTTTTAATGTTCAGTTATAGTGAAAATGTTGATTTAGTCAGATTTTAATGAATATTTTTTGTTCTTACTCTTTTTTATTTTAGAAAACAGAAAATGTCTTCTAGTTTTGTATTCAAAAATGTTTTGCTGAGAATAATGTTTTTTTCCTTCAAAAATGTATTATGGTAATAATTTTTTCTTTAAAAATGTATTGTTGATAATATTTTCTTCAAAAATGTATATTTTCTATAAAAGTCTATAAGTCTATTTTTATGAATTTATATTTCTATAAAAGTGTATTTTTATACTTTCATAGTGTTTTGACCCCAGTTTGGAGGTTAACTATTTGCCCACAGCTGAGACTCTAACAGGTGCTACCACTTCGGGTCAGGGTGGACCTGATAACGACAGCAATTAAGAGGTGATCGCATGCTCCTCACAACCTCCCAATCAGAGACCTTGCTGCCGGATGCAGTTTACCGCCATGCCCAGGATCTATGAGTTTTTCATACATTGAAGATTTGAAGGTGTTAGGGCTGACCAAACACTAAAATAAGAATACAGAAAAGAAAGATCAAATATTTGTATATACAAGGTGCAATGGAAAAACTGTTGCCATTTTTTATTTCACGCATGCGCATTGCTTGTTTTTATTTATTTTGTCAACGAGATATTAGGGTCAGTTGGGCACTGTCTGTGAGAAAAATGAGCACCATGACACAATTCTCTCCGTAAGAAATTTGGAAACGATATGCTGTACTGCTTGGCATTTTTGTCGAAAGCTCTAATATGAATATTTCGGAGTGTTTGGATGTCATATTGTCTAGGGAAAGTACAGAGGATTCGGAAATAGCGGTCACGCTTTGCTTGGGGTGAAAAAATTAAAAAATAAAACACTGGAAAAATCCAAGCCACCCAAATCGAAGACAAGTGGAAAAAACGTCGGCAATCAACACCCTAGCAGCGTTTCACAACCGAGGTTCTTCTAATATTTCGCAAAGGTTCCCTAAGATTTCCGCGAGAACAAGTAAGATTAGCTATTGCACGTTTTAATTTCTATTTAATTTCATATATGTAATACTCCGACGAACTTAAGTCACTTATGTCCCTGCAACAGGTGTTTACTCGTGCAACCAGACTGGCAACTAGGTCTCACTCATTCACAGTTAGATCAACCAAATTGCAGACGACAATTCTACTCCTGCAGCTTCTTTTCTCGCACTTCCTGTCTGTAGAACTCGCTTCCATATTCTTGCTTTCCCGACGGCTGCAGCCTTCAGGAATTTAAATGCAATGTCAATACTCATGTCTTAACCACTTGACTCTAGTTCTTTCTACATCACCCTGTATATCTTTTCCTTTCCTCCACCTTTGCAACTGCCATCACACCTGTATTCCCATCCTTAACTGGTTCGTCTTTCTCTTTACTCTCCTCCTATCTAATTTATTTACTCTTATGTAGCCCCCCTGCACATCAGTGGCGTTACCGCCTTGCTCGTGGTGATACGATTAAAAAAGTTACTAAACACGTACAATATATTATTGGATACTTTATATTGTCATCCCAGTTTGAATTCCAGTTGAGTACCCTGCATTCACTTCAGCACTGGTACCCTTGGGAAAGGTATTAATCCGTTACTTCCCTCCAGTTATGTGTTAAATAACAGGATAAAGCCTGGAGGCAACCCATCTAGTGTTGTTGTCACAATGAAAACACCCTTGGTAGCCCTAGCGAAGCATCAAGTATTCAGCTATTTGACAAGATTATGAATTTCGCTGCAAACTGTGCCAGGGTTACTGCAGGGGTGTAGTGAGTTCTATCTCGGCCAAAGGCCACAAGACGACGACGATACCCTTTCACTTAGATACCTCGACTCATTCGCTGAAACAAACAGCATAGCATGATGTTAAACAAACCCAAAACTTAATAAAAACAAAGTTTTATCGTGAAAATGTTTAAGTTACTATTAAGAGAAAAGATCAAAGTATTTTTAATTATTTTAAAAAAAATGTAATTCTTTTTAACACGTTCGAAATTTTGATAAAAATCTTGTTTTTCCAGGAAAGGATAAATAAATGATAAACTCATACTGCAATTATCTGTTTTCGTTGTGTTTATATTTATATTATAGGTATTTGATATGTTATTTTTTACTTTTAGGATTTGTTTGTGTGAATGAAAACTCCCTGATGAAGTCTTATAAACGAACAGTATGAATTTTATTTAGCATTATCGAAAAAATTGACAAAAAAGCATTAATTTTTCCTTAAACCAGTTATTCAAAAATATATACTTTGATATTTACCACGTGAACTACGATGAAAATAAAAATGAGAAAAATATGGTATATAATTTTGTTTCTGCGCAGCGATTTCTTGAGACATGTACTGGCGTAGCACAACACCACGTTAAAGAGACGGTTCTTGTACGATCACCGAAGTTAAGCAACGTCTACATAAGTAGTACCTAGATGAATGACCGTGTGTCCTGGGTATGACAATAAACTTCATCCGGCAGCAAGGCCTCTGAGTGGGAGGTTGTGAGGAGCATGGAACCACCTCTTCATTACTGTTGTTCCCAGCTCTACCTTGACCCGATGTGGTAGCACCTGTTAGGCCCCTAGCTGTGGGCAAATAGTTTACCCTCAAAATGGAGTCCAACACTATGAAAGTATAAAAATAGACTTTTATAGTAAACATTCCAGCAATACATTTTTAAGGAAAAAGATATTATCAGCAATACATTTTTGAAGGAAAACAAATATTACCAGCAATACATTTTGGGGGAAAAACATACCAGCAATACATCTGAGTCACAACAAAAACTGCTTTACAAAAATACATCAAAGGAAGATGATCTACAAACTTATTTATTACAAAGAATATATATTCTATTTATACAAATCTATTGCAAAAAAACTTGTCAGCTTTAAATAAGCCATTGAGGTTGATAAATCGTAAAACAAACCAAACCAAACCAGATGCTGTAACTTGGATATGCGGATGGTGTAATGGATAATGGCTTGAAATTGTTAATCCGAGAGCCGATTTCCATTTCTAGTTGGTTTCCTTAATTTTTGCAATCTAAAAGAATAATATATATTTTCTGGTTTTAAAATATTTATAACCCGTAGAAAATGAATAAATTAAACATTATAATCTGACACATAGTATCATCATACTATCAGCTGAGAAAGGCATCACTACGGCGTTAATGAACGAATTGAGATACTCAAAGAAATTATTAAGATTAGTTATGGGCGGTAGCTATAGCAAAGTAAAAATGGATGCGATCATGGAGTTCTACACTAAAGGACAACTCATCTTGCAGCTAAGGGCCAGAATTGGAGGCATTTTACAAAATGTTTGAATTATAAAAATTTTCATAGAAAAGTTAATCATTATTCTTAATAAATTACTTTTTATTAATTGTTATGTATATGTATATGTTAACATATAAATACAATTGCTTCTGTTATATTTTAAATAGTATACTAAAATTCAACATTTTTAGCATATAGTTTTAGAAAGAAAAATGCTACGCCAATATAAACTGTTATGAATGATCAGATGTTCGTGAAATATTCGTGATTTTCCCTTTCAAAACAATAAATATAATAGTTCTGAAACCTTTTGTGATGATAAACATTCACACTTGCCAGAGCCAAAGCCAAAGCGTCCAAGGTGTTTCGCTTGTCGGGCTGCTGTGTTGTGATGAATGCGTGCGTAAACCCACGCCAGAGAGATCGTCGTCTCGTCAGCTGCGTCCTCGCACGTTTGGTCAAAGAAAGGAATATTCGTCGACCTGTCATTTTATGTTGAGTGAGAATGAGACCGACGGCGATGATTGGTGTGTCGGCAATGGCTTTTTGTCCATAAGAAGGGTCTGAGACAATGACTGGCAGTTTTTTGGTTGCGACCCTGGTGACGTGCGCAACTGAGAGTTAAGACTCTGTTTATATTTGTCTGGAAGCTTCAAACCCACGAGTGAAGCGAGCGGTGGAACCGAAACCAAACAGAAATTTACTCTTTAACTACACCTTTCTTCCCTAATGAGACATACTTTAATTCATCCCCACTGGACTTGACTGACCAATTTGAAATAATTAACCGTAAATTCTCTCAGTTGCTCTTTTCCAGTTTTTTTATTTTCTCCCGTGTTGTATATACGAGTTCTAATTATATTGTATTAAACCCGGTTTCTCTACGACAAAAGTCGCCAACACGTCTGACGACTCTTGCATGTGATTGAACCGGACCAAATAAGTAAGTGTTTCTCAACCTTTTCAAAACAAGGCACACCTTAAAGCAAATGAAAATATCACGGCAAACGCAGGAGCAAATGAAAATATCACGGCAAACGTAGGAGCAAATGAAAATATCACGGCAAACGCAGGAGCAAATGAAAATATCACGGCAAATCTAGGGCAAATGAAAATATCACAGCACACCCAGGAGCAAGTGTAAATATCACGGCACGCCCAGGAGCAAATGAAAATATTAGGACAAACGCAGTAACAAATGAAAATATCACGGCAAAACCCAGGAGCAATTGAAAATATCACGGCACACCAAAGAGCAAATGAAATTATCACTGAAAACTTAGCAAAATTATTTATAATACACATTTAAATGTTATGTAATAAAACCATATAAGTCATAAAATGATTACAAATCAAGAAAAGCAAATTGAGTTGAAAAATAACAATTTATATATATATACGTATCAATTAAGGTTTTACAATTAAAGTAATAATTGAAGTATAGGTCCAACGGACGTTAAAATGTTCATGGCAATAAAATGCTGAAAAGAGAATTAATACTTAGGGATGTAGGAGCGTTGTAAGTAAGGAATGTATTTGATCCTTAGGTCAGCAAGTAGTTTTGAGACAGGGGAGAAAGAAAGGAGAGGTGAAGGCGACGAGCATAGTTATCCACATCACTTGGTCAAGGGAGATACTAATTACATTCGTCTCTCTCGAGTCTGGTTGTCTTTCTGTCTGCCGATGCTTTCTGCATCGGCTTTTTTCTTCTTTTTGGATCGCAGCAGATCATTTGGGTATTCACACTCGTATTTGATTCTGGGCTTCCCATTGGCCGATAAATAAAATTCGCGTAGGCTCGCGAAATGGAAATTTAATATTTAATTAATTTTTATTTTTCAACCAAAACATCTGCGCGAGGCCAGCTGCGCACCGTCGAGTTTTGGTCATTTGCTTTTTGTTTGTGAGGGTGCAAACATCCGGTGCCTCGCTTTTGCTCGGTCGGTATCACCACGCATTCACTTCCGCGCAAATACTCTTGTGAAAGGTATTAATCCGTTGCTTCTCCCTCCAGCTATGGGTTGAATAACAGGGAAGACTTATTTCTATAGCCTTGGTTGCCAAGCCGTATACCGCAGAAAGTAATGGCAGCCTACATGGGAAAAATCTTCTGCCCAGTCAGTCATGTTTCTTTCGAGAGAGTTTCAAAAGCGAGAACTGCGAGAAAGAAGAAACTATTAGCATAGAACTTACAGCCAAATAAACTTTACGGCGGGGGGAAAGTGACTGAAACCGAGACGCCAGGTCAGGGCCAATAATATCGCTGATTCTTTCTTCGATATTATCAAGCACCTCTAAATATATATTAAGAAAACCGAACCATATGTGGTAGCAATATTCAAATCATGGATGAAATGTAGACTTATCGATATGTAAGATAAATTATGGCGAGAAAAACTTTTAAGCACGTCACAGGGAACCAACTCTCTTAGCAGCGGATTGATTCAATTAAATCTTCCCACTTTATGACAACCGAGAATGAAGGCGCAACTATTCATTCTCCTGGGGGTTAGCATCAGCCATACTGATGGAAGACATACTGTTTCTCTGATGCTTAACAGAGAGCAGTTTCGTTTTGGAAGCGTAAAAATTAACACGCCATTCACTAGTTAACATCAGACTCTAGGTAACTTTTTTAGATTAGCTGCCAATTTGATCTAATCGAACAGATCAGACTTACTATTGAGACAGAATTAAATAGTTTTGTTATCATTAGAAGCAAGTTCCATTCAAATGTCTTTTTCCAAGACCGCTATTTGTAGAACCGGCTCCAGAGTGAATGCTTTCTTGACCACTTTTACATCTTACCTGTTACTATTACCGCCCATGCAACAAGCTCCTTCAGTAAGTAACCCAGTACCTTGAGTGTCTCTTGGGCTTTAGGTAGGGGGAACATTAGCTTTAAAAAAACTCCCATTGGAACGAGAAACTTTTGAAACAGGTCTTTAGTTATAACATTTATTTGCACCATGACTAAGCTTGTAGTATGGAACGCTATGTACCCGACCCTAACAAGCGAACAAGAACTTGTCACAGATTCTAAATAGGAGCTTATCAGTCAAGATTAGACAAGTTTCATTATGTTCTTGTCGTCTGAATATCTAACATAATGAATAATTCATTTGATGTCTTCGTACGAAACGGGAAAAATACCGGCTGATATTTTGGGATAAAACCAATAAAGTTAAAGACACTAACATGAAAATGTGTGCAATAATAATGTCTATCCATTCATATGATTTACTAGCAGTATAGCCCGGCGTTGCTCGGGTGTAATGAAAGCTTTAAAACTCATCCATGGAGCTCAGACTCTGCCTAAAAGAATATTTGTGTCAAGTTTGATGAGAATCGGATAAAAATTGTGGATTTGTATAAAGGGCATACAGACAGATAAACAGACAGACACACACAAACATCTTGCCTTTTATATATATATATATATATTATCGATGTTCTGCACTATTGTAAGAACTGCAACCTTGAAACTTCTGAATATCGTTTCTTATGTCTTTGTCTATGAGTGTATGAAATTTGTTTAAAATCGGAGCACTCCTTCTATAACCCGATATTTTCGATTATCGATTTTTGATATTTATTGGGGGTACCTCGACGCAAAACCTAGCTAAGAACACTTGCAGACGCTTATAGTACAACTGTAAATTTTCAAGAAAATCGGTTCAGCCGTTTCGGAGTCTATAGGTAACTGACACACACAGAGACACACACACACACACATAGAGATAAAGTTCCATTTATAAATAAGTTTAGGTAAATATTAGATAAAGCATTATTGTTTGGTTCATTTTTACAGCTTATTTATCTTTGCAGATTATTTAAAGCCCCGCTTTTAGAATGTAAGAAAATTTTATAGATAAATAAATGTTAATTGTTACAATTTTTACTAATTACCTCATAGCTGGAGGAGAAGAAGCGGATTTATACCGAAGCAGAATTTCAAAAACAACAAGACATTATAATATGGATATAAAATGGGAGGTCAATTCTATATTATAACAATATATAAATTGATCTCTCAATACGTGATTTTGTGCTTCTAGTGTTGCTGTATATATTCAAGTGAATGTAAATAACTCTAAAAGTCATGCCTGGGTAGTTAATCAGTATTTCATTGATTGGTTCGTTTTCTACGGATTATCAACCATTTTCAGGTTATTTAAAGCCAGAGAATATGTTTAGATTGTAAGAATTGGAGTATTTAATATCGGTTTAATAATACAAATCTTAATAATTAACCCATAGCTAAGGGCATTCATACTTAATAAGAAGTTGATAAATAAACAGGAAATTATAATTTGAACATAAACTAAGGGATCGATTGTACGTTAGATTCAACGAATAAATTGATCCCATACTTGGTGGCCAAGGCTAGTTTCTATACATTTACATTACAGAGAATGTAAATAAATCTAAAAGACATGCCTGTGTAGCTTATCAGTATTTCATTGATTGACTCCTTTTCTACAGCTTATCAGTCAGTTAAGCGCCATACGTGATACATGTTTGGGTGATCATGTCTCAAAAGAGACTTGACTGGCTGGGCAGAAAAATTTTCCTGCAATAGGTTGCCATTACTTTCTGCTGTATACTGGTTGGCAACAAAGGCTATAGAACCCAATCGATCCTGATATTCAACCCATAGCCGGAGTGAAGAAACGGGTTATTACCTTTCCTAAGGGTACTTGTGCGTAATTCAATGCAACGAATTCAACTGGAATTCAAACTCGGCTCTCTGATCTCCCGTTCCTAGCCAATATCCACTGCACCACAACGCATGCTGTATAATTCTTACCAGCTCGAAATGAATATCAGTTATCCATTTCGACTGAGTCTCCTGCCCTTTCACTGCTGAAGAGGATAACTCAGTCCCTCTTACTACTTGCCTGTCTCTACCCAATAGACCAAGTAGTCCAAAACAGGAAATTCTCACAGTCCAATTTTGACCGAAGATCAAAATTTGTGAAAACAGGACGACAATATTATGTCTATGATTCTTTCACATAGATTCAATCAGTTCAGTTACTTTTCCCAACAAAAATAATTGTATTCTCCAATTTTAGAGAAGTCTCTTCTTATCTTTAAAATTAATAAAAAAATTAATACCAGTCATCTGGAAATATGGTTACAATCTCCAAAAATTTAAATGCAGCGTCAGTTTCTATCTATGTTCTTGAAACCCGTTCAGCCTTTATGCTCTCCTCAATTCCCATTGTACCCATTCTTTTCTCTCTCACCCCCGTGTAGCTGCGGCGGTTTCGCCTTGCTTTGGTCAAAATGATTACAACAAACTTGGTCTTCGGCTCCTGCTATATATTTATAGATTCTTGATAAAATGCAAAGAAGAATCTATAATGTTATTGGTCCTGATCTGGCATCTCGACTTTTGTTACTTCCGCACCACCGAAACGTAGCATTCCTGCGTCCTTCATATAAATACTGTCATGATAAATGTTCTCATGAACTTTGCTCTATGGTACCGAGACTTTATGAATTAACAGGTTAGTACTGGATTGGCAGCTAGGTATCAAGATTTTACAATTAAAACGTCTAGATGTGGCGATAAGTTCTATGCTAACAGTTTCTTCTCTTGCACTTCTTGCTTGTTGAACTTTTCCGGCATCTTGCTTCCTACTCAACTTTGCTCTTCAACATTTAAATGCAATGTTAAATGTTATCTATTGTCTTCTTACTTCCTGTTCTTTTATTATTCTCTCTCTGTAATAGTATTTTTTCGTAGTGTGTATTGTGTCTTAGTGGCTTTATTGCATTGCTGGGGGTGAAATGATTAATGCGGACGACATAGCGAGAAAGATTTATGCAAACTGTTCGTACAACCTCTTCATCTCCTAATCTAGGTTTAATTAAAGCATCTAATTAACACCGCGTACTAAGATAATGCCGGAAGAATTATTCAACTCAGATTTGATTAGAATTCATGACTTCTTTACTTCCTGGATGACAAGTATGATGTCCTTTTTTTTTTTTCTTCATACTTGGTTAAAAGATTAGTCAGGTTTGTTCCATTGATCTCTTTCTTTTTTTTTCTTTTTTTTTTTAATCGTATCACCCCGAGCAAGGCGGTAACGCCACTGATGTGCAGGGGGCTACGTAATAGTGAAAAGATTGGAAAAGAGAAAGCCGGAAACCACATCCTAAACAGGGAACAAGGGATGAGCCTCTTAACCTGTTCAATAGACGTGGGTGGAGTGTGAACCGGGCGATAGATAGATCTATCTACTCCAATTGAAAAAAAAAGTGAGAAGATTGGAAAAGAGAAAGCCGGATACCACATCCTAAACAGGGAACAAGGGATGAGCCTCTTAACCTGTTCAATAGACGTGGGTGGAGAGTGAACCGGGCGATAGATAGATCTATCTACTCCAATTAAAAAAAAAACAAAGTGAGAAGATTGGAAAGAGAAAGCCGGAAACCACATACTAAACAGGGAACAAGGGATGAGCCTCTTAACCTGTTCAATAGACGACAGAATAATTACTATTATATATGTATAATGTAAATGCATTTCTAATGATTTTTCTATAGGAATGCATTGCAAATGAGGAAGAAAGGGATTGTCAGTGGTCAGGAATGAATGCAAGCATTACTGATAGAATAGGGCTATTATATGTATAATGTAAATGCATTGCTAATGATTTTACTATAGGAATGCATTGCAAATGAGGAAGAAAGGGATTGTCAGTGGTCAGGAATGAATGCAAGCATTACTGATAGAATAGGGCTATTATATGTATAATGTAAATGCATTGCTAATGATTTTACTATAGGAATGCATTGCAAATGAGGAAGAAAGGGATTGTCAGTGATCAGGAATGAATGCAAGCATTACTGATAGAATAGGGCTATTATATGTATAATGTAAATGCATTGCTAATGATTTTACTATAGGAATGCATTGCAAATGAAGAAGAAAGAGATTGTCAGTGGTCAGGACTCTGAATTTCTTACACTAGGTGGATATCTGTCTTGCGACACAGAGAAAATAACTTTTTTCTTTTTTTTTTTTAATCATTTCACCCCAAGCAAAGCAGTTTTACTGCCACTGTTGCACATAAGTGATGAGAAAGGGGAGTAAGTTATAGGGGGTGTCAGGAAGAGGGTAATAGAATGATGAGAATACTGGTGTGATGGGGTGGAGTGGATGGAGAAAAGAGCTTGAGAGAAAGTATGCGAGTTAGTGAGACAGATGACTGTTGACCTTACATTTAAATTCTTGGAGATTGTAGCTGTCATGGAAGCAAGTGTACGGAAGGGAATTCCACAGGCGGAAGTGCGAGTAGAAATACTCTAACTGTTAAAAGAGTGATGTATAAAAAAATTTTCAACAAAAAAAATATGTTTTTTTAATGTTTTGTCATTATGCTAAATTCACTTGAATTTCCTACCTACGTAGAGCTAACCATGAA
Organism: Ascarosepion bandense; assembly: GCA_037127315.1. Classification (NCBI taxonomy): domain Eukaryota; kingdom Metazoa; phylum Mollusca; class Cephalopoda; order Sepiida; family Sepiidae; genus Ascarosepion; species Ascarosepion bandense. Next base: position 1,494,617 of record JBBBDQ010001954.1, read on the forward strand.
AAAATAAAGCAGTTGAATCATTTTCTGATTATATTAGTAATAAATAATTCAGAAAATTTACTATTTTTTGTTTGTTTAAATAATTCGGTATAGTTTTAATAAAATCTAATTAAACATATTATTTTGGCGTATTTAGATAACTCCCCCCCCCCGGCAAAAATAATAATGATAATAACAACGGGACTGATTTGCAGTTATATGAAATACCGAACAACAATGGTTACTACGAACGCTGCAAGAAATACGATCGTAACTAACATTGCTAGACGTATAATAATTCTATTTATAATTCTATAAGACAACGTTGGCTCAGTTCATTTTCTTTACTTCATCGTCTTCTATGTGCCATATCCGTTCAGGATGTAGGCGATCATGACCTTCCACGTTTCCCTATCCATGGTAGCTCTTAGCAAGCTTTCTTCTGTTACCCCAACGAACTCGCTCTATCATCCACCTGCTCAGACCCCGTCAAATATGTTATCCGCTACTTTCCTCTGTTTCGTTTCCTCTACCTGACCTGTGAATATCAGATTCTCAAAGCCTTCTTTCCTCATCACATGTCCCAGAAACTTCAGCTGTCTCTTCTTGATGCTCAGTATTAATTTCCTTTTCGTTTCCATACTTTCCAAAACCTCATCATTGCTCACATGCTCGATCCATGGTAATCGCAGCATCCTTCTGCAGGACCGCACTTCAATTGCTTCAAGTTTCTCCTTCATCTTTGATGATATTGTCTGCCATATTGAAGAACAGACATCACATAGCAATCCAGTACTCTCTTCTTTGATCTAGCAAAAATTTCTTGTTTTTTAATACTCTACTCAGTTTCTGGAATGCATCATTTGCCATGCCAATTCGCCTTCCGATCTCAGTGTCACACTTTTCGTCTTCCGTTAGAACACTTCCAATGTATTTAAATTTTTGAACTTGCTTGATTTTAGTATCCAACCTGTAATTGGCATTTTGGGCTCCTCTCTTTGATGATGACCATACATTCGGTTTTCTTTTAATCTATTTGTAATTCTTTCATTTCGACTTTCTTCATCTACCTTTTTAGGAGGTTTTGTAGTTTTTTTTTCCGTCTATCAGCACTGTACCAGTTATGAAAGCTCTTGCCGCGTGTTTGCTCTTTAATAGTGCTTTATTATATTATGTTTTGCATTATGAAATCGAGTAGTGAACAAGAAATATATATATATAACAATATTTTGGAACGGCGATAATTAATTTTATTAATTAATTAATAACCAAAATCTTCAAATTGCTATTATAGATCATAAGAGAACATACTAAGAGAAATTTTCCTTATCCTCCGAATATGAGCAAAGGAAAACGGAGGTGATTAATTTTATTAACTAATTATTAACTGTAGCTGGAAAATCTTTATCTTTAAAAAGAAAGCAGGGACGAAAAATAACATCTGGGATTTCTCTATTATTGTAAACCCGGAAAGAAGAGAAAGAAAAGAGAAATGGATTTGTTTTCAAGCCACAGAAACAATAGATATCGGTTTCGTCCACCCATCTAAATATAAAGGAAAGATAAATTTAATTGTTATTCTTTTCCTGGGTAAAAGGAAAGGGAAATTTCATTTTGTGTCAATTGTCTGGCTGGCATGACTCGTGAAAAGGTTAAAGATAACAAATGTTTTGATTCAGAGTCAAGTAATTTAGAGAAAAGGTATTTTCACTGACATCAGGGTAAAACTGATAAGGTATTCTTGTCAATTGAAAATATAGGTGACTCAGAGAATGGATATTAAAAACAGGTGCGTAGAAATTATTATTTGGGTAACGATGTCAATGAACCCTTGTCAACTTGTTTTGGGCGCAGACAGTTCAAAAAGGTTAATGCCTATTGTTTTAAGAAAAAAAGAATCCCCGAAATTGTTTCGTGAGAACAAAAAATTTTGAGGAAGAAAATTCGGTTAAGTCCAGCCCAGAAAAGAGGTATGGGGAGATGACGTCATGAGATCGAGAGAGATTTTATTGGTCCGGTGATCAAGCCCCGAAAGGGGGAGACGACTAACAATTGACGTCATGGAAAGAAGACTAATCCCATTGGTTAAACCACAGGCAACAACGAGTAGCAGCTAAACCTCAGGATTTTATTGGTTGCCGAGACGGGGATCAGACACCCAGCGACCGTCAGCCCCACACTATGGCATGTGCATAAATACAGGGTCCCGAGGGACCAAAATCGGTTGGATCGGAGGAGAGTCCGAAGTTGGCCTCGAGTTAGCTCGGAGAAAGTCCCAAAAATGTAATGACGAAGATAGGCGCCATGTTGTTGTGCGCCAACTGCAGAGCCTGCCGGCCAACCAGAAATAAAGACAGACAAGAGATTTTGCAGTTAAAGTTTTGAGTTGCAGAGAACGACAGAGAAGTTGAAGTCGGAATGACAGAGATCGACAAAAGAGGCCTGATGCCAGAGTTAAAGACAGAAGAGAACTTGCAGACAAAGTTTCGAGTGAAGTTGCAGAGATCGACAGAAGAGTCCTGATGCCGGCTAACCAGAGTTAAAGACAGAAGAGAACTTGCAGACAAAATGAAGAGTTGCAGCTCGAGTGGCAGGGAGTTCGATTTCCCGGTCCATAAACGTAATGACCAAATACAGTTCCCAACCGAAGAAGTAAAGAGACAGAGAGATGATTGCCATCGCCTTCCTCTAGCTAGGAGGATCTCTCTTGAATCTTCACATCATTCTTATATGTATTTCCGCCTCTCTCTTCTAAGCTCAGCTATCTTTTCTTTCTCTACCGCTCCGTTCTCGACTGCTCCGTTCTTGACAGCATCTCCAACAATATCGACAAGGCCATTTCCTCCCACCCGTCTGCCCATATATTTGTGTTTGGTGACTTTAACGCCCATCATGCTGAGTGGCTAGATAACTCCGTTACAGATCTTGCTGGTGTACACACTATGAATTTTTCTATCACTCAGTCCCTTACGCAAGTGGTGGAGTTCCCCATGCGTTTCTGTAATAACCCTAACAGACACGAATCACTACTAGATCTGTGCTTTACCTCCACCCCAGACTCTTGCAATGTCAAGCAACTCTGCCCTCTCGGAAATTCTGATCATGCGTTAGTTTCCGTCAATATCTCCTTCCGCCTCCACTTCACCCAAGAACGTCAGATCAACAGAATATCTTACTGCTAGCAAAGAGCCGATTGGGACTCATTCCGTGATTTCCTGAGTGACGTCCCTTGGAATAAAGTATTTAGCCTTCCTGTTGAAGATTGTGCGGCTGAGGGCTCCTCTTGGGTTAAGGCTGCATCGATGCATTCATCCCTGCCAAAAAGCTGAAACTTAAATCCCACTCCTCCCCCTGGTTCTCCCCTGCCTGCTCAGCTGTCATCACCCACCGAAATCACTTCTTTCGGCTTTACCGAGGTCACGCGTCAGACCATAACAGGCGCCTTTTTTGCCTCTGCTCGCGATGAATGCAAGAAGGTTCTTAAAGGAGCTAAGCTGATGTTTGCAGCCAGAATGAAGCAACGCATAGCATCCCGTAAGTTCGTCCCCAAAAATTATTGGAGGCTCTGTAAAAGCGTGCTGAACCACAGTAAGCCCTCAATCCCCCTCTAATCAACGAATTTGAGGTCCTCACCTCTTCAAAAGACAAGGCTGAGTGCTTCGCTCGCGGATTCTCCACTAACTCGACAGTGGACTCGTCTGGAGTATCTGTACCAGAGGCCCAAGTGACTGACATACTAATTACTCCCTGGGTGGTCTCCAAAATAATTTCTAAGCTTGACCCCCATAAGGCGAGCGGTGGCGATGGAATAACAATCATTGTCCTCAAGAAATGTGCTCCTGAACTCTCCTCTGTTCTCTCTAAACTCTATAACTACTGCCTTTCTGCTTCTTGCTTTTCTACCTGCTGGAAATCCTCCTTTGTGGTTACTATATATAAAAACATTGGAGAACCCTCTGAATCCGCTAATTATTGCCCTATCAGCTTCCTACCGATCTTTGGCAAAGTGTTAGAAGCCATCATCAACGCCGAAGTGGTACAACACCTCACAGACCTCAGACTCTTCTCGGACAAATAGTATGGCTTCCGCTTCACCAGGTCTACTGCTGATATGCTCACGACCATCACTAAGTATATACGTAGGCCATCGACAAAAACGGCGAAGCCCGAACTGTTGCCCTTGACATCTCCAGTGTGGCTTCCCTGTGTCTTTTCTACAAATACTTTCACGGCTTCTGCTCCGATGAACTTAGTTCACTGATACCTCCTGTTTGTGAATTTTCTCGAGCCACAAGATTAGCAACTAAGTCCCATCCTTTTACTGAGAAAATAATAAATTATAAACGCAAATTCTACACCATCAGCTTCTTTTCTCGCACTTCCCGTCTGTGGAATTCCCTTCCGCATACTTGCTTTCCCGACAGCTATAATCTCCAAGAATTTAAATGTAAAGTCAATAGTCATCTCATGTCTCACTAACTTACATCCTCTCTCTCGTGCTTTTTCTTCGTCCACCTCACTCTCATCAGTATTCTCTTCCTTCGCCTACTCTCTTCCTGACACCCCCTGCAACCTCTCATTCCTTCTCATAGCATTCCTCCTATGTAACCCCCTGCACAACAGTGGCAGTAAAATGCCTTGCTTGGGGTGACACGATTATATATATATATATATATATCCTCTCTATTATAATAAAGATCATTTTATATATATAAAGACCGTTTTATATATATATTTCCCTCCTGCACTCTCAGGGGTTTGGATTAATTTTCATATATATGAAAATTACTCCAAACCCCTGAGAGTGGCAGGAGGGAAATATATTTACCTTTATTATAATGAACAGGATGATAATTATTCGAAATGCAAATTTGGATCTAGATATCCCAATGACATTCAAAAACTTTTGGCATGATCGCAGTGTCAGTGGCTGCAATATCACAGGACAAATATTTAATTTAATCCAATCATTCTTAATACTCCGAACAAAACACCTGTCCTTTAACCACCATAGAGAAAGTTTTTTGCCCACCATCAGCTTCGCTGGTGCTAATCTCCTGGAGAGCAGCACACTACGCCTCCTTAGCCTCACTTTTTCAACCAACCTGAAGTGGAACGACTACATCGGATCTATAGTTGTATCTACTGCTAGGAAAGTTGGTTCTTTGTGTCGGGTCAGAACGTTTTTCTCGTCAGAATTCATCTTGCACATTTCTAAATATACCGTGCACTGAGTATTGTTGCATTGAATACTTCTGTTTTATCTGGTCAAGCGCTCTTGCTATTCCTCTCGAGGTTCTCGATAAAACCCAAAAGTCTTTTCTACAGATAGTTTCATGACAACTCCTCTGTAGAACGTTTTTTCCTTGGCGCCCCAAGCATATGAATTTAAGCGCGCTACTAGTCTGGTATCTAGGTCCTACCCTCTTATCACTGAAATACTTAAATGTAATCCCACTTCTACTTGAATAGTTTCTTTTCTCGCATTTTCCGCCTGTGAAACTCCCTTCTGTTTAATTGTTTCCCTGATAGCTACAATCTTAAAAAATTTAAACGCAACATCAATTACCATTTTCTACCTTCTTGAATCCCGTTCATTATTTATCCTTTCCCCAATACGCCCTGTACCCAGTCTTTTCTCTTATTGTAATCCTCTGCACACTAGTGGCGGTTCCGCCTTGTTTGTGGTGAAATGATTTTTAAAAATCGTGTAATGAACGTCGGGTTGAACGGTCACGCTTCCAGATCATTTAATACTAACGCGGGGTTCCCCACGGTTGAGCTCTTGGATCCACTCTGTTTCTGAATTTCATCAACAACCTTATTTATGTCATCAGTTCTCAGCCGGGAATTTATGCAGGTGACACAACAATAAATTCCAGTTTTAGTAGCCAGTTCAACAGATCCGATAAAGTAATCCTGGCAACTGCTCTCATAAAGGACCGCGAATCAGTTGTTAACTGGGACAAGAAATGGCTTGTCAATTTTAACGCCGCCAAATCGAAACTGCTTTCATTTAATCGCCACAATCAATCTTTTCTATGTGCCATCAGCATGGCTGATGCTAACCTCCAGGAGAATGACACGCTACCTCTTCATGAGTTCACGTATTTAACTAACTGGAACGACTATATCGAATCAACTGCTACGACTACTGCTAAGGAAATTGGTTCGCGGCAGACTTCACTTCTCATCTCGGAAATCCAGGCAGTAATTTTATTATAATCATTTCACCCCAAGCAAGGCAGGATTGTCACTGGTGCGCAAGTGGTTACAGCAGGAGAGAAGCCAGAAAAAGAAGAAAGGTAAGATTGATGGGATTCAAGTAGACAGAATATGGCAATTGATGCTGCATTTAAACTTTTGGAGATTGTAGCTATCAGGGAAGCAAGCAAACGGAAAGGAGTTCTATAAACGGGAAGTGCAAAAAAATAAACTTTTAGAGTAGAAGCGGCTGTTATCTTTAAATATTTTGACGGAAAAGGGTGGGACCTTGATGCCAAGCTTGTAGCACGCGTAAATGCATATAGTCTGGGAACCAGGGAAAAAGGTTTGTCAAAGCAGTTGCCATGAAAATACTCGTAGACAAGACAGAGAGAAGCCACATCACGTCTGTAACAAAGTGATTGAAGGTGAGATGCCAAGTCAGGGTCGATAATATTGCAGATCCTCCTTTGGATTTTGTCGAGAATCTCAAGATCAATAGTAGGAGCCTCCGACAAGATATGACAACAATATTTAATGCACTGATGGGTGGTAGATTTATAAATGTGCAAGATGGATTCTGACGAGAAAAATGTTTCTGATCCCAAACAGTGGCCCAATATTCGTAGCAGTAGATGCAGCTAGAGATTCGATGTAGTCATTCATTTGAGAGAGTGAGTCCAAGGAAGTGCAGTGTGTTGCTCTCTAGGAGACTAGCCTCATTCATTCTGATAGTAAACAAGAAAGTTTCTTTATAGTGGTTAAAGGAAAGCAGCTTCGTTTTGGGGGCATTATTAAATTTACGAGCCATTTCCTATCCCATTCAATTACAGATTGAAGGTCTTTTTGAAGTGCGGTAGCCAGGTTTACTTAATCAGCCTTGGCAGGTTCTTATCGAGACGGGAATAAACGACAGTGTCCACTGCATAGATGTTTACTTGGTAACTGGTTACATCGTGAAGATCACTAATGAAAATCTGAAAAAAATTAGATTAAATAAGTTCTTCTGTAGACTTGACAGTTAAATAAAAGGCTTGTCTACGGGAATCAGAGCCTATATGCAGAGAGAGTGAAAAATGTATCTTTCAGCTGATGTATTGCCAAAGGTGAGTAGGCGATTCATTTGAATTCGCCGATATCAAACGTGTCCTTCTGAAGCGAATGCGTCTACAGACTTTTGGTTAATATATGTTTATTTAGGTAGCATATCTTCATTTACGCATTGTGGTGCAGTGGATATCGTTTCAGAATGAAAAATCGGAGAGCCTTGTTCGAATTCCAGTTGAAATCATTACATTCATTTACACACAAATACTCTTGGGAAAGATATTAATCCTTCTCTTCTCCCTCCCGCTATGAGTTATATAGTTAGACAGATTGGGTTCTATAGCCTTGGTTGGCAACCAGCCTACTGCAGAAAGAAATGGCAACCTACTGCAGGGAAATCTTCTTCCAATTCAGTTTTGAATTGAAAGAGATGTGAACGCCTATCACGTATGGCACTTAATTGACTAAATGATCTTAATTTAAACATTTCTGATTAAATAATTTAGACATATCTTGTCTATTTATTTTTATTTTGATCTTCTCGTAGTCACGAATAATTTTCTTGACATGGTGATTAAAATTGGCAAGAAAGGCATTATATGTATTTTCATTAGTTTTATTTTTATTTTTATAGTCCCAAGTACTTCCAATTTTGTCTAATATCATCTTCATGGGGTTCGATTGTTAAGGCGTAATTTATGTGTTAGTTAAACTGTTACAAGTTTTGAGTATCCACATAGAAAAACGCGACGCCGATTTTAAAATTATAAAATGTAAGGGAAATAACTTATTTTTAATACCAGTAAAAATTTCAACATACATGTTTTAAACTATTGTGCGTGTTTTTTCAAATTATAACTTAAATATCATAAAGAACTACTGTTATAGGAATTATAATACTCAATTAATTTTGTTTAGTGTGGGTCTTAATTTTCGATAAAGATGGATTCGAGAATTGTAAGTTTTTGTTTATTATTTTCATGATAGAGTACGCATGTATTGTCAATTAATATTTGTCTAAATCTTGAATGTGGACAGAAATTTTCATTTAAATGTTTTGCAACCGATGATGAAGCAAACATTTGTAATGTTAGCCTTCTTAATAGCGTTGTTGTTATGTGACTAAGATAAATATTTGCTGTTTGTCAGAGATAAAATCTCCCAAAGGAGATTTAAATTGATATACAATGTTGTTTTATAACAAAACGCTTGCTGGGGCAGAATAATTATTTCGGATGAATAAGATGGTTGTCTTGAATTTATTATAGTATATTATAAGTTAATCTGGGTGGAATGTATGCTTAGATTTTTGTTATAGGCTTACTATTTGTTTTCTGAGGCTCCTAGCTTATGACTCTGGAGAGCTAATAGCTTATTGGTTTATTAATATTTCTTTTTTATCGCGTGATATTTTTTCTATTACGTCCGCATGGAAAAGATTCAGTAAAACCGATTTTGAAATTCACAACATTGGAGACTCAAGCGGTATTACTTTTGTGAGAACAAGGGGGTGAAACCCACAGGATCTCTCTGTCATATTTTTCAGTAAAACAAAAAACAAATCTCTCTCTCTCTCTCTCTCTCTATATATATATATATATATATATATGTGTGTGTGTGTGTGTGTGTGTGTGTGTGTGTGTGTGTGTGTGTGTGTGTTTAGGCAGCAAATTTTCTTTTAGACATGTTAGATTAAATAAATTGCAAACATTGTGTCTTCATGTCTTCTTATTTTTAATAAAAAATTATACTCACGGATAAACTTTCGCGTATTGAAAGATGTTAGAAATGAGCTGTAACGTTGACAGATGTTATTATCATTAATTTCTCAATGTTCCCAAGTAGTTTCAATCTCCTTCCGAGATCATCTTCAGGAAGTTGTGGTAACAAAAAATAACCGAAAAACTGTGTTGCTAAAAATTGGTGTAATTTTTCTTCTTGCTTCAAATATAACGGTTGACTAATTGCTTAGCGTTCATTAGAAAGTGAAAATTATCCAATTTAGATTCTTTTTTTATGTTGTAATGTCATGGTTAGGGTTAGGGTTAAAGCATGAAAAAAACTGCTCTTTCTATAAATAATTTAGAACATTACTATAGTATTCATATCTGATTTTCTTAATCATGTGAATAATGATACTATACATAAGTGTACTCTGATATGCATATTTATTAATTCACGTTGATTTTTCTGTTGCTGAGGTGATGTGTTATCCCCCATGGGGATCTTCATATCGAAATGTTCATTCAACATCATTGAATTAATCCTTTTTTAATTTATATATATATATATATATATATATATATGTATATATATATATATATATATTTTCTAAACATATGCTATTAAATATAAGAGACAATGAATGTCTATTATGTTTAATCATGAGCCGTTCTAAACGTCGTATTTTTGCTTTAATTTCAGTTGAAAATAAAGACAAAAATTCTCCAACATTTGGATAATTATTTATTGGTTTTCTTCTAAGCTTTCGGCTCACACGAGCCATCTTCAGAGAGGTTGTTTAAACTGAAATATTATAAAATCCACCATCACCGACGATTTTATTTTGTGTTGACATAAAACTCCGCTTGGCAACGGCAATAGTTACCAAAAATAATAAACGCAGTTCTTAAGTTTGCGATGCGGTTTTATGACGTCACACCGCGGGATAGCGCGAAATGACAACAAAACCATGTAGTCAAATGCAATGTAATATGTTATTTCCTGTTTTAAAGTTGATTTTATTGAGTGTTGGTTGTTTTGATTTGATGTACATGGCCTCCAATATCTGCAGGTTCTTCTTACTGTGTGTATGAGTAAGGATCACCGTATTGTTGACCAAAATCTGTCTGATATTACCTACATGTTCATGTTTTTCAGAGAAATGTTGTTTAATAGTACTCTGATCAGAAAGATGACATATATATAGAAGAAAAATTAAGACAGACGCGTTATTTCATGGTAATTCGGAAGTATAGGCCTATTTCAGGCGAGCCATCTTCAGCTTCCGTCTTTATTCAACGAAGGATTCTACATGCCGAGTAGGATCCCTAGTTGTGTGGATTTAGAGATGTAAAATTAAATCCAGTGGAAGAAGTTCATGACCGTGTATATTAGATGGTGTAGATTTATGGTTGTAACAATGAATCAAGAGAAGAAATTATCCGGCGAAGTATTAGGTAATAAATCCAGAGAAATGACTTCTTAAAAGAAATATAGGTCAGTAGGTATAAATGAATCCAACGGGATAACCATCCGTGTCAGGATTATTCTGAGATGAGCTCTAACTTCCCGAAGGTAAGGAGCAAAATATATCAACATGCGGTGTAGATACAGAAGAATCCAAAGGAGTATCCTTTACATATAATGGTAGGATAACTCTCTACGAGAGCTCTAAACATATATGCATATAAATACATATAGAGCAAATATAAGAAAAATTAAGACAGACGCGTTATTTCATGGTAATTCGGAAGTATAGGCCTATTTCAGGCGAGCCATCTTCAGCTTCCGTCTTTATTCAACGAAGGATTCTACATAATCATATATATAACAATATAATTCTACATAATAATATATATATATATATATATATATATATATATATATCACACATACACACTCATTGTCTGCTTCTGTCTCACTGTTTCTTTCTCTGTATCCTTGTCTATCTCAGTCTATCTTTATTTCTTTGTCTCTGCTTCTCTGTATCTCTTTCTTTCTGTACCTCTCTATCGATACCATGTCTTTACATCTGTTTAACTCTCTCTCTCTCTCAATCTTTTTTATTTTTCTTCCTGTGTCTCACTCACACTCTGTCTCTATATATCTGTCTTTCCATTTTCCTCTCTCTCTTCTATCTCTCTCGCTCTCTCTTCTATCTCTCACTCACTTTTCTTTCCCTCCCTCACACACTTTCAACCTTTTAATCACCCCGACCTCTTTCTCTCTGCATGCATCACTATTCACTTCATTTCTCTCTCTCTCTCTCTCTCTCTCTCTCTCTCTCTCTCTCTCTCTCTCTCTCTCTCTCTCTCTCTGACTTTTTATATCACTCTCTTTCGGTTTTCTGTCTTTCTTCTTGTCTGTTTAACTCTCTCTCTCTCTCTCTCACACACACACTCTCTCTCTCTCTCTCTCTCTCTCTCTCTCTCTCTCTCTCTCTCTCTCATACATCTTTCTCCGTCGTCAGCACTGGTTTCTGTCTGCCTCCCTCTCCAACTGTATCTGTCTTGCTCTATATAACACATCACTCAATGAAATAACTTAGGCAAAATTCGACTTTATTTATCAACATAGTCTCCTTCTACTGTGATACACTGATTCCAACGCTTCTCTAACAATTCGATGTCTTTTTGTAGAACGATTTGTCTTTGGCCTCAAAATACGCCTCAGTTTCCGATATCACTTCTTCATTGAAGCCAAATTTCTTTTCCTGGAGCATTCTTTTAAAGTCTGCAAACAGCCAGTAGTAACTGGGGGCTAGATCTGGAAAACAGGGTGGATGCGGAAGCAATTCGAAGTGAAATTCATGTAGTTTTGCCATCGTTGCGATCGACTTGTGACACATTGCTTTGTCTTGGTGAAGGATGTCTTTAAAATAATAATAATAATGCTATATGATGTATGATATTCGCTATTGATGGTTCTTCCTTTCTCAAGGTAATCGATGAACAAAATTTCTTGCGCATCCCAAAATACTGAAACCAAAACATTGCCTGCTGATGCTTTGGACACATTTCACCTGCTGCTGTTCACTCAGCTGACTGCCGATTGGACTTTGAGTGAATTGATGGATCCATATTTCATCCATTGTCACATATTTGCGCAAAAATTCTTTCTTGTTGCGTTGAAACAGTTGCAAACAACGCTCTAAATCGTCGACGCGTTGCTGTTTTTGATCGTCTGTGAGCAAACGCGGCACACACTTTGAACACAGCTTTCTCATTGACAAATGTTCATGCAAAATGGTGAATACACTGCCTTCTGATATGTTCAACTCCTCTGCTATCTCACGCAACTTCAATTTACGATCGGCCAAAATGTGTTTGTAGATTTTTTGGGTGTTTTCTGGGACAACTGCCGATTTGGGGCGACCTGAGCGTTCCGCATAATTTTTGTCTGTATGACTGCATTTAAAGTCAACATACCAGCTCTTAACCGTTGATTCCGGCGGGGCAGATTCCGAATAACACTTATCAAGTCATTGCTTTGATGAACAGCATTTTTCTCATCAGAAAGCAATGCTTTATGAACACACGAAATTCAGATTTTTTCATTGTTTTGAAAATTTGCCACAGTAGCTTCACTTAAATAACTGTAATTCAAGTGCCATTTGAAAGTTAGTACTTCATAAAAATCATATGGATTTTTTTTTATTAGTGACGCCATATATATGTCAGGCCCGGGACTTATTGAGTAATGTGTTCTCTCTCTCTCTCTCTCTCTCTCTCTCTCTCTCTCTCTCTCTCTCTCTCTCTCTCTCTGATTTATATATTCATCCCTGCCGTTCTCACACTGGTGTCTGCTTATCTCTCTCCCCATTTCTACCTACTTTCTCTATATTTGTCTGTGTCTGACTACCTACCTCTCTCTTTCTCTCTCGCTCACTCTCTCTCTCTTTCTCTCTCTCTATCTCTCTCTCTTTGTCATTCGCACAGATTTCTGTCTGTCTCCCTCTACATTTGTATCTGCTTTTCTCTCTCTCACACACTCTCTCTCTCTCTCTCTCTATATATATATATATCCCTCTTTGTTTGTCTGTCTTTCTTTCTCTCTCTCTCTCTCTCTATATATATATATATATATATATATTGATCTCTCTCTCTCTGTCTCTCTTTCTCTCTCTCATTTATATATTTTTTGTCATTCTCTCTCTGGCTCCTGTCTGTCTCTCCTTATTTCTGATATACCATTCTCTGTCTGTTTGTCTGTCTCTCTCTCTCTCTCTCTCTCTCTCTCTCTCATTCATATATTTTTTGTCATTCTCTCTCTGGCTCCTGTCAGTCTCTCCTTATTTCTGATATACCATTCTCTCTCTCTCTCTCTCTCTCTCTCTCTCTCTCTCTCTCTCTCTCTCTCCCTCTCAATAATTGAATACGACAACTGATGTCATGTCGCGGTTATAAAACTTGTTTATTAGTTCGGATTGATAATCCAGTTGTCGCGTTTCTCTTTCCGAATCTTTCTCGCCACACAAGACCATCGACTCTTTTCAATATCAAAAACTGAAAGAAACATAAAAATAAAAATAAAATTAAGGCGAGAAAAGCAAAAATAGGTAGTCGTCATTGATAGGTAAAAATAAATAATATCAAATCCTGAATGAAGATTCAGCTTTAAGAAATAAATTCCCTTTCTTAATTAAACAGTGAAGAATTAATAGACGTTTTTGTATTCTCTCCAGATTAAAAAAGATTCATCCAAGACCGGCTTCTTAGAGAAAACGATATTTTCTTTATTCCCACATTCGACTGTATTCCTAATAAATTCTCCAGCTAGTCGACGAAAGTTAATCCTGTAAAATCTATATCTTAAATCTCCCCCGGTCTTAACCAAAACCGAATAAAGTGACAGTCAGAAATGATTAGCTTTTTTCTTCTTCATTGTGCTGTGTCCTTTCAGAACGTGAGTGATCATAGACCTCCACATCTTCTTGTCCCATGTATCTCTTAATATATTTTGTCTTTTTTCCCAAAGCCTGAAAGAATATTAAACATCTTTAGAAAGAATCGAAAAATCAATGCGATAAAGCCCCTAAAATACAAGAAAATATTTAGAGTGTAAGTGTTTTAAAAGTATTTAGAAAAATCGGAAAACAAATCCTAAATCAAGGTAATAATGTCACTAAGATGCAAAGGTATACTGGGAGTGTAAGAAAATTAAAAACTTTCCAAGGAAAAAGAGAGTTAATAAAGGGGATAATGCCACTAAGATACAAAAGGATACCGTGAGTGAAAGAGAATGAAAAGAGGGAACTGTAAACGTAATACTAAATCAAGGCAATATTGCCACTAAGATGCAGGATGATACTGGGAGCGAAAGAATAAGACAATACTTTAGAGGGAACCGTAAATCTAATTATAAATCAAAGTGATAATGATGCTAAGATACTAGAGGATAGTTCGAGTAATAGAAAATGAAAGAAACTTTACAAAGAAGAGAAAATACAATTCTAAGGAGGAAATCAGGAATTAACATCTAACGCTGTTCTTCTCGGCCTTTTCTATTTTTACTATTTTTTTTTGTTCGACTCCCATAAACTTTCTATAAAAATAAAGGCTTATCTTATTTTTTAATAACATATATGCTTAGGAATTGTATTGTTTTATATGGTTTCTTTTGAAGTAAAACTAATTTAATAAAAATAAACTTACATTTAACAACTAAATTCTATGGAAAATTTCTAGTCAAATAAAAAATAGCTCGTAATAAGCCATTTTCTAAAATATAGGAATAATTAATAAATTATAAAAACGCACGTGTTTATTTAATGATTTTTTTAATATTCAGCGCCACCGGTGTTATCGTTAGTCGAAAATCACCCTTTTTACGATGTCGAGTATATCATGGGCTTTTAAGTGAGACCCACGACCAAAACCTGATTCGACACGGTAAGATGATGAAAAACAATAACGTAGAGCTGCGCTTTTTACCAGAATAATGGATATTTTTACAAGTGCCATTTGTTTTCTATATACTTCTTCTTCTATGTGCCCTGTCCCTTCAGGACGTAGGCGATCATGGCTCTCCACGTCTCCCATCCCTTGTGGCTCTTAGTATGTTTGCTCCTGTTGCTCCTGGCAACCCCCGTTCCGTCATCCACCTGATCAGACCCTGCAAATATGTTATCCGCTGCCTTCCTCTGTCTCTCCTTCCTTCTATCTGTCCAGTCAGTATCAGGTTCTCCAGGCTCTCCTTCCTCATTGCATGTCCCAGGAACTTCAGTTGTCTCTTCCTGATGCTCAGCATCAATTTCCTTTTTGTTGCCATTCTTTCTAACACTTCGTCGTTGCTTGTATGCTCAGTCCACGATATCCGTAGCCTCCTTCTGTAGAACCACATTTCGGCCGCTTCCAGTTTTGTCCTCATTTTCGATGATATTGTCCAGCATTCACATATTGAAGAACTGACATCACGTAGCAGTCTAGCACTATGCTTCTTAAATTCGGCTCATACACGAGTCTATACAGTAGTCATTTTTACAAATATTTCTTGTGTGGACCCCTGTGATGTCACATGCTCTATATATATCCCGGTTGAGAAACACTGCTCTTAGTCATGAAACAACGAAATCATATGGAATATTTATGTGCACTAGTAAAATATGTGAGTAATTAATAGATTATAAAAAGTGCAAGTTTAATCTATGATATTGTTGTTGTTGATGCAGTTCTTGGAGTTTCTTTTTTATATTTGTCTTCATTGATTTCAATGCGAGTTGAAGATTGCTCCTTTTAAGAATGTCGAGTCTATTAAGGGCTTTTGATAGTAAGCGACGCACACGACTAAACCCGATTCAACAAGGCAAGATGATCGAAAAGCAATAACGTGGAGCTGCGCTTTTTCCCAGACTACTGGATATTTTTAGAAGTATCAATTGTTTTCCATATATTATGCTTCTTCGATCTTTCTAGTGTAAACCCCTGTAATGTTACATGAATCCCCTGGAGTCTATATGAACCTGGGGTCTATTAAGAACTTCTAGCGTGAACCGGAACATTATAGGTTTTCTTTTAAATATTCACAAGTTATTAATTAAAAATTCATTATTTTTAACGTATTAGTAAGCTATTCATTTATACACACTTGTGCAAAATAATTGAAACAAATTGAATAATGTCTTACTTTTTTTTTCATTTAATTTAGCGTATTTTTAGAGTATACTACGAGTTCTTTATGATCAGTTTTAGACGCAAAATTTAGGGTATTGCACTATACACAGGTCATTTTTTTATTTTTTTTTTGAAAAAGTTAAAAATCATTCTAAAGGCAAATTTTTTTTCCTGGCGAGTTTAAAATTCATAAGAAAATATTCAGGGGTCGTACGATACATAAATTCGGCTCATACACGAGTCTATACAGTAGTCATTTTTACAAATATGCCATTTAAAATACTGTGAGTTTAATATTCCTTGCATTCATTTCAATCGGAAGAAGACTGGAGGGTGAAATTTATTTGCACTGCAATTTTTTTTATTTCGATCTTTATGTGTATATATATATATATATGTGTGTGTGTGTGTGTGTGTGTGTGTGTGTGTGTGTGTGTGTGTGTGTGTGTGTGTGTGTGTGTGTGTGTGTGTGAAAAGAATTTGCATCACATCACTGCAACTGGATTTTCTGAAAAGCCAAAACCCAGCAAGAGACACACGCGCAGAAATAATCAATGGCCGCCAGAAAGGTTAATCTCTCTTCATAGAAAATAGATAAAGAGTCAAGGAATGAAATTGTTAACATTGATCAGAAAGTCGAATTTTTTTTACCGAAAGACAGTTGTATCTTTTATGCCAGTCATTGAGGGTTAAAAGTTATGAACTGACTGTTTTAGTATCGTCGGGGATTCTGTATATAGAGACACAGCTCTTCTCTTAGACTTTCCGCACATTTCTTCTAATGTCGTATCCTTTCAGGATCTAGGTGATCATGGCTCTCTACAGCTCCTTTTCCTTTATTTTCTACAAATTTGTATGTATTCATCGGAAAGATGGTGGAGTGGTTTCCCTTTTCTTTCTCGAAGTTTTGGAATTCAGAGTAATCTACACTTTCTTCATTTCCCTTTTAATGCCATGTTTCTTCAGGATCTAGGTGTTCATGGCTCTCCACAAGTTACCCTTTTTTTATTATCTCTGAATTGCAATATATTCATGGGAAAAGATAGTGGAGTGGTTTCCCATTGCCTTCTCCAATATTTGGAATTCAGAATCGTCCTTTTTCCCTAGACATTCCTCATTACCGTTTTTATGCAATGTTCATTGAAGAGTTAACTGATCACGGGTCTCCACAGTTTTCCTTTCTTTATTATCTATGAATTACCATTTAGTCTTAAGAGGGATAGTGAAGGGGTTTCCCAGTGGTTTCTTCAAGGTTTTGAATTCAGGGTAACCATTCTCTTAGATTTTCTCTATTTTCTTTTTCATTCAGTGTCTCTTCAGGATCTAGTTAATCATGTCTTTCCACAGATTCCCTATTCTTTATTACCTTTGAATGGTCATGTATTCTTGGAGAGAAGCTTAAGAGACATGGCATTAATAGAGAAAGGAAGAAAGTCTTTGACTAATCTAATCTGTGGAGACAAATGACCATCTAGATTCTGAAAGGGGACTAAATTAACAAGGAAATGAAGGAAGTCTAAGAGAAGTGTAACTCTGAAGTTAAAAATTGGAAAAGGCAAAATGAAACCACTCTCCTATTTTTCCCAAAAATATTTGATAATTCAAAGATAATAAAGAAATGGGAATCAGTGGAGAGCCATGATCACTTTTATCCTTAATGGATATGATATCAAAAGAAAAATGAGAAAAGTCTAAAAGAAAGACTACTCTGATTTCAAAACTTTGGAGAAGGCCATGGGAAAACACTTCACTACCATTTCTACGATTATATTGCAATTCAGATACGATAAAGTTAAGGGAATGTTAAGAGAATCATAATCAACAAAATGAGGAATTGGTTTCCCATTGCATTCTCCAATGTTTTGAATTCAGATTAGTTCTCTTAGAATTTTCTTATTTTTCATTTAATGCCAAGTTCTTTCAGGATCTATATGATTATGGTTCTCCACACATTCCCTTTTCTTTATCATCTCAGAACGGCAAAATATTCGTGGGAAAGATATAGAAGTGATTTCCCACTGCATTTTCCAATAATTAGAATTCAAAGTAGTCCTTCTCCTAGAATTTCCTTATTTTCCTTTTAATGTCATGTCCTTTCGGAATCTATGTAGGCATGGCTCTCCACAGATTCTTTTTCTTTATTATTTGTAAATTGCAATGTAATCGTGGGAAAGATAGTGAAGGGTTTTCCCATTGTATTCTCTAATGTCTTCAATTCTGAGTAATCCTTGTCTTAGACTTTCCTTTTATCCTTTTAATGTCATGTCCTTTCGGAATCTATGTAGGCATGGCTCTCCACACATTCCTTTTACATCATCTCTGAATCGCAATATTCGTGGAAAAGATACTGGTTTCTACTGCCTTCTCTAATGTTTCGAATTTTAGAATTATCCTTCCCTTAAACATTTCTCATTTTTCTTTAATGCCATATCCCTTCGGGATCTGGGTGACCGTGTCTTTCTACACATTCCCTTGTCTTAATCATCTCTGAATTGCAATATATTCGTGGGAATAATTGACATTCATTGTCTCTTATATTTAACAGTATATGTTTAGAAAATTATCTGCTGCCTCGATACACTATATATATATATATATATATATAGATATAACTCAGTGAAAGTATGAAAGTACTCGTTTAAAAAAAATAGCTTTTAAAGATATCAGATGTTTGGTCACTGATCGATGACCTTTGACACATCTGTCCAGGTGATATGTCCCTTTATTCCAACTCTTATGCATGAAGTAGCTGTTCCCAGTCGAACGCCCCCATCAGACCAGATATATATATATATATATATATATATATATATATATATAGAGAGAGAGAGAGAGAGAGAGAGAGATAGAAAGAGAGAGAGGGGATGAGGGGGGAAATATCGTTGTTACTGAAACGTATTTGTTAATTGAAAAGGCATGAAAAAATCAGAATTCGGAATGATGTATGCTTCAGAACTTTTCAAGGGCCCCTCATATATATATATATATATATATATATATATATATATATATATATATATATATATAGCTATATCGCACGATTTATTTATTTGTAGGGAAAATGGAAGCCGTGAGTAGAGTACAAATTTCAATTTTTGTCATTTGCGCTTACTTTCGCAATATCACTCTCTGGAAGGCATGAATCCATATTTCTACTAGCAACTATTGATAAAAAAAGATTTCGAGCTTTTGGTTGCATCCAGTAGAATATAAAATAAAACTAATTCTGAACTCAAAATATTGGAAAAAGGTTAAAAGAAATAAAATTCACATGCTTTCCTAAGATTGCATAGCAATTCAGAAATAATAATAATAATAATAATAATAATAATAATAATAATAATAATAAATAACAAATCACTGTGAAGATAATGCTGTAAGTTTATAAGTGCTGGAAGGGTGTGATCTGAGTCCAGAACACATCGAACATAATTATTTGACGGAAAATAAGAACAGTATACAAGAAGCCAAGGAAGAAATCAAGAACCATATAAGTCAAATACAAAATATTGCAATGGAGGAACGAGAACAGCTCCCAAAATTACAACCAACAAAGCATAACCTCCGAACTATTAAACTCTACAATGCAGCACTGAAATTAATCTTGGATGAAGACACTCATACAAATCTCAATGAAGCAATATATGCATCAGCAATAGCAGCAACAAAAAAATTGAACATCAAATTAAAAACAAGGTAGTCTCGCAGACATGAAGATCCACCTTGGAAAAGAAAAATAGAAAAAGAAATCGAACAACTTAGAAGTGAACTATCACTACTGGATGAACTGAGTAGAGGAATAAATGTAAGAACTAAGAAAAGCAGAAGAGTCGAAATAAAATACAACATTAGAAATGAAAATGAAGTCCTATCAACTAAGGAAAAAATAAAACAAAAAATACAACTGAAGGCTCAAAGAATAAGACGCTATGAGAAAAGATCAAGATTTTACAGACAAAACAAGATTTTTCAAACCGATGCAAAGAGATTTTACAGGGAAATAGGTAAAAAAAGAATTGAAGTGACAGTCCCCCCCAGAATGGAAGAAGTTACACAGTTCTGGGAAAAGATATGGGCTTGCCCTAAAGAACATAGCAAGGAAGTAGATTGGATTGCACAAGAGATAGAACGAATGAAAAATAAATCAGAACAGACATGGGCTGGTATTACAGAAGAGGATGTTAAATTTGCACTAAAAAGCACACAATTAGAAATTCCCAGGTATAGATAAAATTCCTAACTTTTGGCTATATTATTTAAATACAGCACATAAAGAACTAGCCAAAGAACTTCAACAAATGGTTGATGATCCCACTGAAATTCCTGCATGGATGACCAAAGGAATTACATTTCTTTTACCCAAGAATGGTGATAAAAACAACCCGAAAAACTACAGACCAATTACATGTCTTCCGACAACATATAAACTATTAACATCTATTTTAACAAAACAGACATATTTATTCTTAGAAACAAATGACATGATACCGCTTGAACAAAAAGGGTGCAAAAGTGGCTGTTATGGATGTAAAGACCAATTGCTTATTAACAAAATGTTCCTGGAAAACTGCTACAGTACAAAGAAAAATCTTAGTACTGCCTGGATAGATTTTCGTAAGGCATTCGATAGTGTACCACATTTCTGGATTTTAAAGACTTTAAATATATACAAGATATCACCCGTCATCATCAATTTCATCAAACAGTGCATGTCTATATGGAAAACAAAACTTTACCTCAATCATATAAATGAAACCTATAAGTCTGATGAAATAAACATCAAAAGAGGTATATTTCAAGGTGATTCTTTGTCTCCATTACTATTCTGCATATCATTAATAGCACTAACCAGTCAACTTAATAAGACAGAATGTGGTTATAAAATAAGCCAAAAGAAAATAAGCCATCTATTTTACATGGATGACTTAAAGTTATATGCTAAGAATGATAATGAGCTGGAAAGTCTTCTGCAAACTGTAAAATGCTTCAGCGAAGACATTGGAATGAAATTCAATTTGAATAAATGTGCTAAAGCTACAGTTTTACGTGGATCAATACAAGAAACATCCTCAATTATCTTAGACCCAGCTGTAACAATAAAAGACTTGAAACCAGAAGAAGCTTATAAATACCTAGGTGTAAATGAGAGTGAAAACATTCACCATAAAAAAATTAAAGAAATAGTGCGTAAAGAGTATTATAAAAGGCTACGAATGATATTAAAAACTGAATTGAATTCTCAGAACAGAGTTATGGCCATTAATAGCCTTGCAATCCCAGTTGTCCAATATAGCTTCAACATCTTAAACTGGACTCTAAACGACATCAGGCGAATGAATTCTAAAACAAGAAAGCTTCTTTCTAAGCATAAGATGCATCATCCAAAGGCTGATGTAGACCGTCTATACATGCCCCATAAAGAAGGTGGAAGAGGTCTTATTCAGCTGGAATTGTCATACAAGACAACAACTATTGGCTTACTAACATACATAGAAACAACAAAGGATTGGATGATACAATTAGTAAGGCAACATGAAGAAAGAAAGAAAAAATATTCAATAATAAAAGACAGTAAATACAAACAAGATTTACAGTTAGTAGATTCTGTAGAAAAGCAAAACAGAAGCCAAGAACCAACTATTGCGGCAAAAAGTATGAAGATGAAAGCCAAAGATAAAGCTCTTGAACAGATGAAACAGCGCTGGCAAGACAAACCTCTGCATGGCCAATATCCAGAACGTGCCAATAAATCCAATGTTGACAAAGTTAATACTCATCGATGGTTACGTGCATCTGGATTAAAGTCTGAAACTGAAGGTTTTATTCTTGCAGCACAAGACCAAAGTCTTTTCACTAGAAACTTTCAGGCAAATATTATGCATAATAATATGGATCCAAAATGCAGGTTTTTTGATAAACACCAAGAAACAATAGACCATCTAATCTCAGGATGTTCTGTGCTTGCCCCAAACGAATATAAAAATCGCCACGATAGAGTTGGGCAATATTTACATTGGACAATGTGCAAACATTATGGAAAATCTGTAAACAAACACTGGTATGAACATCACCCAGCACCGGTTACAGAAATAGAAGATGTAATCATTCTATGGGATTACACCATCTACACAGGAATTTGAAAAACTGTCAAAATATAAAGACCTGGAAATTGAAATAGAAAAAATGTGGAAATTGAAAACAAGAGTTGTGCCAGTGATAGTAGGTGCACTTGGAATGATAAAAAATGGAACAAAACAACACATTGAAAGAATCCCTGGAAACCCCAGCTTAAGAGATATACAAAAAATTGTCTTATTAAGTACAGCCCACACACTAAGGAAACCTTTATCTATGTTATGCTAGGGATGATAGGGATGATAGGGAAGATAGAAAAACATGAAATGGAGCCATAACAACACGCCACGACCTGCCTTAGGTCTTCCCGCAGACATGGTTGGTAGTGAGACCGAAGCAGAAATCGAAATATGATGAAAAATGACGTAATAAGAATAATAATAATAATAATAATAATAATAATAATAATAACAATAATAATAAATCCAATGTTGACAAAGTTAATACTCATCGATGGTTACGTGCATCTGGATTAAAGTCTGAAACTGAAGGATTTATACTTGCAGCACAAGACCAAAGTCTTTTCACGAGAAACTTTCAGGCAAATATTATGCATAATAATATGGATCCAAAATGCAGGTTTTGTGATAAACACCAAGAAACAATAGACCACCTAATCTCAGGCTGTTCTGTGCTTGCCCCAAACGAATATAAAAATCGCCACGATAGAGTTGGGCAATATTTACATTGGGCAATGTGCAAACATTATGGAAAAGCTGTAAACAAACACTGGTATGAACATCATCCAGCACCGGTTACAGAAATAGAAGATGTAACCATTCTATGGGATTACACCATCTACACAGACAGAAAAATTGAAGCAAACAGGCCAGACATTATTGTTAAAAACCAGAAGGAGAAAACTTGTCTATTAATTGATATGGCTTGTCCAGCGGATTGTAACATAGCAATCAAGGAATTTGAAAAACTGTCAAAATATAAAGACCTGGAAATTGAAATAGAAAAAATGTGGAAATTGAAAACAAGAGTTGTGCCAGTGATAGTAGGTGCACTTGGAATGATAAAAAATGGAACAAAACAACACATTGAAAGAATCCCTGGAAACCCCAGCTTAAGAGATATACAAAAAATTGTCTTATTAAGTACAGCCCACACACTAAGGAAACCTTTATCTATGTTATGCTAGGGATGATAGGGATGATAGGGAAGATAGAAAAACATGAAATGGAGCCATAACAACACGCCACGACCTGCCTTAGGTCTCCCCGCAGACTTGGTTGGTAGTGAGACCAAAGCAGAAATCGAAATATGATGAAAAATTACATAATAATAATAATAATAATAATAATAATAATAATAATAATATGATACAATTAGTTATGCAACATGAAAACAGAAAGAAAAAAAAAGAAAAATATTCAATAACAAAAGAAAACAGTCAATACAAACAAGATTTACATTTAGTAGATTCTGTAGAAAAGCAAAATAGAAGCCAAGAAACAAATATTGCGGCAAAAAATATGCAAATGAAAGCCAAGGATAAAGCTCTTGAACAGATGAAACAACGCTGACAAGACAAACCTCTGCATGGCCAATATCCAGAACGTGCCAATAAATCCAATGTTGATGGTTACGTGCATCTGGATTAAAGTCTGAGGCTGAAGGCTTTATTCTTGCAGCGCAAGACCAAAGTCTTTTCACTAGGAATTTTCAGGCAAATATTATACATAATAATGTGGATCCAAAATGCAGGTTCTGTGATAAATACTAAGAAACAATATACCATCTAATCTCAGGACGTTCTTTACTTGCCCCAAATGAATATAAAAATCGTCACGATAGTGTGGGACAATATTTACATTGGAGAATGTGCAAACACTATGGAAAATATGTAAGCAAACATCACCCAGAACCGGTTACAGAAATAGATGTCACCATTCTATGGGATTACACCATCTACACAGACAAAAAATTGAAGCAAATAGGCCGGACATTATTGTTAAAAACCAGAAAGTAAAAACTTACCTATTAATTGATATGGCTTGTCCAGCGGATTGTAGCATAGCAACCAAGGAATTTGAAAAACTGTCAAAATATAAAGACCTGGAAATTGAAATAGAAAAAATGTGGAAATTGAAAAAAAAATGTCAATTATGTTTAATCATGAGCCGTTCTAAATATTGTATTTTGGCTTTAATCTCAGGTGATAATAAAGACAAAAATTCTCCAACATTTGGATAATTTTTAATAAGTTGGTTCTAAGCTTTCTCAAAAATATAATACGTAGAAATGTTAAACCAATGAATAATAATCAAATTAATCTCATCATATATTATAAAAAGATAATTTTGAATAAAAATCAATATATATACATATACACTCATATATATATATATATATATATATATATATATATACATACATATTCATACACATATACATCTCCACACACACATGTATACAGCCATAAAAAAATTCATCACTCGCATACCCATATATATACATATATAGAAATAAACAAACATAAAAGATTATTGCTGATAAGAGAGGAAGGATATTTGACTAAGAAATTTTGAAATTTAAAAATTAATATTTAAATGTAAGGATTATAATTGAAATTAATATCAAAGATTCACAAAAATATAAATAATAAATATAGGCATAAAATAGTATATATAACTTAACAGATGAGCAAAAGCACACTTGTATATACATATATATATACATATATGCATGCATACACACACATATATACACATATGCACATAAGTATATACGTATCTACGTACATACACTTATGTCCGCTAAAATACCCCCACATATTCTCATATATTCTTATATACATTTACGCGCACATACACATGTGCATATACAGCCACACAAGCATACATATATATATATATATATATATATATATATATATATGCATACATATTAATAGATAAAGAAATTGATTAATAAGTATCAAATCAAGATCAGTTTGCTTCGCAGAAATGATTATAGGACACATGTGATTTCGAAGTTTTATCTAAAATATATGTGTGTGTGTGTGTGTGTGTGTGTGTGTGTGTGTGTGTGTGTGTGTGTGTGTGTGTGTGTGTGTCTGTGTGTGTCTGTGTGTGTGTGTGTGTGTGTATGTGTGTCTGTGTCTGTCTGTGTCTGTGTGTGTGTCTGTGTCTGCGTGTGTCTGTGTATGTGTGTCTGTGTCTGTGTGTGTATGTGTGTGTGTCTGTGTGTATGTGTGTGTGTGTGTGTGTGTGTGTGTGTGTGTGTGTGTGTGTGTGTGTGTGTGTGTGTGTGTTAATCAGAGCAGTTGCCATGAAAGTATCTGTAGAAAAGATAAAAGGAATCACCGTCACATCGCTGAAAATGTAACTGAAATCGAGATATCAAGTCAGAACAGATTGCATTGCAAATCCGTCTTTGGATTTATCAAGAACCTTGAGATGAATAGCATCAATCACTCCTCCAATAATCCAACCAGCAATTCTTTGGAAAATTCTCACCGCGGTCACCACACAAACCCCATTTTATAACAAAAATGGTAACATCTACATCCAAACGAATATTTACATGTCTACATCGGAAACAAAGTGTTTAAAAAGTGTTTAAAACTACAGACAAACCGGAGATTTATATAAGGTATGCTGACAATAGTGTTGTTTTGATAAAAATTATGAACGAAACTGTAAATCTGAAATTAAATTTTGAAAATAACTCCTCGATGAAATTTACTTATAAACTCATAGACAGCAACAATATTCCGTTTCTTGATGCTAATCTAGAGCAAAAAACTCACTTATCTGTATAAAAAAAAACACCATAAGAACTCTTGTTTTCTTAACTATAATAGCCAATGCCCGAAAAGGTGTGAAATGGCAGTAATAACGAACCTCTTAAATAGAGCACATCAAAATTCTTCCTCATAAAGAATATTTTTAGCAAACTAAAACACATAAAACAAATATTAGTCAACAATAATTTTAACAATATCATTGATAAACAGATAAAATTATTCTTACAAAAATACATGACACGAGTATTAAAAAAGCGCATTAAAAAAATCAACATATTTTATTGCAACCAGATGCACATGAATTATAAACTGAACGAATTTTCTATACGAAAAATTGTTAATCATATTTCTGCCGTAATTCTTCCAAATCATGTAAAATTTATAATATATTATAGAAAATGAAAGACTGCAAACTTTGTTTCTAACCAAAATAACCCCATTAAATCTAAGCAAACGCGATATTGGACACAAAGCTTTATTCTTCTCAGCCGAATATCTGTCCGTAAACGACGCCCCGACTGAGTCGAACTCTGCTCGAAGAGAGAGAATTTGGCTGTCTTTACCACCCGAGTCCCAGCTGAGACGAAGACAGAGAGCTAGTCAATTACGAACCAGACAGCGGGTAATCAAAACTCTGTCCTTGAGTTCTTTTATTGAGGCGTCTTGCCTAATCTGGGGTGTCTTATTTACAACAGAAAAATAAATATTTAGCCTCAAGTTACCTCTCTTACATGTACAATGCTCTACCGCTTAGGTTACGGTTAAAATAAGACGTCACAATTCTCTTGAAGGACAACTCTGCCAACAAGACAAAGACAATAGTTAACGTTTATGTAGTTCATTCAATACTTGTAAAATCTCTGATTCTACATTGATTTGAATATCAGTGAAGTCGTTTTTGTACTGTTTAAATAAATAAAAAACGTAATTCTAGCAAAAAAATTATCTTAAAGATTTTGCCGTCATTTCTTCCTTGAAATAATTTTTTGTTGCTTTTAAAAAGTTGAGGAAAAAAATTTCGAAAAGAAATTTATGAAACGTTCAGTATGTGTTCCCTGATATCACCGACGAACAATAACATTTCTGGAAGTAGAGAATACTTGCCGTATTAATAAAGAAGTGGAGAAATATTAGTCACCTGAATGTACGTTCGAGAGATTTCCGCGGGGAAGGGGAGATTGGCACGAGGTTTTCATAAACGTGCCGAAGTGTTGGTCGTTTTTTCAACTAAATTGCTCCCGGAATTTTACTGGCGAACGAAAGTCATTTTGCCTACGCGAAATAGACGGCGGCCATTTTGGTATAAATATCTTCAAGTATGTGCAATTTGACATCAGCGGCACGCACTTTACACACACACACACACACACACACACACACACACACACACACAGATAGATAGATAGATAGATAGATAGATAGATAGATAGATAGATAGATAATTATATATCAAAATATATATAATTGTATATATATAATTGTATATATATATATATATATATATATATATATTAGGGTTGAGACTTTTGACTTTTTGTAAAATAATCGATTTCCTTTGTTTAGAAATAATGAAGAATGGTTTAATTTAACTTATTTCTCAACACCCCCACACATACACATATATTATTATTAATACGTCATTTTTCATCATATTTCGATTTTCAGCTACGGTCGCACTACCAACCAAGTCTGCAGGAAGACCTAAGGCAGGTCGTGGCGTGTTGTTATGGCTCCACTTCATTTTTTTTCTATCTCCCCTATCATCCCTAGCGTTACATAGACAGAGTTCTCCTTAGTGTGTGGGCTGTACTTAATAAGACAATTTTTTGTATATCTCTTAAGCTGGGGTTTTCAGAGATTCTTTCAATGTATTGTTTTGTTCCATTTTTTATCATTCCAAGTGCACCTACTATCACTGGCACAACTCTTGTTTTCAATTTCCACATTTTTTCTATTTCAATTTCCAGGTTTTTATATTTTGACAGTTTTTCAAATTCCTTGGTTGCTATGTTACAATCCGCTGGACAAGCCATATCAATTAATAGGTAAGTTTTTTCTTTCTGGTTTTTAACAATAATGTCCAGCCTATTTGCTTCAATTTTTTCTGTCTGTGTAGATAGTGTAATCCCATAGAATGGTGACATCTTCTATTTCTGTAACCGGTGCTGGGTGATGTTCATACCAGTATTTGTTTACATATTTCCATGGTGTTTGCAAATTATTTAATGTAAATATTACCCCACACTATCCTGACGATTTTTATATTCATTTGGGGCAAGTAAAGAACGTCCTGAGATTAGATGGTCTATTGTTTCTTGGTATTTATCACAGAACCTGCATTTTGGATCCACATTATTATGTATAATATTTGCCTGAAAGTTTCTAGTGAAGACTTTGGTCTTGCGCTGCAAGAATAAAGCCTTCAGTCTCAGACTTTAATCCAGATGCACGTAACCATCGATCAGTATTAACTTGATCAACATTGGATTTATTGGCACGTTCTGGATATGGCCATGTAGAGGCTTGTCTTGCCAGCGTTGTTTTATCTGTTCAAGAGCTTTATCCTTGGCTTTCATTTTCATATTTTTTGCCGCAATATTTAGTTCTTGGCTTCTATTTTGCTTTTCTATAGAATCTACTAAATGTAAATTTTGTTTGTATTTACTGCCTTCTTTTGTTATTGAATATTTTTCTTTCTTATTATTATTATTAATATTATCTTAAATTCTTATTATTATTATTAATATTATCTTTCTTATTCTTATTATTTTTTCTTTATTATTATTATTATTATTATTATTATTATCAAACGGATTCAATTAATTAATTTAACTTAATTTAAGTTTTTATCTTTAATTTTTTTTATATTTTCGTTAATACAATTTAGAATTTATAGTTTTTACTTTATTTGTTTCATTAGTTTATTTCTCTATATTTAAATCAACTGAAACTTGACTTTGTTTTTGTAAGTATTTTGACAGAGGATGGAAAGTGCGATATGGAGATCCAAAGACGCATTGGCATAATCAAAGACATATTTCAGAAGCTAACCAAAGTACTGAAAGACAGGAAAATCTCATTAGAAACAAAGAAAAGAGTGCTCGATTGCTATGTGATATCTGTCCTTCTGCATGAAAGTGAATGTTGGTCGATCTTATCAAGGATGAAGAAGAAGCTTGAGGCAGCAGAAATGTAGTTTTACAGAAGGATGCTGAGGATACCATGGACAGAGCACTTGTGCAACGATGAGGTGTTGGAAAGGATGCAAACTAAAAGAAAACTCATACTGAATATCAGAAAATATCAGAAAGAGACAAATGAGGCTCCTCACGTAATGAGGAAGGGGGGCCTAGAGAACTTAGTACTCACAGGTCGAATAAAGGGAAGGAGAGACAGGGGAAAGCAGCGCGAGACGTACTTGTTAGGTCTGAGCAAATTGATGGCAGAACGGGGCTTGGAAGTGATACCAAAAGAAAAAATATTGATAATGACAAGAGACAGTGGAAGTCAATGATCGCCTACGTCCTGAAAGGACACGGCACATGAAGAAGAAAAAGAATTCCTGTATAATATTTTCTCTGGTGGAAAATCTTTTTAACGGCTTTAAAAAAAATGTTTTAGGAAGATTTTTTTTTAATTGAAGAGATTTTTAAAGAAAGGGAAATGTTTAAAGAAAGTCTTTTGTGTAGGTCTCTGTAAAAATAGTGTATTTTTGTCTCCCTTTTTCTTTTCTTTTTTCTTTTTCCTTCTCTCCACCCCTTTTTGTATTTTTAGCCGTTTACGTCTGTCGGATTTATCTTTCTCATATATTTTGTGTGAGTATATATTCTTTACAATATATTTTTCTATAATTGTGCGATTGAGTTTCTCTTGTCTGTGTTCCCTTTTTTGTGTCTGTCTAATTCAAACATTTTTTGGTGTATGCATATATTTTCTCATATGACATGTATGTGTAAGTAAATATATGATTTCCTTTGTCTGTATTATTTGCGATTTGATGTATCTATTCTCAATTTATTTCCGGTTTAAATAAAACAAGCATCACCTCCTCTGTTAAAAACTTTTTAAAAATATTCTGAGTAAATTTATTTAATTTTTAAAGGTCTGAATGAGTTAGTAAATTTTCACTGTCAAAGGAAATCTTGATTTATAATTGTATAAATATGTGTTTAGAATTCCTCTCAATATATATATATATATATATATATATAACACATAACATTACATTGCATTTAGACATATGATTCTGTCTGCATTTCGGTCTCTCACGCGGTGTGACGTCATAGAACTGCATTACAAATTTACGAACTGCGTCTGCTATTCGGTGACTGTTATCGTTGCAAAGATTATTTTATCTTGTGTTGACATAAAACATTGCTAATGTTTTATGTCAACACAAGATAAAATAATCTTTGATGTCTTCATGTTAACTTCCCTGTAACCTCTCTGAAGACGGCTCAATTTTCATCTTTATTTTCACCTGAAATTAAAGCCAAAAATTACGATGTTTAGAACGGCTTATGATTAAACATAATAAACATTCCTTGGTTCCAGTGCGAACATTTCAGAGCGCTTGAGTATCAATCTGAACAAAGTGCAGAAGATTTGAAAGGAGTTGGATGAATCTAATGGTGATTACGAAGGTGTTTGAAGTGATCACTAGGGATATTGACGTTATGCTTCCATTCATCTTCTCACAGGGTCTCAGTAAAAAGACTTTATATCTGTCAACAGAATCTTACACTATGCCACAAAAGCTGGAGAACCAAGTCATGGCTGTAAGACAATTTCTGCGACCACATTACACCTTATATATATATATATATATATATACTGTTGTGTGTCTAACACACCTAATAACCTTTTGGATAATACAGGGTGGCCCTTAAGTCTGAACACATAGGAAAACCATATTTTTACCACTACAGATTAAACATGGTTTTGTCGGTAGAAGAAAGAATTGATTTATTTTTTCTGGTGTTTGCTAAAAGAGAAAGTGTATTCAATGAAAATCACGGCTGCGACACACTTAACTGAACGCATATAGAGTCAATGTGCCAAAATTGACGGCAACGTGGAATTATTGAATCGAGTTCATGTCAATTTTGCAAAGCGTATCAACCTTTGATTGAAATCATATTGAAGATGTTATTTGTTAAAATTCAAATTCAATAAACGTGACGCATAAAAATAGTGAAATATGTCTTACAGAAATCAAGCAAAATATTAAGGAACAGGAAAACAGTATAAGGCATTACGTAATATCAATTGTCTTATATAGTAATTTCCTCACGACCGAAGATGAAACTTGGAAAAACAGATGTAGTTCTACAGGGTGGGTGTCCCTAAAGTCTGGACTCAGGAAATCTCATTAACTATATTTTTTTCTTTTTTTTACTTCCGCAGATAAAAGAAAGACTTGTTGAAAGAAGAAAGACTTGACTTGTTTTTCTGGGGTCGTCTAAAGTAGGTGTACTCAATGAAAATCACAGATGCAACACACTTGATTGAAAAAATAAAGAACGAATGCACCAAAATTAATGGTAATGTGGGCTTATTTCATCGAGTTTACGTGAATCTTGTGAAGTGCATCAATCATATTGAAGACGTTATTTGTTAATATTCTATTTCCATAAAATGATGTTGAAATCTTCATTTCTTTAAAATATGCATGTTTTGTTTATGTGTCCAGGCTATAGGGTAACACAATGCACTATAGAATTTACTATTTACAATATATAATACACCACTAACCAGTATATATAAATAGTCGAACCAAAATACAAGACATGATCTAAAGATAGAGTTCAAGCATGAAACAGACTGTCGCCACTCGGTGCTGATTTCAATTTTCATTCTTCAAAGCTTTTGTTCTTTAAACAATTCCTCTGAAGACTGAAAACATCACAATAAGGCCTTCACGAAACTTTGAAGTCGACATAACTCTGCGCAGTTAAGTGACAAATTTCTCCACATTATACAGGGTGTCCATAAAGTCTGTGTGAACTTTAAAGAATTTATAACTTTATTTGTATTTGTGATAGAAATAATCTGTAAAAAACGTTATAAAATTTAATGTAGCTAGTTTTGATATAGTTATTGATACTAATGGGATTTCAGGCATTACTGTAAATCAGTTGGTAAATGTTTTCCGTGAACTGCAAAATCGTATTACCCTTTGTATTGCTAATGATGGAGGACATGTGGAAACTTGAATAAAATTTCAATAAAACCTTAAACAATATAGATTTACTTCTTTCTAAACCTTTTTACAAATTATTTCTATCGCAAATACAAATAAAGTTATATTTTTTTAAATTGCACACGCCTTGTATTTGTATATATATATATATATATATATATAAAAAATAAAAAAAATATACCTAGTGAGCCAGACACACCTACCTAGGCTTAACCTAAACGGATCGTCAGGGAAATCTTATATATATACATATAAAGTCATCTGCAGACAGATCTGATCGCTTTTTACTCGAGATTGAAACCCGACCGAATTGGCGTTAGTCGGCGATTCTACCTCTGAACTATGGGCGCTCGGTAGAAGGAGGCAGACTTTTAGCGTGTATATACATATAGCTGAGAGTGTTCTAATTCATTACTGAATGAACGATGCGTAGATGCTAGAGTAGCTACTATTTTTTCAAAGATGGATGGATATAAGTATACATACATAAAGATGTGCGTTGTGGTCCAGTGGATATCGACTCGGAACGAGGAATCGGAGAGCAGAGTTCGAATTCCAGTGGAATTCGTTGCAATCGTAGGTAAAGGTATTAATCCGTCTCTTCCCTCCAGCTATGGGTCAAATAACAGGACAGATTGGGTTCTATAGCCTTGGTCGGCAACCAGTCTACCACAGAAAGCAATGGCAACCTACTGCGGGATAATCTTCTGCCCAGTCAGTCATGTCTCTTTCGAGACATGATCGCCCAAGCGTGTATCACGTATGGCACTTAACTGACTGATGTGCATACATACAAGTACACACAGATATATAAATATTTGTCTGGTGTTAATAGAACAATGCTCAATGTAATATAACAGTGCTATAAAGTATATATTAATAAATATACAAATTATCCTACTTTTAAGGCACGACTCAAAGTTACGCACTCGTCAGGTCTGTATTATAAACTGAGTCTATAATATGCACCTGATGATTGCGTAATTCATAAACCTCATAGTCATGCCTTATATGGAGGATAATATATATATATATATATATATATATATATATATATATATATATTGAACTAACGGTTGGAACTTTTGCGCATGAATCTATTATTTACTAAAAGAACTCACCAAACCCCTCATTTCACTGCATCAGTTTCAAAGACGCCAAGACACCCGGAAATCCAAGAGAAGCATCAATTTTCGGTAAAATCTCAGAAGACTATCGCTACACCATTGCAGATCATGGATCAGCCATTGTACCATCGATCAATGCCGGTTCTCGGTGGAGAACTGTCGAGAAATCTCTCTTCATAACATGATACCAGGGTGAAGATCCGTGATAAACCAAAGTGCATTTCTTTTATTATTATCTAACGCATGCGCAGTGTTGTTTTTTTTGTTTTTTGTTTTTTTTGTTTGTTTGTTTGTTTTTCATTTAGGCTTGGCTTCTCTCGACGGATTGTTATTATTGCGGTATTCTTGATACTTGTAGTCACCGATATTCATTTATAAAGTCCATCAAAGTAATCTGACATTTGTTGCGAACCGATGCAAATACGCACACAGACGCACACACACACACACTCACACACACACACACACACACACACACACGCATATATATATATATATATATATATATATATATGATTTTCATAACATATATTTATATATGTACGTATGTATATTTAAAAAGCATAAATTATTCTTCATTCAAGCATGATTCATTAAATAGTGTAGACGTATTATGTCTATTTTATAACAATCCTTTCTAGTTCTCTAATTAGCTGAAATCAGGGAGCCGAGTTCGAATTCTAGTTGAATTCCTTACATTCTTGAGATAGGTATTAAGCCGTCTCTTTCCTCCAGTTATAGGTTAAATAACAAGACAGATTGGGTTCTATAGCCTTCGTCTGCAACCAGTCTACCGCAGAAAGTAATGGCAACCTAATGCAGGATAATCGTCTTTCGAGACATGATCGGCCAAGGGTGTATCACGTATGGCACTTAACTGACTGACTGAATTAGCTGAAGATGAAATTCATCAAGGAAGGCACTGTCGTTCTTGTTAACCCAAGTACTTTCGTTTCCTCTGAGAGAGCAATCTTCATTAAAATACTTGTAGAAAAGACAGAGGGAAGCCACATCACGTCTGTGAGAAAGTGACTGAAGGCTAGCTACAAAGTCAGAATCGATTATATTGCAGAAACCATTTTTTGGATTTTTTCGAGAATCTCAAGATGAATAGCAGGAGCACCTGACCAGATATGGCAACAGTATTCAATGCACGGGCCAATGGTAGATTTATAAATGTCCAAAATGGACTCTGGTGGGAAAAACTTCCTGACCTGACACAGTAAACCAACTTTCCTAGCAGTAGATGCAGCTATAGATTCAATGTAGTCCTTCCATTTAGAGAGTAAGGACAAGGAGGCAAAGTCTCTAGGAGACTAGCGTCATTCATTTTGATGGTAAGTAGGAAAGTTTCTTTTTGGTGGTTAAAGGAGAGCAGCTTCGTTCTGGAGGCATTCAAATTTAAGAGCCATTTCTTAACCCAATGCCTAATTTTTGTATCGGTGGATTTTGTAAGCTCGTTTGAAATCATGTGGGCAGTAAAAAAGACTAAAAGGTTTAGTGAAGTGAACAAAAGAAATATATTGAGAAATCATTTAGAACTCTTCATTAACCAGACAATTGCATCCTCAAAGCTAGCAAACTAGCTGATAAAATCCACATATCCAAATAAACTAGACACCACCAATATCATTAACAACACGACCCAGACAATCAGATATATATTTAGACTCACGATCGCAGAGGCGAAAAGTTGTAAGCCTCTCGACACTTCATCAAAGCTATAAAAAGTATTAAGATGAAATTCACTTCTCACATCCATTAATTCTAACCTTCAAAGCTAAGACTAGCCATTCCATTTATATTGTAGCGAACCACTATAATTTCATTCGTATTCAATCTTGAGAAATTAGTTCCACTTAAATACATACTTTGTGAAACAGATTACAATCTCATCTCGTTCAAGTCAAGGATTAACCATTATCATTCCCACGTATCCCCATAAACTATTCTTCTTGCTCTGCAACACCTACCTCGAGTGGCTCTTGGACGTTGTACTTGGTAAACATAATTTTAAAAAATAAATCTGTCCGTTACCAAGATCAGCTTTCTAGTAATCTCAGTCAGTCAGTCAGTTAAGTGACATATGTTATATACGCTTGGGCGATCATGTCTCTTTCGAGACATGAATGACTGGGCAGAATTTTAACCCGCAGTAGGTTGCTATTACTTTCTGTGGTAGATTGGTTGCCAGCCAAGGCTATAGAACCCAATCTGTCCTGTTGTTTAACCCATAAATGGAGGAAAGAGACGGCTTAATACCTTTCCCAAGGGTATTTGCGCGTAAGTGAATGCAATGAATTCAACTGGAATGGGAACTCACCTCCCCGATTTCTCGTTTCAAGCCACAACGCACATCCCTGCACCACAATGGATCCCTGCCGAGACATATGGGGGGAGAATGTCAAGTTATTATCTACACAATATTGCCCTGTGATTGGTGGTGATGATTATCAAATATGTAAATATCAATTTCAAATTAAAGTTTTAATCGTTACGGATTATAGGATACTCGTAAAATGAACGCTCATGCGTCACACATACACCCTTGTGCAAATTAACTGAAACAAAATGAATAATGCCTTCTTAGAATTTTTCACACTTTCTTTGATCAAGTATACGTCGTCTCATGGCGTTGTCTTTCACTTCCGAACGCATTTTCCATTGCGTTTTGAACTGATGGATTCAGTTTGTATGATGATACAACTGACAGTTGAAAGGCTGACTTCAACCATATCCGCGATCTCTCAGTGTGTTCGTGCAGCGTTTACAGTTTTTGTACGTTCACTTGGAGTAATGTCCATCGCAAACGATGAGCGTAGGACAATTAATCGACTGTTAAGACAATAGTGTCTGGGCGTGATAAAAATCTTATGCAATCACGGATAACGCAATCTTTTTCAAGGCCAAACAAATTTCATCATACACCTCAAAAATATATTCATATTACTGCACACCACTGCTAATGGCCTAATCTGAGGAAAAAATAGAAATCGATTACACTCTGTCACTTCAATGGGTCTAAAACTGACTGTATGGTAAAAGAAAGGAAACTAAAGCAGTTGCACAAGGGTGTAATAATAATAGTTTTCGAGCACATACGTAGGCTAAGTTGGCTAGTCATTCCTTGTTACAGACGTCTGATCAGGCATATTTGTATTTTTCCAGCAACCACAGAGACCATCTTTATTTTCTACTGCTACTATGTTGAGCGAATATTAATTACAGTTCCTAGAAGAGAACACATCATCTGAAGATATCATCAGTTTGAACAATGCTAATACACTCAAACCCTCAGCCACGATGACTTATGAATATGTGCCTCTGATTCGATTATAAACTCTCTGTTGATGAACAAAATTGAAGTTGTGTAGAATTGATTGAAAGAAATAAGGAAATAAACGAATGATCAAAACGAAATAGATTTCAGTGGTGTTCAAGGATAGAAAGTATTGGACTAATTAAAGAATGTTCTTACGACGTTCTACAGTTCCTACAATACGAGGGAATGAACGTGGTTCAAATCGGTGAGTGCCATGTGTAATTAGGAATTTAAAGTATTCGCCTCCTACCCGCTACCCCATCTGAGGTGGGGTATGAAAAAGAGCTAGTCTCTTGAATTTCGCGCTATACATCTTCCCAGTTTTTTG
Source organism: Ascarosepion bandense (assembly GCA_037127315.1). Classification (NCBI taxonomy): domain Eukaryota; kingdom Metazoa; phylum Mollusca; class Cephalopoda; order Sepiida; family Sepiidae; genus Ascarosepion; species Ascarosepion bandense. The sequence continues at coordinate 1,531,552 of JBBBDQ010001954.1, forward strand.
TTTGTATTTTTTTCGTTGGATATCGACTCAGAACGAGAAAATGGAGAGCCGAGTTCGAATTCCAGTTGAATTCGTTGCATTCACTTACACGCAAATACCCTTGAAAAAGGTATGAATCCATCTCATCTCCCTCCAGCTATGGGTTAAATAGCAAGACAGTTTGGATTCTATAGCTTTGGCTGGCAACCAGTCTACCGTAGAAAGTAATGGCAATCTACTGCGGGAAAATCAACTGCCCAGTCAGTCATGTCTCTTTCGAGGCATGATCGCCCAAGCATCTATCACGTGTAGCACTTAACTTACTGACTAACCCCAAAAACCTGAAAAGGAATTGTTGCTGTTAATAGGGGTTTAAATGCATGCGCGTCTGGTCAAACTGTGTGTGACAGCCGCTAATAGTTTGCCCTCGAAGTTTATTGAAAAATAATGTACTTTTCTGAGTTGAACTAGTATACAATTTTTAAAACATCCACTGCAATTTCTATTGAATATTTTTTTCTTTCCATGATAATTTCTCCTTAGTTAACTGGCGTACCCTGTACAAGTCCGATCGATTGGGCTATCGACTGGTATGCTCGTTAAAATGCTTCAATCCGGTTCGTCTTTATACAAAACCAGTTGCAGTGAAAACAGCAATAACAACGGCGACACCATGTACTTATTAAGAATGCCATTAATACGTGACTAGTCTCACGTGGCTTTGCACAGAAGATGTGTGACATATGCGCAGGAGCAGCCAGAAACGAACGCCATGATTCCAATATAAAAACGGATAGGAAAGACGCCATCTTTGATTGAAACACTTTGGATAGAGTTGTCGTCTTTGCGACAGAAAGTTCAAGTGTTAAAAATTGCAAATGTTTATTTACGTTTGAATTCACTAAGGAAAAAAGCTCACCAGAACAATTGCCATGAAAACATTTATAAAAAAGAAAAAACAGACAGAGGGAAGCTACGTCACTTCGGTAAGAATGTGACTGAAGTCCCTTCTTTGAATTTGTCAGTGGTTATCTTCTGTAGACGTAATTTTGTTCCATTGTTCCTTTCCCTCTGCTTAATAATTTTTTTTTTTACTTTTCTAAAATTCACTCGCACTTCGTAACCTCTTGCGTCCTAGTGACTTTATTGTTTTGCTTCTTTTTTTCTTTCTTTTTTTTTTAATCATTTCACCCCGAGCAAGGCGGAAACGCCACTGATGTGCAGGGGGTTACATAAATGTAAAAAGATTAATTAGAAAAGAGTGAGGAGTACAAACTAGTTAGAAAGGAACAACAGAAAGCTGAGAAAGCAGGTGCGATGACAGATATATAGGTGGAGAGAAAGGGAAGATTATACGCGGGAGGGGAGAGAGCTAGAGGCCAGTGGTTAGTAGATGAGTATTGACTTTGCATTTAAATTTCTGGAGGTTGTAGCCGTCAGGAAAGCAAGAATACGGGAGAGAGTTCCACAGGCGGGAAGTGCGAGAGAGGAAGCTGCAGGAGTAGAATTGTCGTCTGCATTTGGTTAACCTGACTGTGAATGGGTGGGACCCAGTTGCCAGTCTGGTTGCACAAGTAAACACCTGTTGAGTAAGCATCAGTGACTTAAGCTCATCCGAGCAGAGTGAAATTATTAAAAATCGTTTCCTTTTTGTTTTGTCGGATTTCTCCATATTTTGAGTGCTTAATACATCTAGGATGTTTAGGATGTGCGTTGTGGTCCAGTGAATATCGACTCGGAACGAGAAATCGGGGAACCGAGTTCGAATTCCAGTTGAATTCCTTGCATTCACTTACGCGCAAATACCCTTGGGAAAGGTATTAATCCGTCTCTTCCCTCCAGTTATGGGTTAAATAACAAGACAGATTGTGTTCTATAGCCTTGGTCAGCAACCAGTCTACCACAGAAAGCAATGGCAACCTACTGCGGGATAATCTTCTGCCCAGTCAGTCATGTCTCTTTCGAGACATGATCGCCCAAGCGGGTATCACGTATGGCACTTAACTAACTGAATACATCTGACTTCATATACGTTTTCAGAAAAGAGGTGTTGCATTTTTTAATTAACCAATAATAAATCATTTTTATCAGATAATTGTTTTTAGCAATTTTTCATATGTGGACGTCGTCCTGAACAAATTAGATACACAATCGCATATATTGACCAATTAGAAGACAGGGAAAACTTGATCCTATTCTTGGTTGTGTGATTTTGCCATTTTATCTTCAGGGGGCTTTTGAGCTGTCCCCAGGACTAAATACCGGCAACCTGTACTTCCTTACTCACTCACCTTCTCCTCATGTAGCGAAAGAAAGAGACTCGCGATTAATATATGGACGTTCAATCCACGTTAACACGCATTTCTCATTCTCTCGTCTTCTCTTTTGTGCTTGGCTCTTTATCTCTCATGTAAAGGACAAAGAACTACATCTATCTAGACATTCAAAAAGCAGACAACACAAATTTCTCACGGCATCACTCATTCTCTCTTTCTCTCTCTCTGTCTCTCTCTCTGTCACCTATACTTTACTTCCTCCAGCAACAACAAATGAAAAAGAGGAACAAACTCAGAATATAGAAGTTTACTACTATCCATGCATGCATAAATAAATATCAATAAAACTTTGCATCAAAAACATTTCCTCGTAAATTAAAAACTGAACTTTACAAAATATTATTGCAGAAAAACTTTCCGATAAACTTTTAACATCCATTTATAATTTTTGTAAATAACAAAATTTTAATTTAAATTTGAATTTGAATTTCAGTTTCAGTTTCAGTTACAATTTTGTTTAATGGCATATCAACACCTCTATGGGTTATTTGATGCCTAAAGGGTGAGGTTTTGGGGTATGTTTTTAATGTTCGGTTATAGTGAGAAGGTTGATTTAATCAGATTTTGATTAATTTTTTTTTTAGTTAAAAAACTCTAGATGTCTTCTAGTTTTGTTTTCAAAAATGTATTGCTGCTAATATTTTTTCCTTCAAAAATGTATGATGGCAATAATTTTTTTCTTTAAAAGATGTGCTATGGTAATAATTTTTTCTTTCAAAAATGTATTGTCAGTAATATTTCTCCTTCAAAAATGTATATTTTTCTATAAAAGTTTATTTTTATACATTCACATTGTTTTGACCCCTGTTTGGGGGGTTAATTATTTGCCCATAGCTGGGACCCGAACAGGTGCTACAACTCCGGTTCAAGGTGAACCGAAAACAACAGCAATTAAGATGTGGTTCCATGTTCCTCATGACCTCCCAATCAGAGGCCTTGCTGCCGGATGCAGATTACTGTCGTACCCAGGACCACAAAATTTGAAAATTAATATAAATAATTTTATTATCATAAAAGAAGTACTATTTCTATATTTAAATCACTCTACAGCACCATCCTATTTTTATTAAATGTAAGGAATTTGACTCAAGGTCATTTTCGCGTGAATGGCCAAACTCCCTTATAGTTTTCATCTCACTTAAAAATTATTTGTTACGTATTTTCATAATCTTTCTCTGTAATCACTTTTGTTTCTTCAAGAGCTCCTTCAAAATTGTTCAACATTCATTGTTATATTTTTCTTAAATTATGAACATTTCTTGCAAATAAAACATAATTAAAAACAACAATAATTTCATTATTTTGCGTTTATTTTCTCCGCTTCGTTTTGTTTGGCTGACTAGACATGAACTTCGTGCTCCTGTAATGAGTGAGAAATAATAACTTCCTTCAAATTCAGAGAACTGAGAAAGAAAAAAAGAAAAGAAAATTCCGAGCCTATGTGAGACTTTTTCCTCCCTAGAAATTAACCAGTGAGCCGAGAAGGAAAGAAATTTGAGAGTTCATGTAAGATTTTGGGGACTAATGAAAGCCTCTCCTTCACAGAAATTAACCGGTGACCCAAGAAGAAGAAAAAAAAGTAGCGAGCCTACGCGAAATCTTTATTAATTTAAAATGTGAAGAAAAATTAAATTAATCAGAAGTGTGTCTTAAGTCATTGGAAAGTTTTTGTTTCATTTCCTCGCGACCGATGTTGACGTACCCACCAGCCTAAAATTACTCGCCAATTATATTATCAGCCTTTAACCAGCACGTGTAACTTTGAAGAATTTCTCTCAACAATCCAAGAAAAATGTTTCTTTGCCTATTTTTGTACGTATACAAACCTTTTATCCCTTCAGTGGGCAACGAACTCTCTTACGTCTGTCTTAAGAATTTTTAATATTATTTTGTGTCGGATCACTTAATCTGTTGTATGAACATTTCCTCTTCATGACAATTCGTTAAAACGGTTAAATTTCTTATTTATTTTCCTGAAACAAGCTATTGACACTACTTCACGCAAGTGAATTCGTTAATAAATTCCTTATCTTGTTTTGTTAAAATTACCTGTGTGTTTCCCCGTCATTATCATATTTTATTAATCTTCTTAGTGTGGGTAAACTGTTTTAACACGTATGCCCTACACCAACATACCCCTTTTACTGCAGTGATTTCTCACGAAGTCGTCTGATTTTTTAAATCCCTGAAAACCATGGTTACAATCGTTAGGTGGAATGGTATTTGTTTTAGTTACACAACAGCTATGTACACAGACATTTTATCATCGGCGCAGGTGATACTATTATAACAATAGGTTACAAATTATTCATTAATTTACAATCTCTATATAATAGCTGTCTTGTTAATACAAAATCAATGGCTGTAACAAATTTTTAAGAATCAAATATATGAAGCAAAAATATATACAAGGTATTCCGTAATTATCAGGAAATTCAAATATTGTGTAGTACTTACATTTATTTACATTTAATAATATATATATATATGGCGGTATCGCCTTGCTTGTGGTGTAATGATATATATATATATATATATATATATATATATATATATATATATATATATATATCATTACACCACAAGCAAGGCGATACCGCCACTGATGTGCAGGGGCTACATAATTTAAAGTTTTGTATTTTGTATATGCAGGAGGAGAGTGAAGACAAAGATGAACCAGCTACAGGGGCTGAAAGAGAAAGGGCAAGAGAAGGATATGAACACAGGAGTGAAAACAGATGCGAAGGTAGAGAGAAAGGAAAAGAACATGATACACGGGGTGATGTATAAAGGGCTGGAGTTAAGTGGATAAGAAATGGAAATTGACTTTGCATTTAAATTCCTGGGGGTTGTAGTCGTCAGGAAAGCAAGTATATGGAAGGGAGTTCTAGAGACGGGAAGTACGAGAAAAGAAACTGATGGAGTAGAATTGTCGCCTGCATTTGGTTGGTCTAACTGTAAAAGGGTGGGACCTTGTTGCCAATCTGGTTGCTCGAGTAAATTCTTGTGGAGGAGGCACCAGTGACCTAAGTTCGTCAGAGCAGAAGCCATGAAAATATGGATGAGAGAAGCCACATCCAGCCGATGAGAAAGTGGTTGGAGTCGTGTTGCCAGTCACATTACGGATTCTCCTTTGGGGCCAGTCGAGAACACTGAGACGACCGCCTGACTAGATATGACAACAGTATTACATGCACGGTCGGATGGTTGATTTGTATATGTGCAAAATGGATTCAGGCAGAAAAAACTTCCTGGCCCGACACAGTGATCAAACCTTCCTTGCAGTGGATTTAGCTATTGATTCAATGTAGTGATTCCATTTGAGGTCGGAAGATAGGGTAAGGCCAGGAGGCGCAGTGTATTGCTTTCAGGGAGACTTGCTTGGTCCATGCGTATGGGTGTCAGGAGAGATTGCTTGTGATGGTTGACAGATCGGAGTTTCGTTTTAGAAGCATTAAAATTTACGGGCCACTTTCTACTCCAGTCCACCATTGAGTGACGGTCCTTCTCAAAATCAGCAGCGAGGTTGTGTTTGTCCGCCTCGCCAGATTTCTTACTGATGCGGGAGTAAATGGTGGTGTCATCTGCGTAGATGCCTACTTGGGATTTGATCACGTCTAGGAGATCATGTATGAAGATTAGAAAGAGCGTCGGGCCTCGGATAGAGCCCTGAAGGACACCAGCGTTCGTCCGGTAGGATGTGTAGGCATGCCCATTCAAGACGACATTCCTGGTGCGGTTAGATAGGACAGATTGGATCAGATCAAGCAAGCGTCCAGTGATAATCATTTCCCCCCAAGCAAGGCAATAATATCACCAAGACGCAAGTGGGGTTACTGAGATTTAGAGAATATGAGAAAAATTACAATTAAGGAGAAAGGACAATAAAAGAATAAGAATTAAGAAAAAGAAAATAATGATTGACCTGGCATTTAAATTTTTAAGGTCAGAGTTGATTGGAAAGCAAGACGGTAGAAGACGATAGAAGAAACTTTTATCGTAGAACTTACGGTTACATCTACCAATTGCAACTGTAAATTGATGAGACCTTGCCGCCAACCTAGTACTGCGCTTAAATTCATAAAGTTTGGGTACCAGGGAGGAAAATTCATCAGCCCAACCCAGGATGACAGTCTATCTAGAAGATTAAAAACTCTTATTTTAAACTTTCGTTGTCTTGCGGTCATGTCCTAACACAGAGAAACTTGTGAACTTAAATCCAGACAGAAAAAGAGACTGCAAAAACACCGGGAAATGGCACAGAATATTAAAAACAAATGCGAACAGGCAGAAGCTGAAGGGTTTAGCGAAAACCGTGATGAGATAGAAAGAATGGGGATACAGTCAGTCAGTTAAGTGCCATACGTGATACACGCTTGGGCGATCATGTCTCGAAAGAGACATGACTGACTGGACAGAAGATTATCCCGCAGTAGGTTGCCATTGCTTTCTGCGGTAGACTGGTTGCCGACCAAGGCTATAGAACCCAATCTGTCCTGCTATTTAACCCATAACTGGAAGGAAGAGACGGATTAATACCTTTCCCAAGGGTATTTGCGCGTAAGTGAATACAATGGATTCAGCTGGAATTCGAACTCGGCTCCCCGAAAAGAATAAAAAAAATAATAGAACAAAAGACGTGCTCCTCAAAAGGATGAATAACATTTCTTTAATCATTTCACCCCAAGCAAGGCAACTAATGCACAAGAGGTTCCTGGGTGTCAGAGAAAATAAGTGGACAATAAAAGAATAAGAAGTAATAAGACAGCAGATAACAATTAACATTGCTTTCGAATTTTTGAAGATGAAAGTTGTTTGAGAAGCAAGAAGCCAAAAGAGAGTTCCACAAGTTAGAAGTGCGAAAGAATAAACTATTGGCATAGAACTTTCGGTTAGATCTACCCATTTCAACTGTAAAATGATGAGACCTAACCGCCAATCTGGTACTGCGCTTAAATTCATAAAGTCTATGTCACACAAAGAAAAGTGATATTTACTTACGCGTAAATATCCTTGAGAAACATTTGAATCCCCATCTTATCTCCACAGCTATGGGCTGAATAACAGAACAGACTGGGGGGTTTTTGTATCCTTGGTTGGCAACTAGTCTACAGTAGAAAAAAATGGCAACCTACTGAAGGAAAAATATTCTAGCCTGTCATATATCGAAAGAGTCATAATCGCTCAAGTATGTATGATGTATGGTACTTAACTGGCTGATACCAGAGTAACTTTATTTGATGCTAATCGATGAACTTAAAAAGCAATTGCTAATGTACCAAGTACGATACTCACCGGGTGCCCAATACTGTATCCAACTTGTTATGGTTATCCACATATCCAGCTCGTTATATAGTAATGGTTAACAATTTAGTTTTATAGGATATTGCTTATGAATTTCATTTTCAGGAGTAGTCGAGCGAACGAAAGTGGATCAATAAGTTCGTAGCTATTAACTGAGTTTTGATCTGATTATTTTTAATCATTTTACTCCAAGCAAAGCTATGAAACCACTAAGACACAAGGGGAGTGTTAGAGAAAATGAGGAAAATCATTATTAAGGAGATAGAACAATAAAAGAACAAGAATTAAGAATACAGAAGATTTAAACTTTTGAAGATCAAATTTGACTGGGAAACAAGAAACCGGAAGAAAGTTCCACAATAAGTGCTGGGTGAAGAAACTGCTAGCATAGAATTTACTATTACGTCTATCCATTTCAACAAAAAAATGATAAGACCTTACAGCCAATCTAGTACAGCACTTAAATTTATAAAGTATAAGTGCCAGCTAGGAATGTTCATCAAAATAATTACTATGGAAGTATTTTAGGAGAAAAGTTAGTCATATGAGACACTCTCTTGAAAGAGGCTCGGATTGAGGAACCAGAGAGCAGAGTTCGAATTCTAGTTGAATTCATTAAATTCTAAATGTGCTTGGGAAAAGTATGAATTTATCTCTTTTCCCACAGCTAAGGGTAAATAACAAGACAGACTGGGTTCTATAGTCTTGGTTGACAACCAATCTACGAGAAGGAAAACTTTGAATTCAAAACCAGCCTGGAGAGATTTGGGCTCCGTCAGACTATCTTACCCAAGAGGCAGCAACTCTACTGTAGTGGCAGTACTGCGGTGCCTCTACGACGATTCTGCGGAGTCATGAGACTCGTGATTTATAGAAAAGGCACAGGGAATCTACGTTACGGCGTTGTGAACGGGACTGTAGAAGAGATGCTAGATCAGGACCAATAACATTGCAAATTCTTCTTAGCAGACCAGATGTGGCAGCAATATAAGTGGCAGCAAGTACAAGTGGTAAACTTATAAATATGCAAGATAAATTCAGGCAGGAAAAATTGTCTAGCACGATCCAGAGAACCAACATTCTTAGCTGCATTCATAGTAATTCATTATTTTTTTCCATTCCATGTCAGTTGAAAAAGTTAATCCAATCAGTCATTCTCTTGAAAGTTACTCACAATGAGGCACTCTCTTGAAAGTTAGTTTAAAGAGACACCTGCTTGAAAGTTAGTCAAATGAGACACTCCCTTGAATATTATTCACAATGAGACACGCTCTTGAAAGTTAGTCATATGAGATACTCTCTTGAAAGTTAGTCAAATGTGACACTCTCTTGAATTTTAGTCAAATGAGACAAAATCTTAAATGTTAGTCACTCTCTCAAAAGTTAAGCAAATGAGACACTCTCTTGAATGTTACTGACAATGAGACACTTTTGATAGTCAAATGAGACACTCTATTAAAATTTACTCACAATGAGACACTATTTAAAAGTTAAATGAAACACTCTCTTGAATGTTACTCATAATGAGACACACTCATGAAAGCTAGTCAAATAAGATACTCTTTTGAAAGTTAGCATCAACCATACTGACTAAAAGTAAAAATGTTGATGAAAGATAAAAAAAACACCGCAAGAAGGAACGCTCGTAGAAGAGTAAAAATCATAAGAAATGGAACGAAAAGATCGCAGAACTCTTGCACAAGAGAGAAACACAGACATGATCGTTGGTGGGGGGGGGTCTAACACCGAAATACGATTAGTAAGAGAAATATATCTTCCCAAAGCTAAGCAAAATATTAAGAAACGGGGAAAAGTTATAAACCAAAACAGAGAACTGAATAGATAAGTAATAGCATTCCTACTATACGACAGTGAATGCTGGATAAATAGGCGACTAGAAACAAGTCGTGGTTCTACAGAAGAACACTGACAACTGCATAAACGGATGATGTGCGAAACAAGAAAGTTGTAAAGAAAACGGGAAGAAAAAATCAATTTAGGTAGAGAAGAAGTTGACATTTCTGGGACACTTAAAAAAGAAAAGAGAGCTTCTGGAATTTGACACTTACGTAGCATATTGAAGGGTCAGATGAAAACAGTGATAAGCGTAACAAACGATCTGAAGTTGAGAGCCATGTTCAACCTATCTAATTTGTAAATAAATGAAAGACCATCTATTGCGATGGATAGTAAATGGACAAAAATTGCTTAAACTTACAAATGATAAGAAGTTGTGGCGAGCCACAACCGCTCATTACCTGAAGGGGCATGACACATAGGTAATTAAATTCTAATAATTCTTGTTTGGCTTACGAGAACTGGATGCAAAACATCATGAAGTTCGAAAGATTCCATCAAAGAATGCTCCGCTCCGTCTTGATTATCAGCTGGGAAGAACCCCAGTCATGCCCCAAGGAGTTCGAACATACAAACGGTCGGGGAGAGACAGTATCATCATCAGATATCGCCCTCACTGGATCGTGTATACCCGACACACGGAGCAAGCGCGGTTGCTTCGGTTGTAGTCTGAATTTGGCTTTGGCGTGCAACTTCGATGTCAACAGGAAAACATCCTACTATGTTTCTCAGTCAAGAAGTCAATTTATATATTCTAATGAAAAGGGTGATGTGGAGAGCCATAATTCTCTAGCTTCTGAAGAAGCACCTCATTAAGGAAAGGTGGATCATATCATGTACTGAATATATATATATATATATATATATATATATATATATATATATATATATATATATATGGGAAACAATATACGAGTTTCATTAAATATTGGATACTTAGGTAGCAATCCCTCTTTTATGCAGGTTTCATTAAAAAGACAGTATTGTAGGGGCCTCGGTGATGCTTGCCAAATTGGCCTTGTACCAAACACAACCGAAGTCCCCACAATTTAAAAGGTCAGAAGGTTGAATGAATGGTTGAAAAATGAAAGTATTTTGTTTGTAAATAAGTGTCATTTTATTAATAGAGCTGAATAACAAATTTGTAAGAAGAAAGGTACTCAAATTGAAAATGCATGTAGTTAATTATTCAAAGAGAAATGTAAGTATTTAAATGCCGCACAGAAGTTCAGAGTTCATGGTTGATAGTAGTAGAATGTGTGTATGCAAAAGGATTAAAAAGGTTGTTAATAAAAGTCTGTGTTCTTTTAATTTTTATGGCTGGAGAAAAAGTGAAGAGGAAAGTCAAGGTAATGAAGGAGATTGTACTTATCGGAGTTCGTGGAAGTATCGTCGTCGTCGTCGTCGTTTTGGTGGTGGTGTTGTTGTTTTTTGTTTTTTTGTTCCCCTCCCCACCCCCTTGGCGGCGTGGAGTGAAAATGAAGAAAGGGAAAGTTGAAGAAAAGGTAGAATGAATGTATGCCGGCGAGACGTGACCGAGTTAGCTTTAGGTTTCTTCCTTACATTGTGACGAGATGCTATCAGATACCGCTCCCATTCTGACTGAAACGTGGTTAAGTAGTGGATTTTAGTCATGTGACCGGCTTCTGCAGCATACCCATTTTTTAGGTGTTAAGAAAAATTAACTGGCGTCCTAATTCAATTTGCTTTTTTCTCATCCAATCAGCATCCAGAATTTGACTATTCACAATTTGCTTTGGTCTGGGTTTTTCTGAAATGTTTTTAGTCGTTCGAATCCGATTTTGTGGGTGTATAATTTTACTTTTTTCGTTTGCGTTAATTGTTAGATGATTTAGAATTTGTATCCTATAACCCCCCTCCCGCAGATTGATAAATATTGAAAATATTTTTCAATATGTTCATGCATGTTCGTACGTATCCATGTGATTATGGTCGTTTAAAGCATGAAATAAAATGTAAATTTGTTCTCGTTGTTTAAGATCGGATTGCGAGTTGCGGGTTGCCATTTTTGTGTGTGTTTGTTGCGATTAATCGTTCGATAATATAGGATTTGTATGCTATAGTATTATGGTTAAGATTTTATGTAATTTTTATGTGATCTTATGACTTTTTTCTTTTGGGGACATTAATTATATAAAAATTGTCCAAATGTTTTTTTTTGTTTCAGTTGTACTTTTAGCCAGTTTCGAGGATAAATATTATTTTACGTTTAACAGAATTTATATGGTGTTATGTATAATGTGTAGTAGTGTGTAACTCTGTGTTATGTACCGAACACGGTAAGCATGTTGTTAGCGTGTTCGTAGTTATATTATGAAATGTTAGGTTTTTCTTTTTTATTAATAAAGCCTCCATTATTTTTAGTTGTTTTTTTGTTTTTTGTTTTTTGTTTTTTTGTTTTTGTTGCTTTTGTTTGTTTTTGCATGTGAATGGTGCTATGATATTTGTATATTTGTATTGTCAACATGTATGCTCCGGACAGGGTTTAGTAGGTCTCCGTGCGTGTTTCAATAAGATCGAATTAAGCTCCGTTGAGAGAGATGTAGCGTGATTCTTCGACTCAGTTTCGTAGTTGTATGGCGGACATAATTATTTACGAAATTAGGAACAAGAACACAGTTCTTTAAAAAAATAAGAACAATTTTTATATAATATGTCCTCGAAAGAAAGAAAAAAAATAATCACATAAAAAATTACACAAAAAACTTAACCTTTTCTGTCATTTTTAATGTAAATTGCATAAAAGTTTCATTAAAGAAAACCTGCAAGGGACTGCGATTAAGATTTTATTTAGTTTTTCTTGTGTTTGCATAATCATTTACTTTTCTAGACATAATGTCGGTAAAAATTGACCGAATGGTATACAGGGTGCGATGAGTATATTGTCGCCATTTTATATTTTTAATTTCGCGCATGTGCGTTGTCTGATTTTGATTATCTCGGCTGCACAATATAGTCAGATCAGTTAGGCACACTCTGTAAGAAAAAGAGAAAAATGGCGCAGTTAACTCTGTCAGAAATTTGCAAACAGAATGCTGTACTGCTTGGCATTCGCGCCGGAAGCTCCTATAGAAACATTTGAATGTCAATTTAAGAAGAGTGCAGAGGATACAGAAAGAGTTGGATCATATATACAGTCAAACATCATGGCCTTATCCCACGGAGCCTCAGACTCAACACGGAGGCCTACTTCAAGTGCCTTGAGGTAATGTTGCCATGGGTCAAGAGCGTGGCTGCTGGAAGGCCCTATCTCTGGTAACAGGACTCTGCACCATGCTACACAAGCAGAAAAACTCAGTCATAGCCGCCAGACAATTTCTGCGACAACATCACCCCTTACATCTGGCCACCTAACTCCCCAGACTGCAACCCCGTTGACTATTATGTGTGTAGCCCAGTTGAGCAAGAGACCAAGAAAACTCTTTGTAACACCAAAGATGAACTGAAAGCAACAATTATAGCAGCATTCACCAACAAGACAGTCCAGGAGAGTTGCAGGAGATTCCCAAATCGCCTTGATGCTGTGGTTGAAGCTAATGGTGATTTCATTGAATAAATTTATTCTTTAGTATTTCAAGATATGTTTGTGTAATTTTGGCAGTTATATAGTTTAAAGTGAGGTGTCAGTTTTATTTTCATTTTTGCGTAATTTAGACGTCAATTCATCCATCATATATATATATATATATATATATATATATATATATATATATATATATTAATACAGGTTTCATTGAATAATTTAGACAAGTTCTGTCTATTTATTTTGTGTAAGATCATTTCGTATGATCTGATTAGCTTGATAGTGTTGTCATGAAAAGACCACAAGAAATCGAAATAATTGTTGATTTTTTTATCAGGTCTGAGTTTTCGGCTTACATAAGCCATTATCAAAGGATGAACACTTAATACACAGTGAACATATAACATTTAAATTATTAACAGAGTGGAGTTATACAGAGAAAATTATACAGAAAAAAGGTTCAATTTTTTGCGGAAGCTTACATTACACTTAAATGAAAATTCTAACATATTCCGACATTTAAAACACCACGGCTATCAACACACACTTCTTAGGAAAACACTTGTTGAAAATACATATATACTTAGACAAGAAAATAATAAACGAAAACTTGAAATTCTAGAAGCTATCTACATCAAACAGATTAAACCTAACCGAAATAAAATAAATTTCGACACCTCCACTAACATACTTCAATGCCTATAATCGACGGGAGAGGTCATAGTGATTATACTTACCCCCTACACCCATAGTAGTAGCAGCTCTCAGACCAATCCCCTCATGCCACTATACTCTCATTTGACCAAAACCCACTACCGCCATTTCTTCTCGGCCTGCGGCCATGTGCGACGCAAAAAAATGAACCTTTTTTCTGTATAACTTTCTCTGTATAACTCCATTCTGTTAATAATTTAAATGTTCTATGTTCACTGTATATTAAATGTTCATCCTTTGATAATTGCTTATGTAAGCCGAAAGCTCAGACCTGATAAAAAAATCAACAATTATTGCGATTTCTTGTCGTCTTTTCATGGCAACACTATCAAGCTAATCAGATCATACGAAAGGATCTTACACAAAATAAATAGACAGAACTTGTCTATATTATTCAATGAAACCTGTATTAATGAAAAAATGCTGCCAAAATACACACAATATATATATATATATATATATATATATATATCCGAAAGAAAGCGGCTTAGAGGTAAAATCCCAAAAAGATTCTATTAATAGTAATTATTAAAAATTAAATATTAAAACTGTTCAAGCCAGAGATATCAATGTAATAAAATTATTTATTTACAGAGCCAATATTTATTACATGTAAAAAAACAATCAAAAATTCAAAAATCGTATGGCCATTTCAAAGAGTGAATCTACCACTTATTTCCTTGGCCGACCACAAATCATTAATTACAAATATTTGTTTGTGTGTGTATATGTAAAGAAATGGAAGTAGGGGTAAAAAGAAACAAACAAACAAAAGGGAGTAAAAGGAGAAAGAGGAAGCGTGTCAGATTGGCTGACGAAACAGAAAAGCTGCCAATTGGAAACTGAAATAGATACAGTAAAATAAATTAAAGATAAACATTTAAAAAATAAAAAATGTACAGAAAGAAAATGGGTCAGACGTTCCCGCATCTTTTAGGGCCCGAATAATGTTAATAACAAAATAAATTACATTAAAATTTTACCGCATGAATAAAAGAAGATAAAGGAATGGCAAGTTAATCTATAACATACATATATTTATGTACTAGCACTATAGCCCGGCGCTGCTCGGGTGTAATGAAAGCTTTAAAACTAATCCATAGTCCTGGAGCTCAGACTCTTTGGACGTTGGCACGAAAGACTAAAAAGCAATAGTTGTTTCCAGTTAAAGCGAAACCGTAGACTGAAAGAAAAATAAATGGCTGTAAGTCAAATTTTGATTTCCTGGTATCGATATCAAATACGTTTTTTCGTCGTAAACTGAGTAAATGGTATCATGGCTGAGACTACAATTATACCTACTTAGAGCCAAACTCGAAGCAAAAACTAAAATAAAAGGGCTGAAAAAATACAGACATACAGGCAGATAAACAGACACACCCACACACACACACAAACATCTTGCCTTTTATATATATATGTATATTATCGATTTTCTGTACTATTGTAAGAACTGCAACCTTGAAACTTCTGAATATCGTGTCTTATGTCTTTGTCTATGAGTGTATCAAATTTGATTAAAATCGGACCACTCCTTCTATCACCAGATTTTTTCGATTATCGATTTTCGATATTTATAGGGGGTACGTCGAATTCCTTGCATTCACTTACGCGCAAATACCCTTGGGAAAGGTATTAATCCGTCTCTTCCCTCCAGTTATGGGTTAAATAACAGGACAGATTGGGTTCTATAGCCTTGGTCGGCAACCAGTCTACCGCAGAAAGCAATGGCAACCTACTGCGGGATAATCTTCTGCCCAGTCAGTCAGTCATGTCTCTTTCGAGACATGATCGCCCAAGCGTGTATCGCGCATGGCACTTAACTGACTGACGTCGACACAAAACTTAGCTAAGAACACTCGCAGACGCTTATAGTACAACTGTGTAAATTCTCAAGAAAATCGGTTCAGCCATTTCGGAGTCTATAGGTAACGGATACACACACACACACACACACAGAGACAAAATTCCATTTATAAATAAGTTTAGATATTATAGAATAACTTCCCATTCCTTTATATTATTAAATTACTTAAAAATAAAATCAATTAAATAAACGTAATGAAATAAATGTCATGTGTAAATATTGCGAAATGTTCACCTTAGAATATGGTTAATAATTCTTCATAAAAGAATATCAATTAACTTACATATATCCGGTACTTTGTTTTCTATTGACATAATATTAATTTAATAAATATTAAAAACTATGCAAGTTAAAAGTATATGAAAAATTGATTAAAAAATTCATTCTGAACCGGAATTTAAAATAGTTAATCATATCAAAAGCCCCTTTAAGTTTGATCAAAAAATTTTAAAATCTTTTCTTTATTTTTTTTTTATTTTTTTAATGGCTGGGATAAATAGAAATCTAAGACAAAAACCTTGCAGCGATAATGTATACATCGCACCGAAAAAATCAGTCTAGACTCTAGCTGAACTAAATGGCACTTTTCCTTTAAGTTTGAAAGAGAGAAAAAAAACGTATCCCCCAACTTATAACCGATATTTTCAAATTTAAAAGTCAAACTTCATTCTGATTAATTGGATTAAACACACACAGTAAATCTAATTTTTTCTGTCTTTTCCCTCGATATTTAACTTTTGAAAAAATAAATGTATTGTTTTCTACATTCAAATGTAAATCATTTTTAGCATCAATTATTCAACATTGCCTGAGACGAGTAAAATCTCGAAACAAAGAAATTTCCGTATCGCAATGTAAATTAAATTAATTTTAAATGAAAATAAAACAATTTAATTAAATATAAACACATATACATATATGCACACACACACACACACACACATATATATATATATATATATATATATATATATACTGTAATGGTTGTTACAATGTTTTTATAAATTCATAGTATCACTACACAAAAGTTTTCGCGTTTCGAAGCCAGCACATTATGTGGTCTGATCACCTGAAGATGAAGCAGGCCACATAAGGGGATGGCTTCGAAACGCAAAAACTTTTGTGTAGTGATACTATGAATTTATAAAAACATTGTAACAACCATTACAGTATAACGCTCTACATTTGTATCGAGCACTCTTTATTAAAGTAAATGCATGAACAAAAGGTTAAAAAAACCTACGAGTTCAACAACATAGTTGCAATATATATATATATATATATATATATATATATACATCGCTTCTTATCTGCATCCAAGCGATTCGAATATTGCCCTGACGATCCGTTAGGTGAAACCTAGTTAGGTCTGTTGGCTCTAGGTTAGATTTATTCTTATTTGTTTGCTCTACTATTGTATTGAGCGCTTTAGTGTTAGGGTTCTCGTCTCGGGTTTTTTTTTTTCTTTTCAACTAGTATTTTGGCGTATGTTCAAGTGCTTAGTTTTTGTCTTTTTTTATTTCCCCTTTTTTCTCCTTCGCGTTTATTTCGTGACGGGTTTAAGGATATTATGACAATTATGAATATTATTGTTATTATTATTATTTTTATTATTATTATTTTTATTATTATTATTGCAATAGAATTGGTGATAATGGATTACCGGATCCACAAAATAATATTGATGTGAAGTGTTGCTTGCAAAACAGTTGGTGATAATGGATTTCCGGGTGCACAAAGTAATACTGATGTGAAGTGTTGCTTGCAAGAGAATTGGTGATAATGGATTACCGGATGCACAACATAATACTGATGTAAAGTGTTGCTTGCAATAGAATTGGTGATAATGGATTACCGGATGCACAACATAATACTGATGTAAAGTGTTGCTTGCAATAGAATTGGTGATAATGGATTACCGGATGCACAACATAATACTGATGTAAAGTGTTGCTTGCAATAGAATTGGTGATAATGGATTACCGGATGCATAACATAATACTGATGTAAAGTGTTGCTTGCAATAGGAATTGGTGATAATGGATTACCGGATGCACAACATAATACTGATGTAAAGTGTTGCTTGCAATAGAATTGGTGATAATGGATTACCGGATGCACAACATAATACTGATGTAAAGTGTTGCTTGCAATAGAATTGGTGATAATGGATTGCCGGATGCACAACATAATACTGATGTAAAGTGTTGCTTGCAATAGAATTGGTGATAATGGATTGCCGGATGCACAACATAATACTGATGTAAAGTGTTGCTTGCAATAGAATTGGTGATAATGGATTGCCGGATGCACAACATAATACTGATGTAAAGTGTTGCTTGCAATAGAATTGGTGATAATGGATTGCCGGATGCACAACATAATACTGATGTAAAGTGTTGCTTGCAATAGAATTGGTGATAATGGATTGCCGGATGCACAACATAATACTGATGTAAAGTGTTGTTTTCTGTAATAGAATTGGTGATAATGGATTACCGGAGAGCAACATAATACTGATGTAAAGTGTTGCTTGCAAGAGAATTGGTGATAATGGATTACCGGATGCACAACATAATACTGATGTAAAGTGTTGCTTGCAAGAGAATTGGTGATAATGGATTACCGGATGCACAACATAATACTGATGAAAGTGTTGACGGTAATAGAATTGGTGATAATGGATTACTGGATGCACAACATAATACTGATGTAAAGTGTTGCTTGCAAGAGAATTGGTGATAATGGATTACCGGATGCACAACATAATACTGATGTAAAGTGTTGCTTGCAAGAGAATTGGTGATAATGGATTACCGGATGCACAATATAATACTGATGTAAAGTGTTGCTTGCAAGAGAATTGGTGATAATGGATTACCGGATGCACAACATAATACTGATGTAAAGTGTTGCTTGCAAGAGAATTATGAGTAATGGATTACCGGATGCACAAATATAATACTGATGTAAAGTGTTGCTTGCAAGAGAATTGGTGATAATGGATTACCGGATGCACAACATAATACTGATGTAAAGTGTTGCTTAAAGAGAATTACAGGAGAATGATTACCGGATGCACAACATAATACTGATGTAAAGTGTTGCTTGCAATAGAATTGGTGATAATGGATTACCGGATGCACAACATAATACTGATGTAAAGTGTTGCTTGCAATAGAATTGCGATAATGGATTAATGGATGCACAACATAATACTGATGTAAAGTGTTGCTTGCAAGAGAATTGGTGATAATGGATTACCGGATGCACAACATAATACTGATGTAAAGTGTTGCTTGCAATAGAATTGGTGATAATGGATTACCGGATGCACAACATAATACTGATGTAAAGTGTTGCTTGCAATAGAATTGGTGATAATGGATTACCGGATGCACAACATAATACTGATGTAAGAAGTGTTGCTTGCAATAGAATTGGTGATAATGGATTACCGGATCCACAAAATAATATTGATGTGAAGTGTTACGAAAACAGTTGGTGATAATGGATTTTCCGGTGCACAAAATAATACTGATGTGAAGTGTTGCTTGAAAAGAATTGGTGATAATGGATTACCGGATGCACAAAGTAATACTGATGTGAAGTGTTGCTTGCAAAAGAATTGGTGATAACGGATTACCGGATGCACAAAGTAATACTGATGTAGAAGGTTATTGAAAAAGAATTGGTGATAATGGATTACCGGATGCAAGTTGTACGACAACACTGATGTGAAGTGTTGCTTGTAAAAGAATTGGTGATAACGGATTACCGGATGCACAAAGTAATACTGATGTGAAGTGTTGCTTGAAAAGAATTATTGGTGATAACGGATTACCGGATGCACAAAATAATACTGATGAAGTGTTGCTTTGCAAAACAGTTGGGGATAGTGGATTTATGCACAAAGTAATACTGATGAAGTGTTGCTTGCAAGAGAATTACATAACGGATTACCGGATGCACAAAATAATACTGATGTGAAGTGTTGCTTGCAAAACAGTTGGGGATAGTGATTTCGTGCACAAAGTAATACTGATGTGAAGTGTTGCTTGCAATAGAATTGGTGCAATTAAGGATTACCGGAAGGTATATTGTGTATTTGATGCGAGATACATTTGAATAATAAGGTGGTGAACTTGATTCAAGGGGCTCTGATGAATGATCTCTTAATTAAAATGATAGGGAGTCAAGGAAAGGATTGAAATGTATATGAGTTGAACCTGAAGGGAGCAGAATTGTCCAAAATCGTATTGACAGTAAAGATGCATATAGAAGGAAATAGTAGTACCTTTTTTGAAGTGAGGGATTATAGAGGGGTGGTGAAACAATGAATTGTTTTTTTTTTTATTTTGTTTATTGAGAAAATAAATTGTTCCGCTCAAATGTGTGCAGGTCTCCGAGAACGAAGAAAACAGTTTTCGCAATATTCGAAAGTGTTCAAAGGTGGTATTGTTAATTTTCATTTCAGGGTTTGTGGACCGTTGTATTTATTTATTTTTTTTATTTTGTGTGTGTGTGTGTGTGTGTGTGTGTGTGTGTGTGTGTGTGTGTGTGTGTGTGTTTTCGTTATTTCCTGTTGATTGGTTGTTTTAGTTTAGAGCGATATCACTCTCTACATGTTGTTTATCGCAGAAATCTAAATTTTAGGGAGATAATAACAAAGAAACCAGTATTGAACTGTTATGTGATATCTGTCCTCCTTCATGGCAGCGAATGGTGGACAATCTCTTCAAAGATGAAGAAGAGACTCAAAGCAACAAAAATGTGGTTTTACAGAAGGGCAGTGAAAATATCACAGACCGAACATGTGAGCAACGACAAGGATTTATATAAAGTTTTGGAGAGGATGCAAATGAAACAGAAATTTATACTTATCACTAGAAAGAGACAGCTGGGGTTTCTGGGACATGTAATAAGGAAGGAGAGCTTAGAGAAATTAATACTCACATGATGGATAGAGGAAAAGGGAGACAGGCGAAAGCATCGCTTGAGCAAATAGATGGCGGAACGGGTTTTGGGAGAGATACCAAGAGGAGAAATGTTAAGAACGACAAGGGATAGGGGCAAATGGAATTCTATGATAACCTACGTCCTGAAGGGACACGGCACATAAAGGAGGAGGAGGAGAATGGTTTTAGTGATACAAGTTATGTAAATTAACCAATAGCTGGGGGGGGGAAGAGAAGGTGAATTCAAACCTTTACTAACGACGCTGTTTAATTTCGCTGATCGTACGAGAATCTGTGTTTCAACGTGACATATCCATAAGCTATACGATACGCATATCCAAGCTTACAACACCTGGTATTTCCAAGCGGTCACCCATTTAGGTACTTGCTAGACTTGACATTGCTTAACTTTGATGATCGTACAGGAACCGGTGTTTAAATGTCATATAGTCATTTCTACCCGGACATCCAAACTTACAGCATTTTATATTCTCAAGCATTCCCCTACCTAGGTACTGACCAGGCTCGACATTGCTTAACTTCTGTGTTTATACAAAACCGGTGTTCCAACATGATGTAGTAGTAAGGCTTTACTTTTTTTTTCTTTTTATTTTCTTTTTTTGTAATTTATAAAATATATAAATGACAAGATGGTGTGAGAAGACATGCAATTCTAGAAAGGAAAGAGGTAGTTTTAAATCGACCTCAAATGTGTCTGCTTGATTCACAATCGAATGAGTCTTTTTTAAGTTCGGTCTTTGAAGCGTCGTGGTACAGTGGATATCGACTCAGAACGAGAAATCGGAGAGCCAAGTTCAAATTCCAGTTGAATTCATTGTATTCACTTACGCGCAAATAGCTATGGAAAGATATTAATCACTCTCTTCTCCCTCCAGCTATAGGTTAAATAGCAGGACAGATTGGATTCTGTAGCCTTGGTTGACAACCGTCTACCACAGAAAGTAAGGTAACCTACTGTGGGAAAATCTTCTGTCATGTCAGCCATGGTTCTTTCGATCTGTGATCGCCCAAACGTGTATCAGGTGTGGCATTTAACTGACTGACTGACTGACTTCTAAGCGTCATCCACTTTAACCAAAAGGATAAAGTGGTGGTTGAGAGATTTTTTGAAGATTAAGTGACAAAAAAAAAACGGAAATAAGTTATATCCGGTTGTTTGTCTAGATTAACGGTAATGTTTGGGATTGGGAAGAGTGTTGATCCTAATTCTAACCTAAATATTCCATTTTACTCATTTTACTTAAAATATTCTAATTTTTAATAAAAAAAAAACTTGAAAATCCAACCTGCTGTTAAAAATTATTGTCTACCCATTTAAATAATCTACGGTCCTACTATGTATCTTATCCAGAGAAAATTAGTGACATGTCAAGACACCAAGTCATCCTGCTTCCTTTCGCGACCCAGATCTTCAAACTCCATAGTTACCTAATTCTCATTTTTGATTGAATTCCCTAATTTTCTAAATAACCATGAATTCATTTTATGTTTTCAAAATAAATCATTTTCACCATTTATCACCTGAAACATGAAAATTTGTGTAGTGATATAATGCTTCTATAAACTATTGTAATAACAAAATTACAATATATATTTTCAAATAAAACTTCGGAAATTACATGTGTCGTGTGATCATTTCTGCCAAGTATGTTTGCTTTGTCAGCGATCTCTTTATGATGGACAAATTCAAAAAGGTTTTCATACACCGGTAGTTCACTTAAAAAGAAAGAAAAGGAAAGAAGTAAGAAAAGAAAAGTGGGAGTGGGGCTGAAATAAGAGAGGGAAGATTATGTTAGAAGACAGGCGTCTAAATACTGTTTTAGAGGGTAGGAAGAAAGGGGAAAAACAAAGAGAGGTAGTAAAATGGATTCAAACTCGATCTTTGAAAAGGGCATTTAAAGATTACATATGCGAAAAGAAGTAAAAAATAAGCGTGTGACAAGAACGGAAGTGGGGAAAAGAAAAA
Source organism: Ascarosepion bandense (assembly GCA_037127315.1). NCBI lineage: Eukaryota > Metazoa > Mollusca > Cephalopoda > Sepiida > Sepiidae > Ascarosepion > Ascarosepion bandense. The sequence goes on from JBBBDQ010001954.1 coordinate 1,554,098, forward strand.
CAAAAAGAAAAGTTGGGGAGATGGGGAAAGTTATAGGAGAGAGCGGGGAGAAAAAGGAAGCAAAAAAGAAAAGAGAGAGAAAAAGGAAAACGTGCGTTGGATACTCAGACGCGACAATTGTTAGTCAGGAAGGACTGAAAAAATGTGACATATACATAAAAAGGGGTTAAAAAAAAGAGAAAGGGAAAGGAGAAATAAAGAAATGAGAAAACATGACGTAATATTCGACGTTGCCATAGTTTTTCAAAAAAACTTTACGTTTAAAATAAAGTAGGCCCGGACTAATATTGAGATCAAATTATTTAAGGTATGTTCAGGGAGATAAGTCCATCAAAACAAATTTTCTTCCACTAAGGTCTATTTGTAATTTTAATTGTATATTTTGAGTTACTGAATAATATCATGCTGTACATAAGGACTGAAATTACGGAGCAACTGTGTGAATTTCATGTACTGTTTTTCAAACCTTTCAATCTTTGTCAAGAAGTAGACGTTGTCTCTGTGGTAGGCAAACGTTTGTTGGTTACATCCAGACACTTACCATATCCGATATTAATCCAAAATGGAATCTTTTTAACCATTAAATTGAGGTACATGGTATTGACAAAAATTGTTATTGATTCTTATTAAGTTGGAATGCAATCAATAAAACACAGTTCACGATACTAAAACCGTTCGATTAAATATTTTTTATTTACTGCAGTTTGTTTTTTTTTTGGGGGGGGGGTGCTCTAATAATAACTCCTAGAATTTTGAATTGTATCTTGTATTTTGGTATTGTCTACAAATAATTGCTAAATGTTGATAAAACTTAAATAATACTATTACTACTTGGTGGAAAAGCAAGAGAAATAAGATGAAAGAAATACTTGTCAAAAATGAATAATTGCCAATGCTTCATCTATGAAATTCAGACAACTTAAGATTATTACTACTTGGTGGAAAAGCAAGGCCAATAAGAATATCTCTGTCGACCTACTACAAGTAATTTCTGCTTTTAGTGATAATATTTGAAAGAATTACAACTTTTTTTCTGTAAACGGAAAATGCAACCTATTTTAGGCTTGAATGTTAACAAATTCCTTCATACTGGCTTTATAATTCGATTTTTAAAAACGAAAGCTATCGTTGTTTCTTTGTTTTCATATGTCTGAATAATCCAGGAAAACCTTCAACACAATATACAACAAGAAAACTAAATCGTATATTTTTATATATTAAATGGGGCGTTTGAAAACAAATGCTAAGTAGGTTTATTAAAAAATTAAAGGGAAATAACTTTAAAATATACAATTCAGAGTTATCTTCCTTGTTCTATAGTCACCCAAAATCTTCTTTATAATCTAATTTGAATTTCTCAAACAACTTTGTTTTCATTTAGTTTTTTTTTTCATACAAATTCTTTAATTTTAAAATTTTGACTACATAATTCATTTTAACTGAAAAAAAACTTTAATGTAATAATACGACAGTGCATCATTTGTAATAGATATTTCATTACCACAACGACGCTCTCCCGTCGACTTACATGTCATCTTTCTGATCAGAGTACTATTAAACAACATTTCTCATCCTTACTCATACACACAGTAAGAGGAACCTGCAGATATTGGAGGCCATGTACATCAAATCAAAACAACCAACACTCAATAAAATCAACTTTAAAACAGGAAATAACATATTACATTGCATTTGACTACATGGTTTTGTTGTCATTTCGCGCTATCCCGCGGTGTGACGTCATAAAACCGCATCGCAAACTTAAGAACTGCGTTTATTATTTTTGGTAACTATTGCCGTTGCCAAGCGGAGTTTTATGTCAACACAAAATAAAATCGTCGGTGATGGTGGATTTTATAATATTTCAGTTTAAACTACCTCTCTGAAGATGGCTCATGTGAGCCGAATGCTTAGAAGAAAACCAATAAATAATTATCCAAATGTTGGAGAATTTTTGTCTTTATTTTCAACTGAAATTAAAGCAAAAATACGACGTTTAGAACGGCTCATGATTAAACATAATAGACATTCATTGCCTCTTATATTTAATAGCATATGTCTAGAAAATTACTTGCTGCCTCGATATACTAAATATATATATATATATATATATATACACACACACACACATACACACACAAAGTATTTTTTTCATATTACCAAACCTATGATTAAGTTTAATTTATAAATTAGGCACAATAAGAGATTAACAACAATAACTAATAATAAAAGGAAACAATTCTAACAATATGTTCCATGAACGCTAGCAGATACCTGAAACTGTGGATAGTATAAGGACGCCAAAACCCCTCCTGGTTTCAAAATTATGTTGCATGTGCTAACTGGCCATGAGTTAGTTGCACTTGAGTCTGCAGCTGTTCGCTTCCATTCCAGCCCCAGGTGATCAAAGATGTCAAATGATCAGTCAAAAATCTTTCACTTTCTCTGCCACGTTGTGATATCTGATCTCAGAGAAAGCTACGGATCAGTGAAAAAAGAGCAGTTGTCTTCATACTGCATTTCCTCAATTACTGAAAACAAGAGGTGGTTGGGTGCACATGCAGAAATAAGGGAAACAGACAAGAAAAAAAAATAACAAGGCAGTGCTGAAGGCCAGTCTATGTGGACTAATGATTATATTGTAATTCTCTGTACATCAAAAAGAAGGAATAACAAAAATAAAATGACAAAATGCAAGAAGTAAAAACAAAATACAATCCAACTTTTTCAGAATCCACAAACTACTGCAGCTGCTATTATGTTGTTGCTAGAAGTATATAGTATTTCTGCTTCCCTGCCTATAAGCGGTGTTTTGTGTTACTAGCGTATGGAAGAGAGAGAGGGGGGGATCTTTCTGCATCTTTACTTCATGTGTTCCCTCATCTGTCTGATGTATCTCTCTAACGACTGTCTCACTCTCTGACCTGATTTTCAAATGTTTTGTTGAAACTACTTCAATATGGCGTGGGGTGGTAAGTGATCAAAATGTCTCTCCATTAAAATTTAACGTCAGCTTCAATTATCTAGCTTAGATCACTGGCATACATTTCTCACCATGCCGGAAGCTTAGAAATGAGATTCTGTTAACTTTATACATTCACCTGTCAGCGTTAATTACAATTACATCCTTAAGTGGGTGGCCTCATTCAAAAAATATCTGATAATTTTTCACTTTGGTCAATCCTTTATTTTCTTTCTCTGAGAGAGCCAAGGGGAGACAATAAGGAAGAAGAACCAGGATTAACCCCCTTTCACATAGCCATTTGTGTTTTAATAAAATTGTTATATTAGTTGACATCAGCTAACAAATGCCTTGTGTTTCACCTCCCTTTCTCTCAACCACCCCAGCCTTCCTAAAAAAGAAAAAAATATATACACACAGAGATTTTCCAAATATCTATTCCTGGGTTCAAATCCAGGGTCTGTCAATATCCATTTAATCCATTTAAAGTGTGTGCATAAGGAACACTTACAGTATTACAGTACCAAGCGCTATATATACTGTTTTTTCCTATCCACCGAGACCTATGATAAAACTTAAATTAGGCACAATAATGAATCTTAATAAAAAATTAGAATAATATATTAACAAAAAAAATACAATACTACTAATTTAATTATCTATAATAACTCCTCCCCACCCACTGATGTATCATATAAAACCAACATTAAATATCAATTCAAATGTCCATTAGGAGAACGTATCTCCGACAAATAAACAAATATATATGTTGGATTTACAACAACTTCATTAACAAGAAGTCTTACATTATATATATCTGACCATTCATCCATTTCTAGACATCTACAACAACATTCCCATCTATATTCACAGTATAATGATTGATAACACATTATACTACAGATTCTTGAGGTAATATTCATTAAAAAAACTTAAGCCATCAATAGAATCAGCTATGAACACTAGTCAGTCAGTTAAGTGCCATACGTGAAACACACTTGGGCGATCATGTCTCGAAAGAGACATGACTGACTGGGCAGAAGATTATCCCGCAGTAGGTTGCCATTGCTTTCTGTGGTAGACTGGTTGCCAGTCAAGGCTATAGAACCCAATCTGTCCCATTATTTAACCCATAACTGGAAAGAAGAGACGGATTAATACCTTTCCCAAGGGTATTTGCACGTAAGTGAATGCAATGAATTCAGCTGGAATTCGAACGTGGCTCCCCGATTTCTCATTCGGAGTCGATATCCACTGCACCACAACGCACATTGAACACTAGTAAAGTTCTAAAACGTTTATAAAAAGAACAGCTTTTTCATGCTTTAACACATGTATGATCATGATATTACAATATAAAAAAAATTCCACTGTGAATAATTTTCATGTTCTAATGAACGATAAGCAATTTATCAACCATTACATTTGAAGCAAAAAGAATTTACATTAATTTTTAGCAACACAGCTTTGCAGTTATTTTTTGTTACCACAACTTACACCCCTGAAGATGATCTTGGAAGAAGATTGAAAGTACTTGGGAATATCAAGAAATGGATAATAAAATCATGTCAAAGTAACAGCGTATTTCTTACATCTTTCAATTATAATACATGAAAGATTATCCATGAGTACAAACGGATTTTATTAAAAATAAGCAGACACAATGTATGCAATTTATTTAATCCGATATGCCTAAAAGAAAATTTGCTGCCTAAATACACAAAATATGCATCAATCCTCATCCATAACAATGAACAGTAGAGAAAATCTAATTCCATGGGTCCATTTGATATTGCCATGGTAGCACTGAATTCTGCAGAATCATCGGATCTCGTAGGTCTATTTATTTAGTACAATCTCACTGCACATTGTGATGTTAATACAGCAGATATTGGATTGTATAGATGATGATCTCATGATCATCCATAATTCAACTAACTATAAAGTAGATAGAAATTGTAACTACATACAGAGCATTATAAAGAAGTTTAAGATTAAACTAATAATACAAACCAACATAAAAAGTTGACTTTCTAGACATTACCCTTGATTTAGTAAATAACACTTACTCACCCTATGTAAAACATAATGCTAAGCCTATCTACATACATCCTAAATCAAATCATCCACTTTCTATTATTAAACACATACCACATTCAGTTGAACACAGAATAAACAATTCCTCAACTGAAGACATTTTCTATAAACATAGTCATTACTACAATCAATTAAGTGCCATACGTGATACACATTTGGATGATCATGTCTCTCAAGAGACCTGACTGGGCAGATTATCCCGCAGTAGGTTACCATTACTTTCTGCGGTAGACTGGTTGCCAACCAAGGCTATAGAACCCAATCTGTCCTGTTATTTAACCATAACTGGAGGGAAGAGACGGATTAATTTATTTCCTAAGGGTATTTGTACGTACATGAAATGCAAGGAATTCAACTGGAATTCAAACTCGGCTCCCCAATTTCCTGTTCAGGGTCAATAGCCACTGAACCACAATGCACATCCCATTACTACACTACAGCACTAAAAACAGTGGCTATATATGTAATGATACTAAATATCATAAGCAAATTAATCATAATACCAAACATAATCAAAATAGAAAAATTTCGTACACACTACCATTTACGCAAATGATTAATATCAAGTAATAAATTCCTTAACCTCGTTCAGAAACACTTCCCAACTAATAACCCACTTAGCAAAATTTTCAATAAAAATACACGGAAACTTAGTTAAAACTGCATTAATAATCTTGATATAATAAAAACAATAATAAAATCTTAAAATAACATAATGATATTAATCATAACTTCTTAGAAATAACGATAACAACACTTATTCTTGCAAGTGTCATAACCCTAACATGTCCTCGGCAAAATAAATGCCTCACAAATTTCTTAGTATACCTAACTACCATCTCCACTACTTAAAATCCTAATTTCACCAAACAATATTTTGGTTGTACCAAGAATAGTTTTAAGACATGATTTTATCAGCATAACATGTCTTTCAATAATAAAATATATAGTAATTCTACCTCTCTTTTTAAATACTGGCAATTAAAGGATACAAATAAAACTGCTACAGTTAAATGGAAAATATTAACAAAAGCTAGAACATGTAAATCGCTACATGAAATTTTTTTTTTTCTTACAAGAAAAAATCCATATAATTAGGTTCCCAAAGGCTGGTTTGCTGAACCAACATAAAGAAATCATTAATTTTTTGCCACCATAGAAATTTCCATACTCTTAAACGTATCTAAAATTATCTCAATATATTTACTCTTATCTATAAAATTTACCCTTTTTAATTATATGCCTTAAATTCAACTTATTTAACTGATATTTTGTCATCTTTTATCTCATACTTATGTTTCTAAAACTTCACTGATGTTCTTTCTCATCTATTTGGGATTTTTTTTACATATTAACAAAAACCTTTAAAGAATTTTCTTCATTTTTTTAAATTATTATCCTTTTTGTTTTATTTTTTTTCCAACTCTTCACTTTTTATATATTCTATGCTACTGTCTTATACTTTTCAGGTTTAAACTTTTGACATGTCTTCTTTGGCAAAACATTGATACATTTTTTACTGAGTTCACTTGCACAATTCTTTTAAAATGTAATAACCTCCCACACCCACTTTATTCATATCATTTGATGTCTTTTATTTTCTGGTTTAATTATATTTTTTTTTAATCTTACCTCTCTCTCTCTCTATATATATATAGATATAGATATAAATATAATGCCAAAATTCAAGTTTCTTGAGAGCGTTAGTTATTTATTTAAAAAAAAAATGTATTGCTGAGAACTTTTCTTTTTTTACTATGAAAATGTATTGCTTGTATTTTTACTATTAAAATTTTTTTGTACTTTCAGTGTTTTGACCCTAGTTAGTGGGGGTAAGGGATTTATCCATAGCTAGGACACCTACTAAAAGATACACGTTATGAAATTCTTTGACAAAGAAAAAAAAGAAAAATAAGAAAAGGAAAAAAGAAAAAGTAAAACCAAAAAAAAAAGAAAAAAGAACAAATCATATTCAATATGACAAGGAACCGATTGACAGATCCTAGATTTTTCTAAAAATCGAAGACTCAGACGGGAACCATCTGATTCTCAGAAGTGAATCAAGAATTTGGTTCTAAATAAATAAACATTACCATGATAAACACTGGAGAATATAAGAACTAAAACATTGTGGTGTAATAACCAAGATGAGGATATTAGTCTGAACAAATTGGTGAATGAGGATTAATTTCTCATCTTGAAAATTTGGACAAAAATTTCTAGATCAGAGGAATTTAATAGAACAATGTGTCTTTTTAAAAAACATCTTTATTGAAGAATTTTTGTCTTTTTGCCAAATTTTTAAATTTCAACTCCAGAAGTTCAAAATAAAATTTCAGAATTTAATTTTTTTGGTTACAACTTTTTCTTTTGACATCTTCACTATTAGTCATTTCAAGATTATAAACAATTAAAAAAAAAAAAACTCAGAATATTAAAAAATGGAGGTGGTGCTTCTTAAATTTTTTTTAAGTTTTTATCCAAACTATTACAAACACTGCCATTAAACAATGATGGAGGGAAGGTTGTTTTTTCTATTAGCAACAAAAATCACTCTTTTCCCAAATCTTTTTGGTACAATTATTTTTTTTCTATTTATTTCTAAGTAATCTGTTGAATGTTAAAATCTTTATTTACACTATTTACATTCAGACTATTTTCCTCATCATTGTTGTTGCTTCAGGACAATAGTCTAAATGTAAATAATGATAACTCAAGATTTCAGTAATTCAAATAAAGTTTAAATCTCTTTTTCTTCATTTTACAAATCTTCCAACAACTTTTGAAGACTTTAATGATTGTGAACTGCCAGTTCACAATCATTAAGGAATCTGTGGAAGCACGGGATGTTAGTTAAAAGAAGAAAAAAAAAAAAAGAGTTTGGCATCATTGTGTCAAAAGTTGAAAAAGTAAATGCAAGAAATAGATAAACAACATTTGTACCAGGAAACATTTGTATGCTGGACGTCTCCACATAGATCTCAACCGAAGCAAATAGTGTTTTGCCCTGATTGAAAACTAGTAGAACATCGGCATTTCTTTTTTTGTTTTGATTGACCAGAAAAATCTAATAGTTAAAAAAGAAAATTTAAACTAAGTTAGAAATGTTTAAACAAATTGACCTCAATTTAGGTTTTCTAAAAGATAGTTTATGCCTGAAGATGAATGAAACAGATGAACTGAAAAAAAAAGAAGTTCCTTAAAAATATCCTCAATGGCCAGAGCATAAGTTTGAACTCAGGACCAAGAAATCTCTTCTGTGTGTGTGTGTGTTTTACTTTTAAACCCACTTTTATTTTATGCCACAATTCTTGGTAAATCCAAAAATTGGAAGCTGAAGTCTTTGAGGCAGAATGAGATCAGTCAAGTAATCAGCTATCTTGTTGGATAAATGGATTTGGAATTGCTTCCATTCCTTCAGCAGGACAAATCGACACAACTGATGTTCCTCGACACACAACCAAACCCAGTGTGCGGGTGTCTTCTGTTAATTTGTATGGATCATCTGGGTCTGGAAAATAATGGGAGAAAAAAAATATTAAAAAAAAATTAAAAAGTGGAGGAGTGGTTCCGGTCAGTAAACTTTGTCTTTACTCACTCGTAAAATGCAAGATTCATACAATTTTCAACAAACTTTTCTCAACAGCTAGCAAAATTGAAATAACAGGCACATGCTGGGCTCCTTAAAGCAGAGTAAAGGTTAACAAGCTAATCTGGTTGTCCATTAGTACTGAGTAGTGATTGTAATCATCACTGGATACAATATACCTGTGGCCTGAAACTTAACTAAGTTCTGTAAATATTTGGGCATCTTTGGGTTTACTACAAAAGTTCAATTTTCCCCATGAAATATGTAGGCCAACCCTTGCAACTATGAAGAAGAAAGATTTCTTGATCTATGTAATCTACTCCATCAACCTGGAAGAATTGAGATCCGATTTGTTATAAACTATAACAAATCAGAATCAAATTAAAACTTGAAAATAATGACTGGATAAGTTATATAAATAGAAAGTAGCTTGACATTGTGTACCAACTACTGATTCTTGCTTTAAAAGTTCCGTGTTTTTTGTTTTTTTTAACTAACTACACATTCCTGTGTGCGTTTAGAAAAAAAAAAAAAAAAAAGAGGAGGTGATTCAAAAACTTGCTTACCTCTGAGATATTCAATGGTACCATCCAACACAAGATTCAGAAGAGGGTCATGACCTTTAAGAATTCCACTAACTAAAAAAAAAAAAAAAAAAAATATATCAGAAAGCATTGAAAGACTTCCAGCGATCAATGAAAATATTTTCTAGATTTCAGAAACGGTCTTTTGAGCAAATTCAGCCAAAACAGTTTTTTGCTTTTCTCAGATACCAGTAATAGGAGAAAAACCAAAAAGAATATTGTCCAAAAACATTAAAAATAACAATGGTGGAGATAACAGTCAGAATAAAAGACTGGGACTGAACTTTGGCTAATGCAGCATGTAACGATTAAAAAGTTTATAAAAACATAAAATATGAAGATGATCCCAAAAGTTATGTCCCTTCAGGAAGTGGGTGGAAGGTTCATCATGGTGCAGTGGACATCGATTTGAAATGAGAAATTGGAGAGCCAAGTTCAAATTTCAGTTGAATTTGTTGCATTCAATTACACACAAATAGTTTTGGGAAAAGTAATACACCTCTTCTCCCTCCAGCTATGGGTTGAATAGCAGGACAGATTGGTTGGAAATTAGTCTACCTCATCCAAAGATAAAGAGGTTTGCATAGAGACAACACCCCTAATTGTAAAAAAGACAAGTTACAGAAGCATCAACAACCCCCACTTGTCAATGGTGAGAGGTCATTAAGGGCTTATGCTCCACTGGGAGTGATAGAGTTTAGTTTACAAAGTAGGTGATCATGGCTCTCCAGACATGCATTTTCTTTATCTGATAAATGCCTTGACTTTCAGGAAAAGATAGTAATGTAATGGTTCTCTATTGCCTCCTTCATGATTTGAAATTCAGTGTTCCATCTCTTAGACAGGTTGCCACCCATGACTAAGAGGCCCAGTCTATTTTGTTATTTAACCAGCGGCTAGAATGGGAAGAAGAAATGGATTGATACTTTTTTCCAAGGCGAATTCAGGGCTATCTGTCTTCTAAGGCCCAGTCTATCGTATTAACTGGTAGAAGAAGACACAAATTCATATCTTTTCCAAGAGCATTACTACAAAAGTAGACTAGGTCAGAATCCCCGATTCTACTTTCAATGCCAATAACTTTTACATGATCGACAAAAAATATCAATGAAATAATCAAATTTAAGACAAAATTCTGCTTGTGTTTTGAGAGATAGGAAGATTTCATTAGAAACAAAGAAGAGTGCTGGATAGTTATGTGATGTCTGTCCTTCAATATGGCAGCAAATGCTACACAATCTCATCAAAGATGAAGGAACAACTTTAAGTAGCTGAAATGTGTTTCTACAGAAGGATGCCGAGGATACCATGGACCGAACATGTAAACAAAGACAAGATTTTGGAGAGGATGAAAACAAAAAAGAATCTTATATTTCAACTCAGGAAAAGACAACTGAAGTTTCTGGAACATGTAATGAGGAAGGAGAGCTTGGAAAATCTGATACTCACAGGACAGATTGAGGGAAAGAGAGACAGGGGAAAGCAACCCATGAAACACTTGATAGGCTTGAGCAAATGGATAGCAGAGTAGGGTTTGAGAGAGGTAACAAGAGAAAAGGTGTTAAAAACTACAAGGGATAGGAAGATGTGGAAAGCCACAATCACCTACATTTTGAAGGGAGACAGCACATAGAATATTACAAAAGTAAAACTTTAACATGATAATGCACAGGGATTATAGAAAAGCCGTTTTTTGCTTGTTAAAACCTTTCTAAACGACCAAGATAGAATGTATTTAACAGCGAAAGAAGAAAAAGGAATAAGACATCAAAACTGAGAAAAAAAAAAATAATAGAGGGGCAATGATGTGCATATTATAAAAACAAAAAAGAAAACACACACACAGTGTGTCAAAAGTAGTTATTCCCTTGACACTGCCATTACTGTATACACTTTTGATTTCCTCAAATATTTATTTACAAGATTTGAGTTTTCTTTAACGACATATCAACCTCTGTGGGTTATTTAATGCCAAAAAGAAGGAGTTTTAAGGTTTTTCATTTCTTTTTTTTTTTTTTAATGTCCAGTTATAAATATTAATTTTTTTTTTCCTTCAAAAATGTATTGCTGGCAATAATTTTTTTTTTTTTTTTCCTTCAAAAATGTATTGCTGGCAATAATTTTTTTTTTTTTTCTTCAAAAATGTATTGCTGGCAATAATTTTTTTTTTTTTCCTTCAAAAATGTATTGCTGGCAATAATTTTTTTTTTTCTTCAAAAATGTATTGCTGGCAATAATTTTTTTTTTTTCCTTCAAAAATGTATATTTTTTTATAAAAGTCTATTTTTATACTTTCATTGTGTTTTGACCCCAATTTGGAGGTTAACTATTTGCCCATAGCTGGGACCCTAACAGGTGCTACCACTCCAGGCCTTGCAACTGGATGCAGTTTACTGTCATACCCAGAACCATTACCAAAATATCTGAGTCAAGTACAATGCACTATTTATTATTGGCCATTTTATAAGAGAAATAAATGTGAAAAATCTTTCATTCAAAAATTTGTAAACCAACTTGATGCGATATTTATTATTTTATAAATAACTATGAAAACAAGTTTCTTAAAATAAAACACCGCAAAAATTACAGATATTCTGTAATTACATACCATGCACCTTTGCCTACTCAATAAATAAGGAGAAAAATACACACACACACACAAAATATTGAGTGTTTGGAGGGTCTCATCTAAAATTAAAAGTATGTTTGGTTCAAAAGCAAGGATCTCAACCTATTTTAGTGAATTTATTTGGCAAAAGCAAATGAAAGAAATGCTCTGAAAATATATATTTTTTTTTTTTCATTTATAATTCGTTACTCACTGTATGCATTTAAGTTTTTGGTAAATTTTTGTTTTGTTCCCCGAAGCCCTTTACCCCTTCAAAACATCCCTATTTCCATGCAAATGTATATGCTGAACTCAAAATCGGTAATTGTTTATTGAAGAAACCTACCTTTTTTCATTTTATCGAGTAGAAAAAAATAGAACTTCTTGTCGCTGTTTCTCTCACCTCATAACCACGGTTCAGAAATGTCATTCACTGCGTAGTTTTACGATTTTTCAGACTTTTTACTTCCGTTTTGCAATTAATGCGCAGAAAATGAGTTCCAAAACACAACATATCACGGAGTAATCACCACCAAAGGAAGTAAACAGAATGAATTCAGTATCGTACGCCTCAGGTCATTCAGCAGTGAATCAGAAATAAGAACGGTGATAAGGAGTGAGATATAGTCCGATTTATTTCTGGTCGATAACATGAAAAGAAGGTACGTTTCTTCTATAAACAATTATTGATTTGAGTTCAGCATATACAATTGCACGGAATTAAGGATGTATTGGAAAGATTTGAGGGGGTAAACGCCTTCGGGGAACAAAACAAAAATTTACCAAATTTTCTTGTTCAGTCACTTTTATAAATTTATAAGCAAAAAAAAAAAAAATTCTAATATTCATTACTTTGAGAAATGGTAAAAAATAAATATTTCATTATAGTTGGTTCACATATTTTTATAATCATATAAATATAAAATTTTTCTTGTAAATAAGCAATATAATATTAACATTTTGCTATCAATTCTCAAGAATAAAAATGCATACATATACATAAGTATTTGTCTAGACTTCTGAGATGAGGTAGTATTTACATCATTTACATTGTTCTGACTGTTGTTCTCATCTTTACTGCCATATTCACTATGTTTCAGTTGTTCAGTTGGCCTTCTTCAGGTGCTAGGAATTTCGATTACTAGGCTATATTCTCATTCCATGTGCGATGTCAATTCCAGTAGCCATGTAGTTATCTCCCTTTATCTCAAGTTATTTGTTCGCTGTAGCCTGATATTGAACTCAACTCTTTGGGTCAAGTCACAACTAACCAACACTTATATCCACTGGGACATCAGTGTATGAATTTCTGGGACTTATAAACCTAATGTATCAGTAACCATTTTTTTACCAGAGCTCATAGCTCTTTGACACTAGCAATTTTCTTTAGCACTCCATATTACTGGTTCCCATATTATACTCCTTTCTATGCTTGATTAGCTTAGAAGATTTTTGTGGCCTAGCATATGCACTGATTTCTTAAGTTTATGCAGTTTCCAATGATGTTCTTTGGATATAGGCACCGGTTAGTTCCAGTGACTTGACTCAAAGAGTTGCAAGTTCAATACCAGTGATATAGTTTCAAATTCAGTTTTTCCTTCTCCAAGACTGGTTGCTACCCATAGATATATAATCCAGCCTGTTCTACTATTTACCCAGAGCTGTGGACAGAAAAATTGGATTCAGTTGCAAGTTCAATACCAGCAGTGTTGAACAAATAACTTAGAGAGTTAAGTTAAAGGGAGATAACTACATGGCTACCAGAAGTGGCATTGCACATGGAATGAAAATGATACACCCCAGTGATCAAAATTCCTAGCACCTGAAGAAGGCCAGAGTGTACAATGGCCAAAATGTTGTAAACATGGCAATAAAGGACAAAAGTCTGAACAATGTAAATCAACTTTAATGTTTCAGTTTTTATTAAATTATCACTTTTTAAAAAAAACTACAATTTTTTCACAATCCACTGATGTGTGTTGAAATTCCTACAGTATTTAGTATTGTTGAAGTTATCACTAACACTTTTTGTCAAGATTTCATTCAATTTCGCAAACCAATCAGTGAAATATAAAAGCTCAAAAGATATACAAAACACAATGTTGCAATTTTATTAAAGTAGTATTTGGCATTTTAATCATTAAATGGTTTGGTTTGTAATTTTCAATTTTTCCAAAAAATGAATGAAAATTTATGGTAATAAGCAGCGCATCTTCGTAAAACCAACTGTGCTTTTGTATCCCCTTTACCTGTTTACATTTCTCCTAAAAATTTGGTTTCAATTGGACGATGTATAGCTATCTCAAGAGGATGTGACAGATGGACTAACAAAGGTTACAGAACTTTATATGCAGATAAGTAAGCAATGAAAAAAAAGTGTATAGAGTAATAGCACTGTCAAGAGAATAACAATCCTTTTTCGTATAAAGGTTAAAATAGTGCTCAAATTTGTTAAGAAACTCAAATAAACCAAATGAAAATAACATATCTATTGCCATACAATGCACATATGCATCTCGTTGTGCTGAGCATTGCATCTGACGAACATGTGCAACAGTTACATGATAGACAAATCATGTATGGCTATCTCAGTGAATGTGACAGAAGGACTAATGGAATTTACACATTTTTATATATAAATAAGTAAACTTTGCTGGGTTGGACGATAAACAGCATCTGGCAGCAAAACTTCTGATCGGGAGGTTTCGAGGAGCATGGAACCACCTCTTAATTACTGTTGCTCCCATATCCGCCCTGAACCAGAGTGGTAACACCCGTTAGGGTCCTAGCTATTGGCAAATACTTAACCCCCAAACAGGGGTCATTTAAGAGAAAAAGAAAAAGTTAGGCTGGATAAGAATCTTTAGCTTTGGATAGCAACTTGTCTAAGAGAAGGAAATCTTGGAAATAAAACCGTCTACACCTACTCTTTATAGAACAGAGTAGGCTGAACTCTTTAACCTTGGTAGGTAATTATCCTAGAGATGGTGTATCGATAAATACACTGAGTTTCCAGTCTCCCAAACTGGTTGATGTTAGTAAGGGCATACAGCTGTAAAACTTGCCCCAGTATTTCATGATGCTTTAATAACATAGCCATCAAGAAAACCCCGTCCAACTCATGTAAGCATGAGAACTTTAAACAATGATGATAATGAAGATGAATGGAGGAATAAAAAAAAAAAAAGTAAACATCAGTGTAGTGTCATTGCTTAGCATTTAATGTTTACTTTATCAAAATAAGGCAATTTAATAATTTTCGATGTAAGTATAGTATATGGCCTTTGAAATTCTGCCACTGATATAGTATACAGCCTACCTAAATGTATTATAAGGATGTATATAACTGTATAGTTAAGGAAAGATTAAGGAAAACAATTAGTTTCAATAGCCAAATATTTATGTCTATAAATATACACTGAGGTAGGACACATTCAAACCAGGTAGGCCACATACTATACCAGCACCAAATTTTCTTACACAGAAATTTCAAATGATAAGGTTTCAAATATCAGAGAAAGCATTGAGTGTGTTAATAAATTTTAGTTTATTAACCAAAATAAAATATAAATAATCTTTCATAACAATTTCTAATTGTCACTCAGCTAAAACATAATTTCATTTTACTAGCTAATCTTATACAGTAATTTCTAATGGTAACTCTACCAAAAAAAGAGATGGTATTACGTAAATGTGTAAATATGCAAACTAGTAGTGAATTTAATTTTATTTACCAAATTAAATATATATATATATATATACATACACACACACACACACACCCGAGACTTCTCCCCCTAGCTAGGAGTAAATAGTACGACAGACTGGGTTTTATAGCCTAGGGTGGCAACCAGTATAGGAGAAGGAAAAATGTATTCAAAATTGTATGTAGCTCTGGGAAAGCACATACTATGCAGCTAAAGGAAAGCATCATTTGCATTCACTCGAGGATCCTGATTATTCACTTAAAAGCTAATACCCTTGGGAAAGGTATGAATCCAACACTTTTCCAACACCCAACACTTTTCTCCCCTCTAGCTATGGGTAAATAGTAGAACAGATTGGGTTCTGTAGTCTTGAGTTGCAACCAATCTAGGAGAAGGAAAACCCTGAATTCAAAACTGCATGTAGCCCTGTGAAAGCAACTAAGAAAA
Source organism: Ascarosepion bandense (assembly GCA_037127315.1). NCBI lineage: Eukaryota > Metazoa > Mollusca > Cephalopoda > Sepiida > Sepiidae > Ascarosepion > Ascarosepion bandense. The sequence continues at coordinate 1,570,092 of JBBBDQ010001954.1, forward strand.
GGATTGTTCGCATTGACTCAATGATCCTGACTTATAACTTGCAAAGCTAATATCCTTAGGAAAGGCATGAATCCAATTTTTCTGTCCACAGCTCTGGGTAAATAGTAGAACAGGCTGGATTATATATCGATGGGTAGCAACCAGTCTAGGAGAAGGAAAAACTGAATTTGAAACTATATCATTCTGATGAAGAATATACTATGCAGCTAAAGAAAGGATTGTTCACACTGACTCAATGATACTATTGACTTTCAAGCTAATGCCCTTGTATAAATTCAACTCTTCTCCCACCAGTTATAGGTAAATAGTGGTACAGACTGGGTTATAGTTTTGGGTGGCATCCAGTCTAGAAGAAGGAAAACTGAATTCGAAACTGTATGTATCTTTGGTGAAGCACATGCTATGCAATTTAGGATCATTCAAATTGACTTAATGTTGCCAACTATCGTCAACTCTTTGTCTTATATAGCGATTTGTAATGTTGACTCTTCCAAAAGCAGAGATAGTATTATGTAAATATAAAAATATCCAAACAAGTGAATGTGTCAATAAATGTTTTTTTTAACAAAACCAACATTTTTAACATTCCTTAGCAAAACTAAATTTGAAACACACGACACAAACTGCAGACAGAAATTATCCCCCCCCCTCCAACTCGGACACGCAAGATAATTTCTTACCTTCCCTTCCACCACTAAATTTGACTCTAATTCCTTTGTCAAGATATTTTGACAAATCTAAAATGGTTTCTTTCCTCTTCCGTTCTTTGTTTTTGTCTCCTGCAGCCTGCAAAAAATGAAGAATCATTTTCTTTGGTTTGGAACCTCAGAGTTTATTCAAATGCATGTCAAATCATGTAAAGGCATGTCAGAACAAATACATTTTACAGATACAAATCATCTATTCAATACTTTTGTTTTAAGACAGTTAAACTAGGTAACACCACATTTATTTCAAAATCACCTTTAAAATAATTTAAATGCCTTCTTTGATTGGTCTTATTTGAGAGATAATAGCTAAAAGCTAATCTGTATTAAAAGAAAAATGAACTTCCATATGCAAATAAAGCTTTCAGAATTTTTAAAACAAGACATATTTATATACCACTCATCGAACCACCATTACAGATGAATGATGTAAAAAAATTTAAAATACTTCTAAAAATTCATTATTTGCCCTAGAGATGCATTTTAAAGTAGATTAGTAAATTTAAGGATTAATTAATTGGATTTTGTAAAAGTAATACTTTAGTTTACTTCTGCATGGTAGTCTGTAATGGCATAGGTCAACAACAGCAACTTTCTATTGTAACTTCCTACTTAAAAAGCATGCAAAAAATTAAAAATGTATTACACTATTTACATAGTCGGGCTTAATTGTCCTAATTTTTGTTACCATAATCATATTTTTCAGGGGAGTGGAATTTTGAACTGAACCCTGGAAGAGGCGTGACTCATGGAAGTAGAACAATCTTCCCAGGTGAACAAAATAAAGTTCAAAATTCCAATCCCATTAAGAAAAGCAGAGTGTACAATGGCTGACACGTTGTAAATATGGTAACAAAGATGGGACAACAATTCAAACAATGTACATACTGTAAATAATTACAATGCCTCATCTCAGAAATACAAACAAATAAAAATGTATTTTGTATACCCTGTATTTGACATGCAATGACAGCTCGACAGATGCGAGATAAGATAAGTGTATGGCAACCAGAATTGATAAAGTTGTCCAAATTTTTTTTTTTCTGTAAGGGGAAGAAACTGTGAAACATGACCTTTCAATGTACACACAGAAATTACCATACAAGAAAAAAAAAAAAACTTCAAGTACACAAAAAACAAAAAAATTAAAAATTAGCCTAAAAATATGGCTCAATGATTTGCATTAAACTTTTCAATTTTCAATTAGGAAATATAGTTTTCACTTAACTTACCAACTTATGTCTACAAGTCTTTGAAATAGCTTCAGAATATGAGACTTTATAAATCATTATAATTAGGGGAAAAAAAATTGAAAACAATTCTTTTAAAATTTTATTATTAATTTAAAAAAGATTTTCTTTTTCAGACTACAGTGTCTTTAATTTATATTAAAGCAATTACAAGCTTATCTAATTAAATAATGTCATAGTTCTATTGCATTTTTAATTTTACTATTAGAAGCAGATTTTTGGAAAGAGGGACCAAATGGATAAAATAGATAATTTACATTCCCCAATGAGTCTTGCATTTAACTAATTAATGATTTCAAAAATAATTTCATTCATTTGTGAACAAGTTCTGAAAGTTTCATTAAAATCTAACAATTATTTAATATGTGTTTGTCACTAGAAAAAAAAACTGAGTAACATAATATTACATTTTCATTATAAACTCTCGTAACAATTTGGCTACCCACTAACAAAAATAAAAACAAGAATTTTAACAAAATTTCAAATGTTAGAAAAGATTAAAAGAATTTTAAAAGATAATTAAAAAATACTTTGATCTTTGCTCATAATAATAAGAAAACATTTAAATGAAAAAGTTTTGTTTTTATTAAGTTTGGAACCTTTTTTCTTCATACTATACTACTTTTCTAGCGATTTAGTGGAAGTGCCTACTTTTATGAAACTTAGTAATAATAATAAATTTATACGTTATACTACAGAGTGTCGTATAAATTCTGTTAGAAACTTCCAAATGATTTTTACTTTTAAATCTTTGGTCATTACATTGTTGTTTACAGCTTGATACTCACCCAACAACATATACTATTTAATTTTTCAAAGTGTTTTAGTATTTACTGGTAAAAATGTCTATAGAAATTCAAAGTATATAATAGAGCAATATGAAAATGGACCAATGCCACTTGAGATTTTTAAAGTTGGAAAACAACTTGGAATCAATAGAATGTTTATCAAAAGGACAATCAATGAATACAACGGGACTTCTTCAATCAAAGACAGAGATCAGGAGTTCCTCGCACCTCAAGAATACCAAAATTCATTAAACAGGTGAGTGAAAAAAATCAGGTGTAATCCAAGGTCAATGAGAAAATTGTCTAAAGAGGTTGGAACATTAGAGAGAAACATGAAGAGGCAATATTGAAATGATCTATTAAACAAATTAAACAAGAGAGAGCTTCTTTCAGCAGTGATGATGAAAAAAGAAATGCTAAAACTGATTCATGATGGTATGCTGCAAACATCTTCACTGATGAGAAATTGTTCACAATTGAACAAACTTTTAAAATCATCAAAAATGATTGTGTTCTTTCAACAAGTCATCAGTCAGTTCCTACCCCTTCAGGTAAATACCTCAGAACTCAGCATCAGTTAGAGTTTGGGCAGCCATTTCAGAAAGAGGAACGTCTCTTGTTTTCATGCTTCAAGGGGTAAATATCAGCAAGAAATTATACATAGAGGACGTCTTAGAAGGTGCACTCAAGCTGCAGTGCAATTCCACTTATAGTGATGAGCATTGGACGCTTCATCAAAACAGGGCAACAAGCAATACTAATCATGTAATGGTGCTAAGATAATTTTCCTGGCTTTATCACCAAGGAAAAATGGAAGCATATTGAAAGAGATTTTCTGATGCTATTTAGCAGATTAATACTAACTTTATGTTAAAATTTATGTTAGTATCATAAATTTTTCATGAGTTATGAACTTTTTCTTTTGAGGCACACCTGTATGTAAGAAATTTTTTTCCCAGTATTTTTTAAATATATGAACTACAGAAGAAGACCTCCAAAAGGCAGGAAAATTAATACTGAGCATCAGGAAGAGACAACTGAAGTTCCTGGGACACGCAATGAGGAAGGAGAGCTTGGAGAGCCTGATACTGACTGGCCAGATAGAAGGAAAGAGACAGAGGAAGGCAGCAGATAACATATTTGCAGGGCCTGATCAGGTGGATGACGGAACAGGGGTTGCCAGTAGTAACAGGAGCAAACATACTAAGAGCCTCAAGTGATAGGGAGACGTGGAGAACTATGATCGCCTACGTGCTGAAGGGACAGGGCAATGTAATTCTGTGTATTAAAATATCTCCCAAAAATAAAAATAAAATATACTTTTCTGAAACTTTATTTAAGCTAATTTAAAGTAATTACTTTGTCATGTTTATCATTACATTAAATTGACGAGGCATTGACAGGTCTTGACATAAGGATTGTTGTTCTACAGAGAATTTAGTGTAAAATATAATTTAAGAAAATGACAAGTGATCCTCTTTTTTATATAAAAAATAAAATAATCATTAATCTTAAAATGTTAGAAAATATTCTCTAATCTAATTTTAAAAGTGTTGAATTTAAATTTACTCTATCATTGCACTTATTTTCTTCACACGAAAATAGCAAAAAAAAAACAAACACTTACTCGTACGTCGACGTCTGATGCAAAAAAAAAAAATTCTAACCAAAATTTCGAACGTGCGAGAAAAGATTAGAAACTTTAATAAAATATTTAAAATACTTTGGTTTTTCCTCCTAATAATAACATTTTGACAATTAAAAGTAAAACATTCATTGTTTTTAAGTTGGGGGCCTTTTCATCGTGCTTTTTTTCATTTTCAGGGAAAAAAAGTGAAAGTACTAAAAATCGCTCATTTTCTGATAGTGTATAAAAAAAACTATGGTTGTCCGAAAAAAAAAAAATCGGCACGTTTATACACATAAAAATTTTTTTATTATTTTAAAAATATCAATGTTTGATTTGTGTATCCCATTTTGTTATGCAAATTATGAATTGTAAAATTTCTTGGCTTTCGTAGGGGATCAATTTTGTTTGAAGAAGAAAACTGACTCCCTACGAAAGCCAAAACAAGCTCATAAAGACGTGATCATTTTTTTTTTTTTTTTTTTTAATTATTCCCACTTTAATTGCTTATTGATAGTAATAGAAAAACTCCAGATAATAAATTTCAATTTTATTTTTAAGAAATTACCTGGTACGAACATAATTTATTTTGCCTTCTGTAGGGAGGGGGGGGTCAATTTACAAAAAAAAAACCTAAGCGCGCCATTAACATTAGCACATTTCAAAATATTTATTCTTTTTAATATTTGTAATCTGCTGAAGTGTTAAAGAAATTAAAAAGAAATTATTTCTGATCATAGTCTCAAAACAACTCTTCAGTAACGCTATCCTTAAATTTCTCTTGTGCTTGCGTTAATCATCTATTCATTTAAATTATTTATTTAGCGGCTAGCCTAGGTCCCTAAGATGTGCGACATGAATAATTAGGGGCTCAGAAGTGTATATTTGAAAATTAACTACTGTTGGCCCACTACTAACGTCAACAAGACTTTTTAAAAAGTAAAAATTAAAAATTAAATTAAAAAGTAAAAATTAAAAACAGTTACGACGTTTATTGTAATGTAATCTGTAAGTGTTATTTTTTTTTTAACTATATTCAAGAATTCTACTAGTAGTTACATTTTCAAATGTCTTTCTTTTCTATTTAATCGTCGGTTTAAACACAACCAAAATAAAAAAAAAATAAGGAAAATAAGCAAACAGAGCACTGGGATATAAAAAAAAATCATTATAATTTATAATTATTAAAAATGTCGTTTATTCCAGCGAAGAGTCTGGGGTCTGGCCACAGATTATCTTCTTCACTTTGGTCAGGGGTAAAAAAAAAAATTACAATCGGACATTTAAGAATTATTTTTTTAGTTTGTTTGTAATGTAATTGTTGTTTCTTTCAGTTTTAAATGAATTGCTTTATTTAGTACGTAGAAATTCTCTTTTTATGCGTAAATATTTCTTCTACTTTCGTTTCGGTGAATAAATATTTTTCAGTTTTTTAAAAAGATTTTTTAAAATGAAAACAGACTTAAAATTACAAATGATTGATTCATTTTTTGTTTGAAATTAAAAACAGCATTTACGTTTTTTTTCTCTCTTCGATGCCAAAAACTTTTGTCAAACATCTTTTTTAAATGTTACATGAATATAAAAAGCAAACTTAAAATTAGCAAAACTTTTTTTTTATCATCCTTTCTTTATTTAAATCCCACAACTTCATATGAAAACACGTGTGTCACAACAAGTAAAATTAATCAGGGAAATGACCAATTTTTACCTATTCCAACAGATACATTAAGTCAACCATAAAATTCGGGTTCACACGAAATCATCCCCCATTAATTACAGATCGCCTACACAGACACAACATACAAATAAACTTGCAAATTACCTGTGTTTCCGAAGATACAACACGCTTTTGTTGCGGTTGTGCCGACATTTTGAAAATTTCTGGTCCCTTATGTCAATAACCAACTTTAGTCACTTACGTAATTTAAACAAAACCACATATTTCTAGTGAAGAGAAAAAATTAAATAACTAAAAATAAATAGAAAATGCATCGATTAAAATTATAGTTCACAAGATTCTAGTGAAAATATAAAGTCACAGTTACGGGCTCTGGACGATTTTTGTTCATTTCCTAACAAGCAGGATAGGATTAATTTCCCTTGGATTAGTAATCATTTTTTTAATTTAAAATTCTTTTTTTTTTTTTGGTTGTTTTTTGTCTTCATTCATAGTACATCTATTTTTCTTAAGATAAGGTCCGATAAATTTTCGTTTTAGGTGCCGACGGCTTTTCCCCCTTCAAATTTATCCAAAATAGCATTATTTCTGTGCAAATGGATATGCTGAACTCAAATCAACAATTAGTTATTGAAGAAACCTACCTTTTTTTTATTTGAAAGTCCATAAAAAAACGAACTATATCTCGCACTTTTTCTCTCCCGTAACTCTAACACAGTCATAAATGTCTGCTGAATGTCTTTCGGCATAGGACAACAAATTTCGGTCGATTTTCTTCCTTTACTGAAACTTCCGGCGATTTACTTCCTGTAATGAAAGTAATGCGCTATATTGTATTTCTACGCTTATTACTTTCATTACAGGAAGTAAATTGCCGGAAGTTTCAGTAAAGGAAGAAAATTGACCAAAAATCAACAGAAATTTGTTGTCCTACGAAGTAAGTCTTTCTGCAGTTAATTACATTCTTCGTGAGAGTTACGAGAGAGAAAAGGTGCGAGATATAGTTCGTTTTTTTATGGACCTTCAAATTAAAAAAGATAGGTTTCTTCAATAACTAATTGTTGATTTGAGTTCAGCATATACATTTGCACAGAAATAATGCTATTTTGGATAAATTTGAAGGGGGGAAAGCGTTTGGCACCTAAAACGAAAATTTACCTAACGTCCTTTTATTATTAGTGATTTAGAGTAAAAGTAACAATAAGAAAATAGAGTTAATGCAGTAATAAAATAGTGAAGAACACATTAACGCAGTGTTGTGATGAAAAGCAATACTTAAGTAAGTTGGATAGGTAAAATTAAAAATATTAACAGAAACGACTAAGAAGAGTGTGTTTATCGGTGTAGATTTAATAAGCTAAAAAGTAACAATAATAGTACATATCGCGTAAATAATATGACCTTAAAACAGATTTAGTGTCATTAGATTATCATCTCAAATAGCCTCTAAGTCCAGTTCTAAGGATAAGAATGGACGAAGGCAGACCACAAGCGCCTCATAATCAGTTTCTTCAAGTCGACGAGGCCCGAAAGCTCATGAAGATAGTCCATCTTATGTAATGATAACAATGATTTTACGCTACCTTGTTATTATATCCAAACACGGAAACGGGAAAATACTATGGAAGTAATCCCAGATAGTAACCCCTAGATAGGGAATGAAATCACAAAGTCCATAATTCTGCAGTCATGCAGAATTTTTTTATATCGTAAGGAAAAATTCTGCTGTGAACAAAAGGGGAAAGGAAATAAAAAAAAAAACAAATTTCAATATAACACAAAGGGTTCAAATTAAAGAAAATTTACTACTTTATTAAACACAGAGAGGAGTTGTGAGCTGACTGCAAAACAGGTCTGTTAGCAAAGGCTAGGTTATAGCCTTAGTACCACAAAAAAGTTAAAAGTCCTTTACAGTTACCTTGTCAATATGAAGCTTCAGTCCCTTTTCTTTTTTGAAGGGAGAGAACTTAGGGGAGAGTAGCCTCCCTCTTGCTACCGGATAGCGGCTCTGTTTTCCCTAATTTTTTGTTGTTTATTGTTCGAAGTTCCTTTCTTTGTCTCAAACCTGGAAAAAAGTATTTTTTTGTTAAGTCTCTTCTTCAACCCTCGTGGGTTGTGGGCCGACCTAGGAAACTGTCCCTTTTTACTGTAAAATAAAAGTATCCTTTTGTAAAATAAAATTTCTTTCTTCCCCTGGAAGAAGTATCTTTTGTAAAATGAAATTTCTTTCTTCCTCTGGAAGAAGTGACGTTCAATCATATTTTTTCCGCCACGTGGGTTAATGACAAACAGGGAAAACAGTCCTTTTTAGAGAAATAAACTTTCTTTCTTCCTCTGGAAGAAGTATCGTCGAATCTTTTGTTTCTCCTCAGTTCGTCTGAAGGAATCCCTTTCTTTTCTTCTTCTGCAAGCTTCTCAAACCTGCAAATAAATTCAGACTTCTTTTTACGTTTTTGGTCTGACGGAGCTAACATTTTCAGGACTGCTCAAGTCGACGAAAATAAAAAAACTGAGGGTTTCTGCTCCTTCAAATTCTATCAAAGGGAGCCAACCAATCAGAGGCGAGATACGCGACACCTGGTACAGCAAAAACATTTCAAATTCCCAACTGCCTTAGCGAGAAAAGGAGAGAAAGAAAAATGAAGAAACGAACGGACGAACAAAATTTCAACAGTCTATCTGAACAACTTTCCGACAACTCCTGTAGCCAAACTGTCCTCAAATGTAATACGCTATATTATATTCCTCTGGATCTTGTCAGAACGGCCGAGCGGAGATGGGGCGATGTAGTCTGGCTTCCATATTTCATTGCCTAGATCTGTCTCCCAGAAACCTAAATCTAGTTTCACAATCAAAGAATTGAATTTTGACTAAACAGGTCTGTATTTCTATGTATTATTACTTCAAACGTTATCAGTAGATACTCATATTTGAAATAGACGCCCCACTTTATTTTTGCTATAACCAGTATGTGTTATATTGCAATGTAGGAGTGCTGTGGAAGACATATTTATTATCCCCGCCGTTATATACATTATTATATCCATGATATAATAACACCGATAATTCATGACCGGAAGAGAATAGCTGAAAAGAAAATGAATTAAAAACATGCTTTGTACTCAGATAGACCTTTATATTACTAAGACATACACAAAACTATATATATATATATATATATATATATATATATATATATATATATATATATATATATATAATGTAGAATCCTTGGTATTTTGTAAGGTAGATTCCAATGGAGACAAACTCCAAATAGAACTCAATGTTAAAATTTATTGCTAAATTTAACAGAGTAATATAATCAAGAAAAAAGTTAGGATATTTTACAAATCCATGGGTAATAGATATTTCGCGGCCAATCCGCTCTTCAGACCCAACGTGATCCACGCAGATAATAATACATAACATATATTTACACAGCAAAGCAGAATATAAAGAGAAAAAAGGCCATTTTTATACACCAGATTCAAACGGGTTGGAATCATTTATGTTCCAGGCGAGGGCATTTTCCACGAATGGGAAACTACGAATCTTGGGTTTTCCCAAATGGAGGACTTCTAGCTGGTTTCATTCTATAACTGGGAAATAAGTATTCCCAAATGGAAACGGCACTACGAACTTGTAAGCTGCTGGAGAGGTGGATTTAGCCTGTACTTGGGCCATGGGGAGTGAAGGGCGAACTAACCGAAAGCAACTATTTGGTTGTTGTAAGCAAACTGAAAATGATCGGCGCTTTCGTCACTGTATCTAATGACGTCATTAGGCGGCCATCACATGGCACATATGTCTTATCTTCACCAGAGATAAGCGTCTTCTGTATCCTATCAATATCTATTGGTCTGCGTATTTGAGAAATATTAGAAAGAAAATACACATTGTTTAAATTAAAATAAAAATGGGTCACTCACCTATTTCAAATACGAGTATCCATTATAATAACGTGTGAATAAAAATGTTTGATTAAAAATATCCATTAATTCTTTTATATATATATATATATATATATATATATATATATATATATATATATCCAGGTGAAGAGGACAGTATGTTTCGAGACTGGACAATTTTGATATTACCATGGGATTTCTGGACTATATTGAATCTTCAAATCTGGTAAGATTATTAATATTATATAATCTCACAGCTTATAAGGAAGTAGATACTAAAGACATTGGACTATATAGAGACGATGGACTTATGATAATAAGAATTGCCACAAATGTTAAAATAGATAAAATTAGAAAGATGATATATAAAGAATTTAAAAATCTTAATTTGAAAGTAACAATTAAAACAAATATAAAAAAGTAGATTTCCTTGATGTAACCTTAGATCTAGAGAAAAATATACACCAACCATACAAAAAAATCAAATACCAATCCTTTATACATCCACCCAAAATGTAACCACCCTCCACCTGTTATCAAACATGTACCCTCATCAATAGAATACAGAATTAGTAGAAATTCAGCTAATGAAGAAGTATTTAATAAGCATAGCAATTTTTATAATACTGCCTCAAAAAATAGTGGATACAAAATCCCAAGTATTAAATATGTAAACGAGAAAAGTAACCCCTGAAGAAAAAATAGAAATAGAAATATTATCTGGTACACACCCACTTTCAACCAGATGACTAGTAGTAAATTAGGGAAAGAATTCCACACGTTAATTAGGAAACCCTTTCCGGAAAAAAATCCACTAAGTAAGATCTTTAATAAAAACACTATTAAATTAAGTTACAGCTGTTTGAACAATCTAGAAAAAAATCATAAAAAATCACAATAGTAATATTTTAAAAAACTTTAACAAAATTAATAAAAACAACCGGATAACAGAAAATAATTTAGACAAGAAAAATGTAATTGTAAAACCCTATAGACTACCCGTCAGAAAACAGGTGCTTAACGGAATCAGTCGTCTATCAATGCAAAATATCTTCAAAGGAAAACCCAAATAATATAAAAAATTATATAGGGAGTACTAAAAATACTTTTAAACAGCAGATTTACCAGCACACCTCTTCATTTAATAATAACAAATACAAAAATAGAACATTCCCTATCGAAATATCATTGATATCTAAAGAAAACAACAAAAAAACACCCACAATAAAGTGGAAAATTCTAAAAGAAGCTAAAACATGTAAGTCCTTAAATGAACCATGTTCCTTATGTTTATACGAAAAACTATTTATTATTAAATTACTTAAGAATAAAAATCTATTAAATAAACTCAAGGAGATAAATATCATATGTAGACATTGAAAATTGTTCACATTAGAAAATGGGTAAAATCTAAATGAAATAACATGCATATATCCAAAAAGTGCTGAAGCAAAATAATTACTGACGAACTATCAAAATAAATTGAAACATAAAATTACTTATTTAAATTTTTTATAAAAAAAAAATGCTTTACAATAAATAAATAAATAGACCAAAAATGATAAGTAAGTGAAAAATACTGCCTTGGTACTAAATGAGAATATCACATCAAAGACAATAAAACTAAAGGAAGAGAGGAAAAAAGGGAAAATGATAAGATCAGGTTAAAGGCAGGTTAACATCTTGACCTGGAAATAGGGAAAGGAAGAAGAGAAAAGGGTAAGATGAGGGAGGAAAAAAGGACAAAAAAGAAAAAAAGAGAAAAAGTTGGTTAGTGTGTATTCTTTGGGGCCAAATCTCAAAATGAAACTTCGTTCTGATTAGTCGAAAGAAACGCACATGTAAATCTTTTATCTTCCCATACACAGCAAACCAAAGGTTTTTGTTATTTAAATGTAAATCATCTGCACAAGCAACATCAAACATTGCCTGATGATGAGAATCTATCTCGAAACATAAATTTTCGTGTCGCAATGTATAATTAATTCATAACTATATAATTGTATTAAGCTCTATAATATTTATTATATTGAGCACTGTTCGTCATAAAATAAATGCCGGGGCACTCAAAATAGTAAAACCATGAGTCCTCTTCACCTGGAATTATATATATATATATATATATATATATATATATATATATATATATAAGTGGTTTAACCTAATGGATATATATTCCAAAGTTTAATATTTACTTTTTATAAAGTGGTCAATACAAGTGTCGAGCATTTATAGATATTTAGTTATTATAATTCTTATAATAATCGCATACCGCAACTCAAATTTATAACCGTTTAATTATGTGTTAATTTTTCTTCTCTGTATTTCATATTGCTCTGGATAATATCTATTAAGCTCCCTTTTTTTCATCTACTTAATATTCTATATTAATTAGATAAATTTTTAGGATTATCCTCTCCGTTTTTACAGGTTTGTCATTATTTCTTATCTATCTATCTATCTATCTATCTATCTATCTATCTATCTATCTATATACAGGGGCCCGACAATATTTTTTTCGGACACTTTGAAAAAAGTACTTCAAGGTGGTTACTAGTGCCAAAAACTTTTGAGATTGTAAGTACGTAGTTGAGGAGTGAAAATCCACTACTAGTGTAATCATTTTTTTTAGTTTGGCTTTGATAATTTTAGTTTTTTGTGATTTTTGTGAAAACTTGCGTGACACTATTTTTCGGACATGACAAAAAATCCTATTTTATTAAGAGCTAAGTTCATGTATATGTTGCTGTATGCAAATTTTCTGCTTGTACACTTAGCTGGCATCATTAGAATCAATTATCTGTTCTATTTTACTGGTAAAACAATTAAGTTTAATGAGGTAAAATGCATTAAAAAAAAAAGTCGTTTGTTTGGCACGGAAGAAGCGGGATGATGGCCTCAGCATCAGAAGGATCGCCATGGATTTGAAGCTGTCGAAATCAACGGTCGAATACATGCTGAAGACAAACTCCGAGCGGAAAAAGAAGAGAGGACGGAAAAGATCAATTGGCAAGAGGACTGAAAGGAGAATGAAGAGGACTGTGACACGGCTTTTGACATCTGGAGAAAAAGTTACAGCAAGAAAAGTGAAGGAGAAATGTGAATTGGATGTAAACGTTCGAACAGTACAAAGAACGCTGCATAGGATTGGTTTGAAGTATGCAAAGGCTAAGAAAAAAATTACACTAACAAAGAAACACAAAGGAGCAAGACTGGAGTGTGCTAAAATGTGGTTAACAAAGCATGTAGACTTTAAGAAGGTTATATTTACTGATGAGAAGCGTTTCAAATTTGATGGGCCCGATGGATGGTGTACTTGGTCGAGAAGGGGTGAGCCTGCTGTACTGAACAAACGGCAGATGGGAGGAGGACGAGTTATGGTTTGGGGTATGATCTTTGCTAATGGAAATATATGGTTGGAGTGGCTGAAAGGACGACAGAACAGCGAAAGCTACAAACAGTTGCTGGACGAGAAAGCCCTACCAAGAATAAGAAGAGGGCTAGGGAATGATTTCGTTCTACAGCAAGACAATTGCAGCATCCATGTGTCAAAACTCATGAAAGAATGGATGGCTAAAGTGAATATGACTTCTTTGGAATGGCCTGCAAAAAGCCCAGATCTAAATTTAATAGAAAATGTTTGGGAAATGCTTGCGCAACTTGTCTATGATGGACCTGAAATAACGAAAGAGACTCAACTATGGGAACGGATACTAGATGCCAAAAAAACAACTAATAGAAACACGTAGAGATGTTATTGTGCATATGTTTGATCATTATGAAGAGAAATTGATAAAAGTTATTGAGAAGAAAGGTGATATTACTGACTATTAACAGTTTTTCAACGATGTCCGAAAAATAATGTCGAGTGTGTTTTGTAAAAAATGATGAAAAATAAATATTTTTCCTTACCTAATCGATTTTCTTCCATTTTTATTACAGGTATTGTCTTTATATGTTTATGCTATTCTATTGAAGGAATTTCGCCACTCTATGGTACTTGGAAAGTCGAATACTAAAGTGTCCGAAAAATATTGTCGGGCCCCTGTATATATAGTCATCCGCAGACAGATCTGTTTCGCCGTATCACAGCTCATCGGTACGGTTAGACTCCGATTGCTTTTTTACCCAGGATTGAAACCCGACCGAAATATATATTATTATTATTATTATTATTATGTCATTTTTCATCATATTTCGATTTCTGCTTTGGTCTCACTACCAACCAAGTCTGCGGGGAGACCTAAGGCAGGTAGTGGCGTGTTGTTATGGCTCCATTTCATGTTTTTCTATCTTCCCTATCATCTCCAGCATTACATAGATAAAGTTTTCCTTAGTGTGTGGGCTGTACTTAATAAGACAATTTTTTGTATATCTCTTAAGCTGGGGTTTCCAGGGATTCTTTCAATGTGTTGTTTTGTTCCATTTTTTATCATTCCAAGTGCACCTACTATCACTGGCACAACTCTTGTTTTCAATTTCCACATTTTTTCTATTTCAATTTCCAGGTCTTTATATTTTGACAGTTTTTCAAATTCCTTGATTGCTATGTTACAATCCGCTGGACAAGCCATATCAATTAATAGACAAGTTTTCTCCTTCTGGTTTTTAACAATAATGTCTGGCCTGTTTGCTTCAATTTTTCTGTCTGTGTAGATGGTGTAATCCCATAGAATGGTTACATCTTCTATTTCTGTAACCGGTGCTGGGTGATGTTCATACCAGTGTTTGCCTACAGCTTTTCCATAATGCTTGCATATTGCCCAATGTAAATATTGCCCAACTCTATCGTGGCGATTTTTATATTCATTTGGGGCAAGCACAGAAGAGCCTGAGATTAGGTGGTCTATTGTTTCTTGGTGTTTATCACAAAACCTGCATTTTGGATCCATATTATTATGCATAATATTTGCCTGGAAGTTTCTCGTGAAAAGACTTTGGTCTTGTGCTGCAAGAATAAAGCCTTCAGTTTCAGACTTTAATCCAGATGCACGTAACCATCGATGAGTATTAACTTTGTCAACATTGGATTTATTGGCACGTACTGGATATTGGCCATGCAGAGGTTTGTCTTGCCAGCGCTGTTTCATCTGTTCAAGAGCTTTATATTTGGCTTTCATTTTCATATTCTTTGCCACAATAGCCGGCTCTTGGCTTCCGTTCTGCTTTTCTACAGAATCTACTAACTGTAAATCTTGTTTGAATTTACTGCCTTCTTTTATTATTGAATATTTTTTCTTTCTTTCTTCATGTTGCCTAACTAATTGTATCATCCAATCCTTTGTTGTTTCTATGTATGTTAGTAAGCCAATAGTTGTTGTCTTGTATGACAATTCCAGCTGAATAAGACCTCTTCCACCTTCTTTACGGGGTATGTATAGACGATCTACATCAGCCTTTGGATGATGCATCTTATGCTTAGAAAGAAGCTTTCTTGTTTTAGCATCCATTCGCCTGATGTCGTTTAGAGTCCAGTTTAAGATGTTAAAGCTATATTGGACAACTGGGATTGCAAGGCTATTAATGGCCATAACTCTGTTCTGTGAATTTAATTCAGTTTTTAATATCATTCGTAGCCTTCTATAGTACTCTTTACGCACTATTTCTTTCGTTTTTTTATGGTGAATGTTTTCGCTCTCATTTACACCTAGGTATTTATAAGCTTCTTCTGGTTTCAATTCTTTTATTGTTACAGCAGGGTCTAGGCTAATTGAGGATGTTTCTTGTATTGATCCACGTAAAACTGTAGCTTTAGCACATTTATTCAAATTAAATCTCATTCCAATGTCTTCGCTGAAGCATTTTACAGTTTGCAGAAGACCTTCCAGCTCATTATCATTCTTAGCATATAACTTCAAGTCATCCATGTAAAATAGATGGCTTATTTTCTTTTATTTTATAACCACATTCTGTCTTATTAAGTTGACTGGTTAGTGCTATTAATGATATGCAGAATAGTAAGGGAGATAAAGAATCACCTTGAAATATACCTCTTTTGATGTTTATTTCATCAGACTTATAGGTTCCATTTATATGATTGAGGTAAAGGGTTGTTTTCCATATAGACATGCACTGTTTGATGAAATTGATGATGACGGGCGATATCTTGTATATATTTAAAGTCTTTAAAATCCAGTCATGTGGCACACTATCGAATGCCTTTCGATAGTCTATCCAGGCTGTACTAAGATTTTTCTTTGTACTGTAGCAGTTTTCCATGTTGTGTTTAATGGATACTCGTATTTGAATTGACGCTCTGTTTTATTTTAATCAGTATTTATTTGTTTACTAGCCTGCAAACTCAAGAAAACTTATTAAAGAATATGTGCGCTTCTATATGTTTCGAACCTGCGTTCTTCTTTGCAAAAGAAGCTATCGCCTCGCTCGGTTGCATGGCTATGAAGAGCTTCACCCTTAATCAAGCAATTCGCGCTTAAAATACAATAACTCGTTCAGATTTTCTCGAAAAGTATATCTGCTCAGTTTCATAACCGAAATGTAAAGAAAGCAATTTCAAAAGAATTAACTAATTTTATTTTGTAACCAGACATATTTTTTATTTCTTCAAATACAGGTATCTACTAAAAATAACGTATCCACTCTTGTAACATATAGAACAGCAACGTCAGTAATTTAATACTTGCTACTCTCCTTATCTATAACAATAAAACCGGGTTTTCATGCTAAAATGACATGATCTGTTTTAAGTGAAAAATCCTATAATATCTTGTGATTGTCATTTCTTACCACTGCCTTTGGCTGGTGGTCATATCACTTCTCCTCTACTCTGAAGTCAAACTAACGGCATATTTTCCAATGGATTTTCTTCCCAATCTAATTATGTCGTCGCTTCTAATCCTTCTGGGCCAACTTGGGACATCTAGCGTGTACGTGGTTACCTGTCTCATCAGCTAAGGCCACACATCCTGCACTTGCTTTCTTTTTTTTTTATCTGACCTTGATTGCATTTTTCCTGATGGTCTGATCCTGAGTTTCAAATACAAGTGACCCTGTTTCTCTCTTTAGAAAACAATCTTTTACCCAAAGCCAACACCCAGCTTCAGTAATTGTCTCTGTCTGCTGAAATCAAAACACTGACCATGAAGCTTCTATTTTTAACCTGTCATGTCGCTTCTTTGTTCGTCACTCACACATTTTTTTTTTCATTATATTTATGGTCACGCTAACTATCAAATTTGTGGAAAGACTTAAAGCCGGTAGTGGTGTTTTGTTATGGCTAAATTCCATTTGTTTTTCTATCTCCCATAACATTACTAGCGTTACGTGGACAAAGTTCTTCTTAGTGTGAAGGCTGTTCTCATCAAGGCAATTTTTTGTATATCTCTTAGCTTGGATTTCCAAGGATTCTTTCAATGTGTTGTTTTGTTCCTTCTTTTGATCATTCCAAGTGCACCTACTATCACTGGTACTATTCTTGGTTTCAATTTCCACATTTTTTTATATTTTATTTCCCAGGTTTTTATATTTTTATAGTTTTTCTCAAATTTCTTGGTTGCTATGTAACAATTCATTGGATAATCCATATCACTTAGTAGGGAAGTTTTTTCTTTTTAGTTTTTGACAATAATGTTCGGCCTATTTGCTTCAGTTTTCCTGTCTGTGTAGATGTGTAGATAATGTAATCCCATATAATGGTGACGTCTTCTATTTCTCTATGTTGAGAAATATCAAATGATGTACGTATGTTTGTGGTGTATTATGATAGAATTAAATTGAAGAGCATTTGTCAATGATTACTTGTAATCCATAGTATACAACTTTCTCAGTTTTACCCCTTTTCATTTGGCTAGCGCCTCTTCAAAAGGGAACTCTCACCTTTTGGGTCCCAGGTTGACCCTAAATGGCTATTTTGATGTTCCAATGATATCCTTTTCCGGTGATGGGTAGGAATGAGGTTCTGAGCAGAAAACCCGCATTTACAGCCAGCTGTATATATAGCCAAGGTGGTGGGCAATTGGGCAAGGATGCTGAGGTTAGGGAAATCTTTTAGGCGGTAATTTGTTACCAACGCCTAAACTTTTAACATGCTGTCTCTGGGGTAGTGCTGTGCTTTGACAACTTTCTTTAGCAGGTCACACTCCAGTCAAGTTTGAACAGAATTGATGAGAGGCTGCATAGTCTTTTCCATCCTCAATCCATTTGTGGGTTTTCTGATGTTCAAAGTGAAAAATTAGAATTTACAACTCCTACTTTCCATAGGCTTTCGGCTCTTTCTCACTTATGAAGCAGATAGGACGGAGAATTAACATACCAAATGCGCACAACAGAGAGGTGTTTGGAAAGCTGGAGTGTTATTTATTAAGTTATTAATAAATGTGATGGACAGTTGTTCCAGAATGAATGTGGCCTTTGTGATTTTCTTCTTCTTCTTCTTCTTCTTCTTCTTCTTCTTCTATGTGCCCTGTCCCTTCAGGACGTAGGCGATCATGGCTCTCCACGTCTCCCTATCCCTTGTGGCCTTTAGTATGTGATGGACAGTTGTTCCAGAATGAATGTGGCCTTTGTGATTTTCTTCTTCTTCTTCTTCTTCTTCTTCTTCTTCTTCTATGTGCCCTGTCCCTTCAGGACGTAGGCGATCATGGCTCTCCACGTCTCCCTATCCCTTGTGGCTTTTAGTATGTTTGCTCCTGTTGCTCCTGGCAACCCCCGTTCCGTCATCCACCTGATCAGACCCTGCAAATATGTTATCCGCTGCCTTCCTCTGTCTCTCCTTCCTTCTATCTGACCAGTCAGTATCAGGTTCTCCAGGCTCTCTTTCCTCATTGCATGTTCCAGGAACTTCAGTTGTCTCTTCCTGATGCTCAGCATCAATTTCCTTTTTGTTTCCATTCTTTCTAACACCTCGTCGTTGCTTGTATGCTCAGTCTACGATATCCGTAGCATCCTTCTGTAGAACCACATTTCGGCCGCTTCCAGTTTTGTCCTCATTTTCGATGATATTGTCCAGCATTCACTGCCGTATTGAAGAAGTGACCTCACGTAGCAGTCTAGAACTTTTTTCTTTCTTTCTAGTGAAATTTTCCTGTGTGTTAGTATTTTGCTCATCTTCTAGAACGCGTCCTTTGCCATGCCAATTCGCCTTCGGATCTCCGTGTCGCACTTTCCATCTTCTGTTAGAACACTTCCTAGGTACTTAAATTCTTGTACTTGTTTGATTCTGTTATCCCCCACCTGTATTTGGCATTTTGGGTTGTATCTTTTGCTGATGACCATGCACTCAGTTTTCTTAAAGTTTATTTGTAGTCCCTTCTTATCACTCTCCACTGCTACTTTCTGTATGAGGTCTTGTAGTTTCCTTTCCGTGTCCGCAATCAGCACTGTATCGTCCGCATACCTTATGTTGTTCAGGTTGTGGCCTCCAATCACAAATCCTGGCGTGTCATCTAGGGTCCTCAAAATATTCTCGCTGTATAGGTTGAACAAATCCGGTGAAAAGACACATCCTTGTCTTACGCCTTTTTCTATCTTTGTGTATCTACTGAGGTCGTTACCTGTCCGTATGCAGGCTGTTTGCTGCCAGTAGAGATTCTTGATTATTCTTATGTCTTTGCCGAAAATGTCGAGGCTGCCTATCATTTCCATCAATTCTTTGTGTCGTATTTTGTCGAATGCTTTTGCGTAGTCAATGAAGCATAGGTACAAGTCTTTCTTCATTTGTAATGCCCTTTCAGAGAGCATCCTAATCATGAATATGGCGTTCCTTGTTCCAGTGTCTTTGACGAACCCGCACTGTTCCTAACCTATCTCTGGCCTGATTCTGCTTCTCGCTATATTCGTCAGGATTCTGACAATCAGTTTTGTAATGTGACTCATTAAGCTGATAGTTCTGTGTAGTTCGCACTCGTTTGCACCAGGTTTTTTCGGCATCGCTATAAATATCGACTAGCATAGGTCGTCTGGTATTATTCCGCTGCTATAAATTTCGTTTATTATGTCGGTAATCTTTTCTATGTCATATTCTTCTAAGGCTGTCAGCAGCTCTATCACGATACCATCTGGACCAGGTGCTTTGTTTCTGTTCATTTTGGCCATTGAAGCTTCCACTTCGGATTTTAGTATTTCCGGTCCATCCATCTCCTTGTGTATTCTCGGTTGTCCTCTCTTGTCGCAAAAGAGATCCTTTATATATTCTTCCCATCGCTGGAGTATTTCCTCTTTCTCTAATATGATTGTCCCTTCCTTGGATTTTATGCATCCTGTTGAGGAGCAGGTTTTTTGTCCTGTCAGTTCTCTTATTTCTTTATGTATCTCTGCTTTGTTGTTCCTGCTCAGTCTCTCTACTTCTGCGCATTTGTTGTTGAGCCATTCCTCTTTGGCTTGTCTGCATTTGTTCCTTATCTCCCTGTGAAGTTTTTTGTACTCTGCTCCGTGTCTTGGCGTTATTTTTTGTCTCCTTTGCATCATGTGGAGGATCTCTTCGGTCATCCACTTGTTTTTCTTCTGCGTCTGATTTCCTTTGGGGCTATGTTGTTCGCTGAGGTCACCATCGCTTCTTTTAGTGAATCCCATTTTGAGTATCCTTTTCCAATTTGTTCTTCATATTTCTTTCTCACGCTGTTATTGTATTCTTTCTGCAGGGTGAGATCGTCCACCCTTGTATATTTTTCCTTGGGTGTCTCTGGCGAAGACTATTAGGTTGGGAGATGTCATTTTCTTGATCTTTTCCAGATCCTTTATAAAAATATCTAATTTCACTTTTATTAAAGCCACATTCACAATTTCTGTTTGCAGGAACTGGGATAAGATTGTAATTGGGGCCATGACACCCATCATGAGAGCAGTGATGCTGATGAACTTCTCTACTGCAATATTTTTTAGTCCATTTAACTTTGGGTCTTTGCTGAAATCCCGGGACACTTCAGTGAAGTATGTCAGCAGGCTATCAATTGTCCTATGCACGGCCTGAAGTGCATTGTAATATGGAATGCAGCTCTTTGTAAGTGAGCTTTGGGTTTTCCAGCAGTTTCTGCATGTCTTATTTTGGCTAATCGTTTGGGACTAGCACGGAAGTAATAAAACAGATAAGTCAGTATGTGCTAATGCCCTTTGAGATCTGCTATTGACTCTGCTGCTTGAAATGTGCACAAGGCCAGGAAGTGGGCAACACAGTGCCCATTCGCCATGTTGGAGGTTGGACCTGTGCAGCCTTTGTTTCTCCCAATCATTACAGCAGCTTCATCCAATCCTATGCTCATCATCTTTGTTAATGGGATTTCTAGTTTTAATATGACTTTCTGAATGGAATTTGTAATTTCTACCCCTGTTGTATCATAACACACTTTATTTGCAACAAAATGAATGCTTGGTTGAAAGGTCACAGGGTCAATAATTTGGACATATACAACAAGGCGTTTGTGGTTGGTTATGTTGGTTTTGTTTTATGGCATATCAACCTCGGCGGGTCATTTATTGCCAAGTAAATTTTATTTATTTATTGCTGGTAGTACCTTTTTCTTTCAACAATAAATTGTTGTTTTTATATAAGTTTTGTGTCTAGTAATACTTCTTTCTTTTCTTGTACCAAGATTCATTGGGATTTGTTTTTAAGGGCAGGGCCCCTAAGTCCTACCCTGTTATTTAAACCATAACTGGAGGGAAGGGACGGATTACCTTTCCCAAGGGTACCAGTGCTTAAGTGAATGCAGGGTATTCAACTGGAATTCGAACTCGGCTCACCGATTTCTCTTTCCGAGCCGATATCCGCAGCACCACAACGCACATCCGTCACTAAACGCTGACAGTACCTGGCATTCCCAAGCGGTCACTCATCTAAGTACTGACCAGGCTCAACGTTGCTTAACTTCGGTGATCGAGCGAGACCCGGTGTATTCCACGTGATATGGCTGTAAGCCGGTTGGTTATGTCTGTAGATTAATTTACGAGCACAGTAACAAATGGGGATTTAGTCACCTTTGTTTTTAGAGCTGCCTGTACAGTGTCTGTCATACTAGGTACCAATTCCTCACCTGCACATCATGATCTGTATGCTACTGCTTTTTATTGATCACAGAAAAAGAGAAAATAGAAAAAGAATATACTTTTATTCCCCCTTCCCAAAGATAGTCAACCATTTCTATTGATGCGATCAACTTTGAAATGTACATTTAAATGTTCCTTACAAGAAACTGTTTAAAGAGACCAAATATACTCCAAGTACTGACTGACACACGGTCAACATAGTTATTTTGTTGGTCATTCTTTAACTGCTATGAATTTATGAAGGAAGAAGAGCACGATAGCAATTTATTTTCACTATTAATTGTTAAAAGAAAATGAAGAGGATCGAATTTTGATGGAAAATGAAAATAAAAAAGACCACAACATAACGTAAACCCGTAACTTCAACTTGACTAAAAACAATTAAACACAGCAATACCTAATTAATTTTAAAAATAAAAATCGCCTTTGAAATCTTAATTTTAGTTTTAATAGTTCCAAAGATAAAAGCATAATTTGTAGTTGAGAGAACTTAAAGACGTAAACGAAATGAAGCCAAATTTTGGGATCTTTTCTGTTAATTCACCTGGGTACCCCCAAATAATCTAAATTTACTTATTGAATTCACACCAATGAATCAGATATATACACCATTTTTCAAAATGATCGAAGAGGGTTCGATCTACGTTAAATTAAAGTATGAAACTGCCCACCCCTCTAAAAATTGAAAATGATAGTTTTTTTTTTTAATAAGATAATTTAGTGCTTAATCGATAATATTCCGAAGAATACTTTTTACAAAGCTTTAAGACTCCTGTCATTCAGTAAAAATTAAAATTAGACATTTTTTATAAAGTTATTTTTATTTATGCTAAAAATAATTTTTAAAAAATACTTCGAAAACTTTTTAAGCATAAAACAGTAATTTTATTTAAAGTTTTAATGCAAAATTACTTCATAAAAATGTTTAAATTTAATTACAAAAATGATTATTTATTCAGTACGAAAACCAATTTCAAACTTCTGTAAAAAGTTAAAAGTAAAATATAACTAAAATATACATCAAAAATCAAATATTACAGGCTACTATGAAGGAAAAACTTGAAGCAACTGAAATGTGGTTCTACAGAAGGATGCTGCGAATATCATGGATCGAGCATGTGAGCAATGATGAGGTCTTGGAAATGATGGAAACAAAAAGGGAATTAAATTGAGAATCAGGAAGAAACCGCTGAAGTTCCTGGGACACGCAATGAGGAAGGAGGGTTTGGAGAATCTGATACTAACAGGCCAGATAGAGGGAAAAAGAGACAGGAGAAAGCAACGGATAACATATAATGGTTTTGGTAAGATTTGTTTTCGATTGCCCAAAATTATTTTGAAAAATGATTTTGTTTAGGTTGGTAATTAGTTCAAACAAAGCAACTTATTTCTTTCTCTTAAACAACTCATAATTTGTGATTACGAACCGGATTAAACTAAAGCCGTCTAACCACCACCTTGTACTCTATCTAGTGTAACTGAGTTCATCTGACCGACCTTCTTACAAATTTAAATTGTTCAGTTTCTAAGAAAGCAAACAAAAGTTAGATTGAAATGGTGGAGAGAAAGAAAAAAGAAACCACACAAAAAGGAGGTAAATTCTCTCATGATATTTTCGTTAGAAATTTCCGGTTCAAAATAAAACAAAGCTACTTTCTGCCACTTAGCTGAGAACCCACATATATCGTTATATTTATGATGGAAAAATTGAGGTGCGTCCATTGGACGCGTGGATACGATTTTCTTGCGTCCTTTTATGTTTTTATGCGTCAGTTACGCAGGACGCGTACTGTCACTGTAGGTGGTCTATTGATTCCTGATATTTGTCACAGAATCTGCATTTTTGGATCCACATTATTAAGTATGATATTTGCCTGAAAGTTCCTTGTGAAAAAACTTTGGTCTTGCGCAGCAAGAATAAAGCCTTCAGTCTCAGACTTTAATCCAGATGCACGTAACCATCGATGAATATTAACTTTATCAACATTGGATTTATTGGCACGTTCTGGATATTGGCCATGCAGAGGTTTGTCTTGCCAGCGTTGTTGCACCTGTTCAAGAGCTTTATCTTTGGCTTTCATTTTCATATTTTTTACCGCAATAGTTGGTGCTTGGCTTCTGTTTTGCTTTTCTACAGAATCTACTAACTGTAAATCTTGTTTGTATTTACTGCCTTCTTTTATTATTGAGTATTTTTCTTTCTTTTTTCATGTTGTCTTACTAATTGTATCATCCAGTCCTTTGTTGTTTCTATGTATGTTAGTAAGCCAATAGTTGTTGTCTTGTATGACAATTCTAGCTGAATAAGACCCCTTCCACCTTCTTTACGGGGTATGTATAGACGGTCTACATCAGCCTTTGGATGATGCATCTTTTAGAAAGGAGCTTTCTTGTTTTAGAATCCATTCGCCTGATATCGTTTAGAGTCCAGTTTAAGATGTTGAAACTATATTGGACAAGTGGGATTGCAAGGCTTTTACTGGCCATAATTCTGTTCTGAGAATTCAATTCAGTTTTTAATATCAGTCGTAGCCTTCTATAGTACTCTTTACACTCTATTTCTTTCATTTTTTTATGGTGAATGTTTTCACTCTCATTTACACCTAGGTATTTATAAGATTCTTCTGGCTTTAATTCTTTTATTGTTACAGCAGGGTCTAAGCTAATTGAAGATGTTTGTTGTAGTGATCCACGTAAAACTGTAGCTTTAGCACATTTATTCAAATTGAATTTCATTCTAATGTCTTCGCTGAAGCATTTTACAGTTTGCAGAAGACCTTCCAGCTCATTATCATTCTTAGCATACAACTTTAAGTCATCCATGTAAAATAGATGGTTTATTTTCCTTTGGGCTATTTTATAACCACATTCTGTCTTGTTAAGTTGACTGGTTAGTGCTATTAATGATATGCAAAACAGTAAGGGAGACAAAGAATCACCTTGAAATATACCTCTTTTGATGTTTATTTCACCAAACTTATAGGTTCCATTTATATGATTGTGGTAAAGCGGTGTTTTCCATATCAACATGCATTGTTTGATGAAATTGATGATGACGGGTGATATCTTGTATGTATTTAAGGTCTTTAAAATCCAGGAATGTGGCACACTATCAAATACTTTACGATAATCTATCCAGGTATTACTAAGATTTTTCTTTGTATTGTAGCAGTTTACCAGGATCATTTTGTTTATAAGCAATTGGTCTTTGCATCCGTAACAGCCACGTTTGAACCCTTTTTGTCCAAGCGGTAACATGTCATTTCTTTCCAAGAATAAATATGTCTGTTTAGTTAAAACAGATGTTAATACTTTGTATGTTGTCGGAAGGCATGTAATTGGTCTGTAGTTTTTCGGGTTGTTTGTGTCACTATTCTTGGGTAGAAGAAATGTAATTCTTTTGGTCATCCACGCAGGAATTATTATTATTGCTGTTGTTGTTGTTGTTGTTGTTGTTGTTGTTGTTGTTATTATTATTATTATTATTATTATTATTATTATTAATAATAATAATAATAATAACAATAATAATAATAATAATAATAATATTGTTGATGTTTTTATTTTCTTTTATTTCTGTTGTATATTTATTTCCTTCCTAAGGTTAGAAACATCATCATGACATTTTCCACTAAGCATTTTTGTAAAAGAAAAAGCAAAAAAAAAAAAAAAAAAAACTAAGACCACACACATTTTACACATATAAAGTCTTTTGAATAGTGTGAGCAGTAATTGTGAAGATAATTTTTTGTATTTCTTTAAAGCTTGGGCCAATAGTAATCCCTTCAAGTAATCGATCGGAACATTTTTTATCAAACTGAAGGCACCAATTCCAACTGGAATTGTTGATGTTCTTACGTGCCACACTTTTGAAATTTTGATTTCAAAGTCCTTGTACTTTGATAGTGTTCTTTTTTATAATAGTAATTATTATTATTATATTAAGTCGATGTGTTTAAGTAAAAAGAAACACTGTCATTTTGTTTGTCATATTTTAAACAAAGTAAATCTATGGCTGCGCATTGAAGCAATGAAAAAATGCATCTTTTTGCATACACCGAATGGGCGGTGTTATTCATGGAGGGAAAAAAATCTAGAGTCGAGATGCTGAGGGTAACATAAATCAGTCAAGTGACAAACATTTCGAATTATATATTAAGAAGTATACATTAATTTTCTTCCGCACTGATAGCACAACTTGGAGTTTCATGCATAACGCAATCTTCAGGTGCTAAACCGAGTCTCAATTCAGCACATGAAGATTGCGTTACCCATGAAGCTCCGAGTCGTGTTACTGGTGAGGAAAAATATATAATCTATAGCTCTGGTATGTTACAATGAATACTATTTTATTGACACCCGAACTCAATATGTGACACACACACACACACACACACACACACACACACACACACACACACACACACACCCATATATATATATATATATATATATATATATATATATATTGCACATTGAGTTCTGATGTCTATATGTTATAAGTTTTTTTTTTCTTTTCAGGACATAAATTATATAAAAATTATCCAAATGATTTGAAAAGAAAAAAATATATAAGAACACATTAAAAATTATATAAAAAAAAAACATAACCACAATATATAATTATTTATTGTAATATCATTCTAATTTTTGGCACAAGGCCGAAAAGGAAATGGGCTAAGGCCGGTCAACACTAACGATCCTAATCCTAGAAATTCTGATTCGAAAACCCATTCATTCATTACAGTTTACTTATCCATCACCATTCGACCCGACATATATCACAATATGGCACATTAACAGGAATCTTACTAAAATACCCATGACAAAATTTGATGCATTTTAAAAAATTTTTACAATGTATGTAAATACAAATTAGGGAAATGTTATAATAGATCATACCATCTTAAATAAATCAACAATGTTTTGCGCCAATTTTCGACATCAACTTCAGATTTTTCTTGTTAAAAGTTGAGTAATTTTAACACATTTAACATTATGTATGAAAAATAGTGAATTTTACATGGTGTTTATTATATTTTATTTTTATTTTTTATTTCTTTTCGAAACTTAATATGAGCAAAACAAATTCATGGATTTGGACGAAAAATAACTCGTTGAGTTTTTACTTTGGTTTTGCTTAGTTTTTGTTTGCTCTGTTTCCAAATACTTTCAGCCCAGACCAGGGATTGAACTCACACTTACTCTGTCATCCAGGGCAGGTGCAAGATTCTCGACCCCTCCCCCACCTAATCTATGTTACGTCCCCACACTCTACTACATCTCTTTTTTCATAAGGTAGTATTCATATAAAATACAAATTTTAGCGTAACCTAATTATGTAAAATAATGGTCCCAGGCAATATAGGTGAAGCATTCAACCAGAAAATTTAAATTAAATACAACAATTATTTATTGTAATATAATTACAATCTTGGCACAAGACCGTGGAGGATGAGGCTGGTCGACACTGATTATCCTAAATCTAGCTAATCTGATTCGTGACCATTCATTTATTACAATTTACCACCACAAGAACTCATCCATCACCATTCGATCCAACATATACCACAATACCGCATGTTCACAGGGATCCTACAAAAGTACTCATGGTATAAAAATAAATACAATGATTATTTATTATAATATGATTACAATTTTGGCACAATTGATGGCTGAATATCGGTTTTTGATCAGATTCGATATGATATCGATTTCAGATATCGGGGATATTATCGATTTTCTGCACTATTGTAAGAACCGCAACCTTGAAACTTCTGAATATCGTTTCTTATGTCTTTGTCTATGAGTGTATCAAATTTGATTGAAATTAAATTTTTTCGATTATCGATTTTCGATATTTATCAGGGGTACCTCGACACAAAACCTAGCTAAGAATACTGTCAGACGCTTATAGTACAACTGTGTAAATTTTCAAGAAAATCGGTTCAGCCGTTTCGGAGTCTATAGGTAACGGACACAGAGAGAGAGAGACAAAGTTACATTTATTATATGTTTAGATTTAAATGTAGGTAGAAAAAATCAAATGTTGGTAAGATAGCAAGAATTACTAAAAAAAAAAAAGTCCGGGTCGGGTGCTTCCGAAGTAGTACACACTGGTCCTGGTCTTTAGGTTAAATATGAATTTAGCTATTAACGTTCCTGTAAAACTTAATGAACCATTACCTGTCCAGGCGATTTTCATATGTACTATTTAAACGTTAATGTGTTATTTTCAGATTTATAATTGTTACAAGGCAACTCAGTTTATTTGACAAATAGAATATTCTAGTACATAGTGTTTCACATAATAAAAACCTTTTCATCACTTGTGATGCACAGAATGTACAAAAAAGAGATGTCATTCACTTGAGACCTTACATTATAAGTCAAGCGTCTTGTGGTCATATATGATACACAAAAGCTTAGATTAAGCCTTTCCTCAAACGTCCTGCTCAATAGTAGACTCATTTCTTAAGCGTCCTCAGTTTTACTACTCTTTGAGTCTTATGGCTCGTGGTCACTACATATGATGAACGGACGTGGAAATCACATGTCCTGTACATCACATATTAAGCGAAGGACAGACAAAAGGTTAAGTTATTTTACTTAATTCTAAGTGCCTTTAGCCATATTTATCCCTTTTTGCATTTGGCTGAAAATATAGAAATCTGAACGGTGGATTTATGGTTTAAATATTTCAAAAATTTATCAAGAGTTGATGTGAGTTGATCAAGAAGTAACTGCTGTAAAGGGTTTTCTTTCGACAAATAATTTCAGTATGTCTCTAATGTTTCAAGCTATATATTGAAAACTGTCTATTTATTCATTTTTGTTGTTTTTTCCATACAGAATCCAAATATATCTTGAATAACCGGAATCATGTTGAAATTATTCAACGATTTCCTCTGATCTCTTATTGGAAATACAACATATTTCTTTCGACAAATAATTCAATGTTTTTTCAATTTTTCAAACCATGCTGTAAAGAATGTCATCTCTAAAAAGATGAGGAAATTTTTTTCTCTTGTCCGTCAGTCAGTTAAGTGCCATACGTGATACACGCTTTGGCGATCATGTCTCGAAAGAGACATGACTGATTGGGCAGAAGGTTATCCCGCAGTAAGCTGCCATTACTTTCTGCAGTAAACTGGTTGCCAGCCAAGACTATAGAACCCAATCTGTCCTGATATTTAACCCATAACTGGAGGGAAGAGAGGGATTAATACCTTTCCCAAGGGTATTTGTGCGTATGTGAATGCAAAGAATTCAACTTAAATTCGAACTCGGTACCCCGATTTCTCGTTTCGAGTCAATAGCCACTGCTCCACAACGTGTCACCTGAAAGATAAATGACCTCTTAAAACAAAAAAATTCGAAAAGTAAAAAAAAAAAAGATACGGAAAATAAAAAACAAAACGTATTGGAACAAAATACGGGGATTTATTTCAGAAATGTTTTTCTTGTTTATAATCTAACAGTTAAAAATAATTTTTATTGATTTGGTTTAATTAGTATAATCATTTTGTCTTTCTTCTCTCTGCAGAATAAGATTATCTCCCTTTCTAAAGGACATATTTAGCAACATCATGAGTGTCATGTGAAACCCCATCAGTGATGACAGCCCGTGGATGACGATCGACCATTGCTGTATAGACTGTGAGTAAGAGAGCTGTAATAACTAGGGACATTTAGGAGAAAAAGCCTGAGCCAAATGACCTAAATAAGAAACTTAACAGATATCACTCAGGC
The DNA here is from genome assembly GCA_037127315.1 of Ascarosepion bandense. Taxonomy (NCBI): domain Eukaryota; kingdom Metazoa; phylum Mollusca; class Cephalopoda; order Sepiida; family Sepiidae; genus Ascarosepion; species Ascarosepion bandense. Next base: position 1,599,808 of record JBBBDQ010001954.1, read on the forward strand.
TAGCCATGTTCCTCTAAAAAATATTACAAGTAAGATCTTCTGTATTCGTCTTTCACATACTGCTTATTTTATTCGTATTTGCTATAATTTCTCCCTGTGAGACAAATTGTGATAAATCTAAGTTACGGGAAAATCGTCCTTTTGACATTTCAGTATTTTTTGCGGGAATGAAAGGTCAAGATCGTTATATTTGTACATTCTAGTGCTGTATACAAAATATTTTCAAGTACAATTTATTTTAGAGTTAATTCATTTAAGTTATTCTGCTATTAATATCCGTTACGTAAAGTTGTTATGTCGTGGATATATTAATGCTTAATATGGGCCTTAGAAAGTGGAGAAAATTAAAATATTTCTTTTATCGTTGCAAACACCTCAACATATAATTAAAAAAAAGAAGAAAAGAAAGTATTTTCTTTCAGAATAAATCATAAACAAGAGGCTCCCCCTTTTTTTAAGAATACTTACTTTAAAATCCACTTAGATCCTAAGAAGTACAATAACAGTATAGGCTAAATATTTGCTTACACAAAAGAATGCAGTTAAATTTTGGAAGCAAGGCATTTGTAGTTGTAACTATTTTTGTACTCTTTAATATGGTAATTTTTTCTAAAATTTCAAATTCTTTGACAATAAATTTTAAATGTTCTAGAGAGGCACACATTTTAGAAAAATGCATATTGAAGGATGTTAAATATTTTAGAGGGCGTGCTTAATTTAATAATACTAATTAAAATGGAGAAAATTAAAACAACAGACAAAATAACAAAAAGTTTCATTAAACAGCTATCAATGTGCCAGGTGCTATAATCAAGATATGTTCCAGGAAAGCTAACTCCAACTTTCATCTAAAGATTGTAGAGTCAATTTATATTAAGTCCCCCTACCACCAGATACCCCTTTATAAGCAGTGACTGTTAGGTTTAAGTATTACTAATCTTTGATATTTATGTACTATTACAATTAAAACAATAAAAGAATTAACACAAATAAAATAATAAGCTAGAATTTGAAGGAAGACTTTACCGTATCACCTGTAATAACTGTCACAAGGAATACATAGGATAAATCTCAAAGAATTTAAATAAAAGATTATATGAACACGAAAGGAAACAAAGCAACAATTGCTCACCATAATTTTTATTTTAAAAAATACTTCAGCTAAAAGAGAAAACAATTTACGAAGATGAAAATGTATAGAAAGTGCTTTAATCACAAGATCATCCACAGTAAATTTATGGCTAGGTTCTTACAATGTTTCACTCTTTGCAGAATTTCTATTATCACAATGTGGGATTTTTAATAACAAAACTGATAAAAAATAAATTAAAAAAAAATTAAATGAAATTAGCATATTAAGAAAAATAATAATTGAAATTTAAAATTTCACTATCCCATCTTCTTGTAATCACATCAGTTTAAACAACATTTTAGTCTAATTTCAGTCCCAGTTGTCGAAACACGTCACACAAAAATAATTCACTATTTCGTCATAGAGTTTCCTGTCCGATTTCTGGTCTTATTGATTTTAGTAGCTGTGCATATTACTAACCCTATTTTTTTTAATTTATTGGTTTTCCATATTGTCTCTTTACGATAATAAAACTTTTTCTTAATTATGCTCTCATGTTAATATGTTTTGATGGCGCTTACAATAAACGTTTCTTTATTTTTTACCATTTATGAAATAAAGCTTGAAAAATAATTGTTTTTTAAATTTGATTTCATCAACAGAATTTTCCCTCCAGAGACACAGAAGTGCATGAGATTTAGTCATATTAATGTCAAAATCTAATTGGTAAAGAAAAGAAAATATCTAAAAAACAAAAAAAACAAAAAAAAAAAACAGAATCACCAAAATCGAAACATATATAACAACACGATTTTGTTAGTCTCCGTAAAACAAATGACAGAAGTCATTTCAGATTCAAGATTGTTCTTGTTTTTCAAGTCTTTCCAAGGCTTTTATCAGTTCTCGAGAATCGTACGAAGCTCCATTGCCTCCCAATTCTTTGGGGATCGAATCCATATCAAAGTTTTCCCAGAAAGACTCCAAATTAGATCCATGTATAAATACCTGTAAAAATAAAGGCAAATTAAAATTTAGTTATAATAATTATCAGTGTATAATACCGAGCAGCGTATAATACACACAACACTTCATAATCTAAAATGTTAGCAGAAATTTATCCCTTATTTCCTGTTTAGGATTGGGTTCACGGTCTCCTTTAAAGTCTTTTCATTATTTTTCATTTCAAATATCCTTGTGCATTTTAGTGGCATCTCTTTGATGTATAACTGGATTTACAGTTCCTTGTAAAGTCTTAAAGAAGTAGCTGAAGACAGTGACAAAAAAGGACTACAAATAAATTGCAAGAAAACCGAATACATGGTCATCAGCAAAAAGAGCAGCCCAAAATGCCAAATACAGATGGGGGATACTAAAATCAAGCAGGCACAAAAATTTAAATACCTGGGAAGTATTCTAACAGAAGACGGAAAGTGTGACACAGAGATCCGAAGGCGAACTGGCATGGCGAAAAACGCGTTCAAAAAGCTGAGTAAAGTATTAAGAGACAGGGAACTTTCACTAGAAACAAAGAAGAGAGTACTGGATTGCAATGTGATATCAGTTCGTCAATACGGTAGGGAATGCTGGACAATATCATCAAGGCTGACGGAAAAACTTGAAGCAACTGAAATGTGGTTCTACAGAAGGATCCTGCGGATATCATGGATCGAGCATGTGAGCAATGATGAGATTTTGGAAAGAATGGAAACGAAAAGGAAATTAATGTTACGCATCAGAAAGTGACAACTAAAGTTCCTGGGACATACAATGAGGAAGGAGGGCTTGTAGAATCTGATGCTAACAGGCCAGATAGAGGGGAAAAGAGACAGAGTAAAGCGGCGGATAACATATTTGAAGGGCCTGAGCAGGTGGATGACAGAACAGGGGTTGCGTGGTATTACAGGAGAAAGTGTGCTAAGAGCCACCAGGGATAAGGAGATGTGGAAGGCCATGATCGCCTACGTCCTGAAAGGACAAGGCACATAGAAGAATACTCCCAGTATCCTCTTGCATCTCAGTAGCAATATTGTTTTGATTTATATTTGGGTTGCAGGTTCCTTGCATTCACTTTCACTCCCAGTATCCTCTTTCATCGTCGTGGCATTATCGCTTTGATTTAGCTTCAGGTTTCTTGTTTCTTCTAAAAAATTTTATTCTCTTTGATTCCAATTATCCTCTTGCATCTTAGTGACATCATTGCCTTGATTTAGGATTTGATTTCCTTGTAATGAGGCTTACGGCCATATCACGTTGAATACACCAGTTCCCGCTCGATCACCGAAGTTAAGCAACGTTGAGCCTGGTCAGTACTTGGATGGGTGACCGCTTGGGAATAGCAGGTGCTGTAAGCGTTTAGTGACGGATGTGCTTGCTTACGGCCATATCACGTTGAATACACCAGTTCTCGCTCGATCACCGAAGTTAAGCAACGTTGAGCCTGGTCAGTACTTGGATGAGTGACCGCTTGGGAATAGCAGGTGCTGTAAGCGTTTAGTGACGGATGTGCGTTGTGGTGCAGTGGATATCGGCTCGGAAAGAGAAATCGGTGAGTCGAGTTCGAATTCCAGTTGAATACCCTGCATTCACTTAAGCACTGGTACCCTTGGGAAAGGTATTAATCCGTCACTTCCCTCCAGTTATGGGTTAAATAACAGGGTTATTTAACCCTGCCCTTAAAAACAAATCCCAATGAATCTTGATACTCGAAAAAGAAAAAAATATTACTAGACTCAAAAATTTATATAAAAACAACAATAAATTGTTGAAGAAAAATGGTATTACCAGCAATAAATAATAAAAAAAGATTTAGTTGGCAATAAATGACCCGCCGAGGTTGATATGCCATAAAACAAAGCAACCAACCGACCTTTACATTCTCTTTCACTCGATGTACCTACTTGCATCTTAGTAACTATTTTAATGTCACTTTTTTTTAAACTGCCATTCAAATAAAAAATTAAAAATAAATAAACTCACAAGCTATGACAAAAATCCATATCAACACGTTAATCAAGAAAACATCAGGAACTGACCTTTTTTGTGAGCTTTCTTTTAAGGAATGGTTTGACCATAGCGTATGTCCAGCTAAAGTACCAAGGTTGATGCACAAAATGCACACCTTTGAATCGAGCAGGGAAGGATCCCTATTAAAAAAAAAGATGAAAATTCAAAATATTGAAGAATTACTTTCATAATTAAAAAAAAATATTTAAATCACAAAATATTTTTTTATACACTTATTACATTTTGTTAGTTCTTTAACATGGCTCAGTGGTTAACAAACCGGTTTAGAGCATCGCAATGCCCATGACAGTAAGTTTGAGTTTCACCTGGTGTACAAATATTGTAACCTTGTGTCAGACTCGTGTCACTCTCAAGTCCTGTAAACTCCAGCTGTCGTGTACAGGGTCCATGACCGAAAAACGCTAGACTCTGCTGGTGAGGTTGCTATAACAAATACTTGTTTCATGGGATGGTATTGCTAGCCCCATGCGTACTACCCACGGGGTGGGCCATGCCTGATTGGGGTCCAAGCAGTGCCTTGTGACCGTCACTATCTCATCAACTTTTGCTTTCTTTGCCTACATTTATATATTTATATAATTTATGCTCTGAAAAAAATATTAGTTGAAGTGTTCACCAATATTGCATATGATCCATTATTTCACATAATTAGATTACAATAAATTTTGTATTTTATATGAATCTTATTGAATGTAAATTGAGAGCAGGGTACCCGTAGTATAGATTCAGGGAAAAATCACAGATTGGGGTGGGGGGGACAAAACACTTGCATCAGGTCTGGGTATACCCATACCAAAATTATTTCCATTTCAACGTTGCTTTCTCCTAGACTGACCTAAAGCTGAAAAGCCCAGTCTTCCCTATAACTTTGGGTGTGATAGTGGGGGGAATTGCTCTTGACCGATGCAGGTGTGTTGCGCACACATATCAGTTATAGTTCGAGCAACGGCGAGGAAACATGGTGGTATTGAAGCAACTTGTCCGGAGTTGTTTGCTTTATGATTTTGAGAGGGTTTGCCCACATCCACATCAATTCGCCAAATACGCCAAACTTTTGTGAGTAATGCTGTGAATGAATGCACTGTCAGACATTGGTTCCAATTATTCAGGTCGGAGGATCTGTCCGTTTGTGGCCAGGCACAGTTCCTTGATGATGAGGCCCTGAATGCACCCAGAGAGTAGGACAACAGTGAGGAAAAGTGTATCTTGTATGATTTAGACATTGGTTGTCATCACGAGACCCTGTGCCTCACACCACAAGACCACTTCTACACCCTCAAAAGATCTTACTCTGCATGTGGTGGACTAGTCGACAAGTTGTGCACAATGTGTTGTTACCGGCCATCAATGTGGGCCTGGAACAGGTGCAACAGGCACTGAAGGAGTCAGCATTGGTTAATCAGAAAGGCGTACTTTTCCTTCATGACAATGTCAGGCCTCATGTAGGGTGGGTGCTCAGGAAAACCATACTGCAACTTGGCTGGGAGACACTGTGCCTTGCTCTCCGCACCTTGCAACAATAGAACAGACCAACCAAATTCCCAAATGTCTTCCTGTGTTGTCCTTTCTATATGTCACACTGCGTTGACGCGCAGGAGAGCAACATTTTCCATTTAGTTCACTGTGTACGCTACCATTGCCAAATGCAGAATATAAGGTAATTTGATGTCCTCCAAATTTATTCTTAACAGTTACGCATGATTAGTAGTTAGGATCTGGGCTAGTGCCTCCTACACACGACTTCGACTTTTGCATTTCCTGGGCAATCACATCCGTGAGAAATCTTTTGCAAATGAGACAGACTTGCGACAGGCATTCACATACTTCTTTGCGTCCAAGACACCTGATTTTTACATTGTGCATTGTGCTGCTGAGGACACGTTGACAAAAAATTCTGGATGCCGATGGGGGTTAACTATGAAGACGAACGGTATGTCAAATTTATTGTATACATTGTTTTGTTGTTTTTTTTTTTTCAAATAAATAAAAAAATGGTTGCCTTTATTGGTTGCCTTGTATTTTTCTTTTAAACCAAGTCGTAATAGTATTACGTTGTTTGAATTTATTTGATAAATCATTGTCCATTATCATCATATTTTACTAGTATTTTTTGTTATTTTATATACGAACTCCAAAACTGATAATTCACAATAATTTAAAGTGAGGTGAATCACTATTAGGGTTTTGTAAATTTACACAAATTTTATATCTATGGCGGCATTTTCGTATCATACAATCATAGGTAGAGTTCAAGAGCTATAAACACAATGTCTTTCCGAATAAAATTATATCATATATTAACCAGTTCCATTGAATTGGCCATAACAACCAAAATGAGGATAGTAGTTTCAAGAAAAATAAGTCTACAATGGGCAACGATTGAGAAGAAAAAAATAAAAATCTTACCTGCAAAATATCCACAAACATTCTCAGTTCAGATGGACGTAAGCCAAGTGCCTGCTTGATAGAATAATTGTAAAAATTTTCAATTAAGACGCAGCCTGTAATTTGCGTCTTTTCGCTGATCATGAGGCGTTCGAGAAGATAGAGATAGGACCGCATAATGACATGAAAAGGGTATTCAGTCATGTCCCAGTTTTCAATACTGAACAAAAAGGTAACACGGCCCTGGAGAGGCAAAAAATAAAAATTCAAATCTGCATATTTTACAACTTGTTTTATTGATTGAATAACATTATTAGTTATTCATAAAATAATTGCATATTAAGACATATTTTCATTTGAGAAACACGTCATCCGCAAAACCGTGAAAGTAGAAGATAAAGTGGGGAATGTGAACAAGTATGACAGAACTGACCATATTTAATACCACTGACATCAAGTTTTTCAAAGAGTTTGGTGTGTTACGTTCGCCCCTCTCTCTTTCTCTCTCTGTATGGCAAATGGAGGAAGAAAGCGAGTCGACGAGATGATAATTCCTACTTTACTGCCAGTCGTTTGTTTTTCTTACTTAATTCGGCACTGTTTTTACATAACAAAACTGACCATATTTAATACCACTAACATCAAGTATTTCAAAGTGTTCTGTGTGTTGCCGTGCGTGCATTTGTATTTTTGTGTTTGTCTATGTGTATGTTTGTGGTAAATACAGGAAGAAAACTGTTGTGGAGCGCCCCTTTTTACGCACTCACTGGACTCATCCAAGGTGTACTTATAATCCTGCCTACAGAGAACGGGGGTGTCTGTAGTGTGTTAGCGAGGTGTTGCTGTTAGAGTTGTAGTGCTTGTCAGAGCAGTTGAACCGCCGCTCGTTGGTCAGCAAGAATATAGACTTATTACCCGGACTTACTTCTTTGTATATATTTGACTCCTACTAACAAGTATTCCGTGTACAGGTTGTATATCTTTTATTCAATATAGTTACATTTTTCCTCTCATATCTGTCTTGTGTTATTATTATATTGTGTGGTTTTCTAAACAAGAATCCACAACAAAAACAAATTGGTAAAAATACTTCCTACCTTACTGCCAATCATGTCTTGTCGCTGTATGGAAGTTCAAGAGGAATTTTTCTTTTTTAATTCGGTGTTGCTTTTATACAAATATGCCACATGATTATTCAGTTTAGTGTCTTACGTGATATACACTTGGGCGATCATGTCTCGAAAGAGTGGGCAGAAGATTTTTACGCAGTAGGTTGCCATTATTTTCAGCGGCAGACTGATTGCGAACCAAGACTATAAAACCTAAGCTGCCCTCCTATATAAACCCATAGGTAGAAAGAAAAGACGGGTTAATACCTTTCCCAAGAGTATTTGTGCGTAAGTGGATACAGCGAATTCAACTGGAATTCGATCTCAACTTCTCATTCCTCATCCATTTCACCACAACGCACATCACTAATAAATTTTCCGAAAAATAGCTTTCTCAATGTTATCGCTCTTTTTAATACTGATTGAATTTTCCTTCCTAACCTTTTGTTTAAAGTCATGTGGAAAATCAACATTGACTTGATTATATCATTATTTCCTCTTTAGTTACGTGTGCTGTCTATTTCATTTGTTTTTGTAGCAGGAAGTCTTCAAGTGATGTGATTTTTTATTTGCTAAGGTTTATTGTTAGCGATTCAGTAGCACCAGATCTAATGAAGGGTTGTCTTTGGGTGCACAAGAAATGTAAATAACAAACTGTTAGATACAAATGCATAAACATTTCCAGTAACGATAAAAAAAATTCTCGAGCAAACTCTCTTACCTGCTTGTCTCTCACCGGCAGTAGACAAGGGTAACCATTTTCCAGGCAGGAACGAACGGAATCGAGAGTTAATTTCGATGTCAACTGTGGATAATTTTTATGAAATTTGACGTGCCCTAAAATACAAATTCACATAATTGAAGAATTTCTGATTTAATGTTTTTTCTTTTTTTTTTTTTTTTGTTTGTTTTGTTTAGTCTAGTTGCTTCATCTCTCATTTTTATAAAAAAATATACTGTTGTCTATTGCAAAGAATGTATTTTAATGTTGAAAATATTTCTTTTTCCATTTTGGGTAATATCAGGCTTTGTCATTTTTGCCCATCCGTATATCGGTTGTCTCATGATTCAGGCTTTCTTTATATTTAGAAATTAAGAAAAACTGAGTGAATATTCACTTGACATTTGAACTTAGTGTACACAAATATTCTTTTAATTGTAAATTAAACAATATTTTGTCAGAATACAATAATCATTAAATTAAGTAAACAATATTTTGTAAAGTAAACAATGTTTTATAAATAATATTTTGCAAAGTAAACAATATTTTGTCAAAATACAATAATCATTAAATTGAATAAACAATATTTTGTAAAATAATGTTTTATAAATAATATTTTGCAAAGTAAACAATATTTTTCAAAATACAATAATCATTAAATTGAATAAACAATATTTTGTAAAATAATGTTTTATAAATAATATTTTGCAAAGTAAGCAATATTTTATCAAAATACAATAATCATTAAATTGAATAAACAATATTTTGTAAAATAATGTTTTATAAATAATATTTTGCAAAGTAAACAATATTTTATCAAAATACAATAATCATTCAATTGTATAGAGTAAAACACAGCCAAAAAAGAAACACGTGGATTTAGGGGTGAAATTATGACTTCACATCACAATAGGCTCTTTTGTCATTTTCTATGAAGTGTTACTAAATTTTTCGCCTCATCGCTTGAATATCAGCAAAAAACAAACGGGAACAGAATATTCAAAATCAACGCATGTATGTGGCATTATACTTATTTTGTATCTTGTGCATTATGGTAAGAGTTTTATCCCTTTTAGACTGTTTCCAAATTATCATTTTATGTCTGTTAAAGTTAAATAAAGTTGGATTTGGTGTAAATCAGATATCAGGTTGGTTTCATTGTCCTAATTTTAGTTGTTACAATTTACCTCACCTTGTTACACCATTTGTCTATACTTCTGATATGAGGTTCTTCTTTGCTTGGTTTCGCAAACGAAGATTTACGAAGGGGTCAGTCCACCTCGATTGCAGGTACGCTGATGGCAAATTAGGCCGATGCAGAATAGGCAAGTCCGGCCGCAGCGACTGCAGTTAAATTCTGGTCTGGTATGGCTGCTGAGGCTTCCCGGTTCTTTCTCCCACGGTGTTCTTCTTTCAGGTTGGCACTGCAGGAGTCCTCAAAAGTGGAGACTTCCTGGCGGATGGTGCGGCGCCAGGCTTGACAGTCAACAGCAAGTGTCGACCACTGATGGTCGCAGGTACCGCGGAACTTCTTGAGGGAGCCTTTACACCTTTTCTTTGGTGCCCCTCTGTCACAGTGGTCAGGGCTATCTTGGGTAGGCGAAGGTTTCCCATTCTGGAGACGTGCCCTACCCAGCGTAGCTGAGACTTCAGCAACATGGCGTCAATGCTGGTGATTTCTGCCTGTTGGAGGACCTCAACGTTGGTGTAGTCCCTCTATTGAATGCTGAGGATGGTACAGAGACAGCGCTGATGGAAGCGCTCAAGGAATCGTAGGTGTTGGCAGTCGGTTATATATGACTGAGAGCCGTAGAGCAGGGTGGTGAGTACGACGCTTCTAAAGACGTTGATTTTAGTGCCCTTCTTCAGATGCTTGCACTTCCAGTCTCTTTTGGCCAGTCTGTTGTCTATTTCACTGACGATCTTGGCATCCGATGTGATGGTACACCCCAGGTAAGTGAATTAATGAACTGCTTTCAGCCGATGTTGATGTGGGGAGGGCGGTACTTTTCTCGGGATGCTGCCTGTTGGAGGACTTCCGTCTTCTTCAAGCTGACCTTGAGTCCGAAGAGTTGGGCAGCCTCTGCAAAACAGGACGTTAGGGGCTGCAGGGTCCATTCGGTGTGGGCGATGAGGACAGCGTCGTCGGCAAAGAGGAGGTCATGAAACAACTTCTCAAGTGTCTTTGTGTGGGCCTGCAGTCTCCTAAGGTTAAACAGACTGCCATCAAGACGGTAGCGAGCGTATACAGCATCATCGTCAAGGTTTTCTGTGGCCTGTTTGAGCATCATGGTGAAAAGGATGCTGAACAGTGTCGGTGCCAGAACACAACCCAGTTTCACGCCGTTGACGATGGAGAGGGATTCAGAGAGCTCGCTGTTCAACTGGTCTTCGCGCAGTTGGATGATCATGATCCATGATCCTCCACAGTCCCTTTCTGCTAATTCTGTCAAACGCTTTGGTCAGGTCTACAAACGTTATGTACAGTCCTTTGTTCTGTTCCTGGCATTTCTCTTTGCCCGAGGACGAACATCATGTCTGTGGTGGCCCTGTTGGCTCTGAAGCCACACTGGGTTTCTGGTAGGTGGTCTTCTGCGATGTTAGGTACCAATCTGTTCACGAATACTCGAGTGAAGATTTTTCCAGCGATGGAGAGAAGCGAGATCCCCCGGTTGTTGGAGTAATCTGGTTTTGGAGATCACTTAAAAGTTTGCTCTGCTCCCAACAACAGACAAGGAGTTCGTGGAGCTTGCTGTGTAATGATGACCCTCCATCTTTCTGAATCTCTGGTGGATTCCCGTCTACTCCCGCTGCATTGCCACTCCTTAACTGCTCTGTCGCTTTGATAATTTATTCAACAGAAGGCAGTTTATCTAGTTCTGCTTTGACTAGTTGCTGAGGGATGCGGAGAACTGCTGGATACTGGACGACTCGATCAGCGCTGAAGAGAGCCTGAAAGTGCACAGACCAACGGCTCAGAATGGAGGTCTTGTCAGTGAAGAGCACCTGTGCATCAACACTGTGCAAGGGACTCTGGCCCCGATGAGTCGAGCCATAGACTGCTTTGAGGATTTCATAGAAGCCTCTATAGTCAACTAGGCATGCATATAGCTGAGTTCTCTCTGTAAGGTTGGTCTACCACTCATTTTGTATCTCTGGAGCTTGCGCTGGAGGTTGCTGCAAACGAGGCGGAAGGCAGCTTTCCTCACAGAACATGACGTCTGAGCCAGGTGGGCTTGGTGGGCTCTCCTCTTTGCCAGCAGTTCCTGGATCTCTTGGTTGTTTTTGTCGAGCAAATCTTTGTTCTTCTTAAAGGTAAGCCCCAAAACCTCTACAGTTCTCTGCAGGGTGGCAGTTTTCACTTGATCCCAAAGTGCTTCAGGAGAGGGTTCTCCCTAACAATCGCCGTTTTCAATCTTGGAATGTCTAAAATTCAGCTATCACTTCAGTTGACTGAAGCTTATTCAGATTGAACTTTTAGGGGAAGGCCTCTCTTCCCTGATTTGGGTTTGAAGTACAGCGCACGAAACGATGGTCGTTGTGACATTCTGCACTGGGCATCACTTTGGTGTGAAGGACGTCTTTGAGGTCTCGCTGGTGCACAAGAACGTAGTCTATGAGGTGCCAATGTTTGGACCGAGGATCCACCCAGGCTGTTTTAAGACTGTTCTTTTGCTGGAAGATAGTGTAGGCGATGACAAGTTGCTGCTCAGTGCAAAGCTTCATCAGCAAGCGCCCGTTGTCGTTGCAGTTATCAACGCCGTGTCTGCCAAGTACTTTTTCTAAGCATCTGCATCTTGGCCCACCCTGGCATTGAAATCGCCAAGGATTATTACCTTATCGTCTGCTTTAAAGACGACTACGGAACTCCGAGTAGAACGTGTCTTTTTCTGCAGGTTCAGAACGAAGTTTTTAGGTAGAGCGTGCAGTACTGACTACACTCATTACACCCGTCGTTCATCTGTCACCGTCTAGCAAGCTGGGACGCTGACAGCGCGGTCCTTGGGTCGTAATTTTTTACGTCAGACTATCTTGTCCTAGATAGATTGCCTGCCAAGGCTGTCGAAATCTATCTGCTCCTGGTATGAAGTAGCTATTTAACCCATAGCTGGCTCCCTAAACAGGTACTATCACCTCGGAACAGAGTGAACCAGGGAGCAATTGTAATTAAGGGGTTACTCCACTCTCCCCAAAACTCTGGAACTCCCGGACCAAAGCCCTATCACTGGTTGCAGTTTAATGCCATAACCAGGAGATGAAATGAGGTAATATTTACATTATTTACATTGTTTGGACAAAGTTCTCGGCCTTCACGACGTTTCGGACGTTTTAAGCTTTGTTCTTCTTCAGGTGATTGGAATTTCGAACCCAATCCTATATTTCGATCACTTGAGTATATTGTTCGCGTTTCATGAGCCATGTCAATTCCGGATGTCTTAATTATCTTCCTTTAATTCAACTCTCTCAAGTTATTTGTTCACCACTGCTGTAGTCAGATATTGAACACGCAACTCTTTGTGTCAAGTCACTGGATCTAACCAACGCAGTTATCCACTGGACCATGTGTCTTTGAGGACAGTAAGTAAAGGTTTCGGTGCAAAATTCCAACATCTATGTTACATTGTATCCCAATGGTTGTTACTTTTGGGGATAAAAAGTAACATTTGAAAATTCTCATTTTTCACGTTTAAGTCATTGAAATGAAATGACACCCAGAATATCTCCTCATCGTAATGTATACTTAACTCTCACATTCATGTAGAGCTTAAATAACCGTGCATGTCGGCAGGGTAATCTGAAAAAAGGTGTTACTTTATGCTCCGCTTTACCCTAATTATTATCATACGATTAGGACCTTGAATAAATTCTCACTGATTTTTCATAATTTTTTTTTTTACAGAAATTAGTAAGAAACATGTCATTGAAAGTATTGTCTATCACTAGACACTATTTTTCCCATCTTTCTTTCGGCATTTCAGTTCCATGTCGGAAAAAATACACTTCTTTTGAGGCTAACCACGAGTCGACCCATTTTTTGGTATAAGAATGAAAGTGCTGCTCAGCCAGACCATGTGTCATCGATCAGAACAAGTGATAAGCGAACCCGGCAATGTCTGGTGAATACGGCGGGTGGGTTAGGATTTCTCATCTAGGCGTTTTCAAGTAGGTTTTCACCAGTTTTGCATCATGTGGCAGAGCGTTGTCATATTTCAAAATCAATTTGTCGTATTTCTGCTTGTATAGTGACCTTTTTTTTCTTGAATGCTTGTCTCTCGGTTTCAACTGGTACGGCACCCAGCGTCCTTGATTTTGAATCATTCATAATGTTTTCAAATATTTCTAAACTATTGTACGATCAACTCCTAATGATTCGACTTGCGCCTGGCATGAGTTTTCATGAATTAATGCTTCCATTTCTTCAAACTTTTTTCGGTGCGCCAGAGCATTCTTTATTTTTAACATCAGAATCATTATCTTTGAAGGGTTTAAACCAATATCTACATGTTGGTCGCTATAAGCCTCAACAAGAATTTTGTGTGTTTCAGCTGCAGATTAATTTTGAATAAAGGAGAGCAGTAAAATTCCCTGCAAATATACTTTCTTTGGCACGATATCCGACATGTTTAACGCTATGAAAAACAAAGTTATTTACACTTCAGCGAAATGACATAAACTGAATTTCAAGCTTCCTTATAGATGCGTTACCATCTGAAATTACACGCACGCAGTTCTGGGAACGCCATCCGTTGAAAAACAGCGATAACTTATTCAAGGTCATAATATATTTCTATAAACACTCTTTTTTAATGATTTTTAATTATAATGCTAAATTTTTCCTGTTGACAGACATCAATCATGGCATAATCAAAGTTAATTATGGATGACAAAAATTGGCATTAAAACAATCTAGAACCTGCCTTTGATTATGCAAAGTCAATTTTTATTTTTTTAAATGATTAAATAAAAATGTTTAAATAATTAATTTTTTTTTTTTTTTTTTTTTGCCGGGTAGATAAAAACAGAAAATACTGCTGCAAAAAATACATTATGGAATTTTTGACCAGTTTTGACCAGCTTGAGAATATGAAAAGCAGGTGTAGGGAATTGAATAAAAATGGCCAGTATGGAAATATCTCAAAATATTTATTGGTTGAGTGTACCCACTTGAACTTTGAACTAAGTTGACAACATGCATCAGCTACATGCAAATGTAAATAAAAAGTAATATCTTTTCTAAATTAACTTAAGTAATCTATAGGTTAAGGAATTTTCATTGAATCTTATTATTTCTATAAAGGCTTCTTTATTTTGGGAAGATGTTTATTTTCAAAGTTTAAATTTTCCTGCTGGAGACATCATTCATAGAATAATCAAAATTGTTTTTTGATTAAAAAAATTGGCACTAAAACCAATCTAAAACCTGCTTCTGAGTACGTAAAAGTGTTTGGTATTGACTTTTTCAGTCCCATTGCATAAAGTATTTAAAATACTGAACTTTCTGTTGTGGGACCTCCCACTTTTGTCTATGATAATGGACTCGACTGAGGGTATCTATACTCCTGACATAGAGGAGTTGAAGTTGCAGCCGGCATTTGCCTGTACTGCTATGACACTGTCAGCTCTCTGCCTTCGGGTAGTGAGCGCTCTCTGCTTCCGAGCAGAGAGCACTAACGCAGTCGTGGTTCCGCCGAAGGGTAGAATCACGACTCGGTAAAAATAGACAGACATTTTTTGGCCCGGCTATATGGCCGGGAAGACCCACTATAAAATGACCTTGTGTAACATCTAACCTTGCGTAGGAAGGTTGGTAAATACCGTTGCAGTCGGCATTTGCCTATGCTACTATGACACTGTCAGGTCTCTGCCTTTGGGTGAAGAGCGCTCTCTGCTTTCGAGCAGAGAGCACAAACCCAGTCGTGGTTCCGCCGACTGGGGAAAAATTGACAGATATTTTTGGCCTGACTATATGGCCGGGAATACCCACATTAAAAGACCTTGTGTCACATCTCGCTTAACGTGGGAAGGTGGGTAAATACCGTTGCAGTTGGCAGTGGAGAGTAATCGTAGAGATCCGTTACAGTTATCGGAGAGTTCCGACAGATACCGAAGTTACCCAGAGACCAGACTAGCTCTGAGCTCCACTCAGCTAGAATAATATACCCGGATATACTATTTCCAACGGCTTCACTTCAAGATTTGTATATACTTATTCCTACTAATAGCATTCCTGGATTTACTAACCTGCGTTCAAGTTTGTATATTACGTTCAATATAACCTACTTTTCTATCTCCATATCTGTTTTTGTTTTTCATTATTTTGTTCGGTTTTTCATCCGGAATCCACAACAAATTCATACAAAAGTCGCCACAACAAATTGGCGACGAAGGCTCGAATTCACGTACACGTACATCGCCACAACAAGTTTGCGACGAAGATTTCGAACCTGAGTCGCCACAATAACTTACGTAAACCACACAACAGAACTCATACCGAACAACGTAAAAACTTAAAGTGCCACACAGGTCGACAACAAACAATTTAGCGACACTATCGCAGATAGTCTGCTGGCATTACAACTTTTGAACAAAAAGAGATAGAATGAAAAAACTGTAAAAAGGGAATTGAAAGTCAATATTTTTCCCCTTCAACAGGAAAATTTTCCACGAAATTTTCTACGAGATTAAATTGCCAGAAAGCAATTGTTAAAGAACCAAACCCCTCACGGAATCAAAGCAGCAAACCATGGATGACTTTCAGAAAGGAATACTAGAAATCATAAAAAGAAATGAAGAAAGACAATATCAATTCGAAGAAGCACAAATTAAATGAAAAGAAAGACAAATGGAAATACAAAAGGCAAATGAAGAAAGACAAATGGAAATGCAAAAGGCAAATGAAAAACACAGACAACCTGGTAGGAACAGACTGGATGCAGAAGTTTAATGTATGGGATTTACCCATTAGTTCTTTTTGCAAACAAATAGAGTGTGAGCCTTCAGAAACCACGGAACTGAAGGAAGAATTATACAAACAATTTCCAGAGGTATTCTCAAGTGGGTTAAGGCAATGCAACAAATTCGCAGCAAAAATTGAGATAAAGCAGAATGCTCAACCAGTATTTTAAAAAGAAGAAACGTACCTATCGCTACAATAGATAAAATAAATAAATAGCTTGACAGACTAGAACAAACTGGGATCATTTCAAAAATAGATTTCAACGAATGGACGGCACCGGTAGTATATGTGAAGAAAAAATCTGGAGAAACCCGTGTGTGTGCACATTTTTCCACGTGTTTAAACAACGCGATAAAAGATTATCATTACCCATTGCCAAGCCCGGAAGAAATATTCACCAAACTTAATGGTGGGTAAGTTTTTTCGAAAACTGACCTAAGTGAAGCGTATTTACAGATTCTAGTTACAGAAGAGAGTACACATATACTATGTATAAACACGCCCAAAGGACTCTATAAATACAACAGGTTACCATTCGGAATAAAGGTAGCGCCGGCGATTTTTCAGCAGACAATGGGCACCAAGCTTACGGGACAAAACTTCGCCAATGATTATCTAGATGTAATTCTTGTCCAAAATGATAGCATGGAAGACCACGCGATACGTATCAAGGAGGTTTTCAAAAGAATATATAACTTTGGGTTCAAAGTAAAAGAGAAAAAATGTGATTTTTTTCTTAATGGAAATAAAATATCTAGGCCATATTATTAACGAGAATGGCAGAAAACCAGACCCAAAGAGGGTATCAGCAATTAATAACATGCCTGAGCCTAAAAACGTCGCGGAATTACAAAGTTTTCTCGGTCTTGCAAACTGTTATGGAGAGTTCATCGATAGTATGCACAAATTGAGGGCACCCCTCAACGAATTACTGAAGAAAGATGTCCAGTGGAACTGGTCGGAGGATTGCAATTAGGCTTTTAGAGAAATTATAATGAAACTAACGTCGGATCTAACATTGACACACTTCGACTCCAAACTGGAAATTATTATTGCAAGCGACGCAAGCTCACACGGTGTGGGGGCTTGTATTTTACATAAAGTGCAGAACGGCACAAGAAAACCGGTAGCCCACGCATCGAGATTGCTGCTACCGGCCGAAAGAAATTATTCACAAATAGAAAAGGAAGCATTGAGCAAAATATTTACCATAACTCGCTTTCATAGATATATATATGGAAGAGAGTTTATGCTACAAACGGATCATAAACCTCTCCTTATCATATTTGGATCAAAGAAAGGATTACCAGTCTACACTGCAAATAGACTCCTGAGGTGGGGAACCATATTATTAAACTATAATTTCAAATTAGAATTCATACCATCGAAAAGAATTGGACATGTAGATGGATTTTCGAGACTGATACCTATGAAAAGTAAACCATTATAAGACTCGGTAATAGCGGCTCTGAGAGCCGAAGACGAAATCAGTAAAGTGTTAAGTAATACAGTGAGAGAATTACCGGTAACACTATTAGAAATAAGAAGAGAAGCAGAAACAGATGAATTCATACCACAAAGAAAAAAAGGAGATAAAGACACCAACTTGGCAGACAGTTTTTCAATTTGCGATAATGTCCTACACTACAATGAAAGAGTGGTAATACCAAAACCATTGCAAAGAAGGATTTTGAAAGATTTTCATTTAGGACATCCGGGAAAAAACCGCATGAAGGCACTTATGAACAGTTACGTGGTGTACTGGCCTAACATGGATGATAATATTACATAGATGGTGGGAAAATGTAAGGGCTGCGCGGCGGCGGCAAAGTCACCACCTATCATACAGAAACCATTGCCAAATGTGGACAAGCCTTGGTAGAGAGTCCATGCGGACTACGCAGGACCTCTTGATGGCTACTATTACTTAATAACGGTAGACAGTTATAGTAAATGGCCTGAAGTTTTCAGCTATAAAAATCCAACAACAGAAAATACCATAAACCGTTTACAAGAACTATTCGCTAGATTTGGCGTTGTAGAATGCTTAGTAACTGACAATGGTACGCAATTTACTTCAAGTGATTTCCAAGAATTTTGCGAGACGTACCAAGTAAAACAAATAAAAATAGCGCCTTACCATCCACGGTCGAACGGCTTAGCCGAAAGAGTCGTGGATATTCTAAAGAGAGCATTAAAAAATACTGGGGATGAACTAACCGAAAGAGCGTTACAACAATTTTTACAAATATACCGAATTACACCTAACAGAAACACACCAACAGGACTATCACCAGCTAACGTGATGCTTGCGCGCAAGGTACGGTCTGTTTTCGATAAATTGCTATCATGCAAAAATAAAACCCGGAATACACCCATAGTTACGAAAAGATCGTTCAAACCAAGTGAACGAGTTTACTTCAGAATGTTTAAAAATAATATGGCGTATTGGGAACCGGTAACAAAAGTAAACAGACTAGGAAACGTTATGTACACAATACAGGGAGAAAAATTTACCCACAGAAGACACATAAACCAAACACAAAAAAGAAGGAATGAAGAGTCAAGCTCGTCACCATCAGAAAATGATGACGCCATGGAAGAAATTTTTGAAGCCTTTGACATTCAGAAAACTCAAATAAATACAGAAATTAGAAGAACTAGCATGAAACGAAAATTTACGGAGCCATTAATCATCGATCACAAGCAGAAAAAATATTAACTACACCCACCAAAAAAAAAATGCTAGGAAGTGGAGTGTTGCTAGGATCTCCCCCTTTTGTCTATGATAATGGACTCGACTGCCATAAAGAGTTGAAGTTCCAGTTGGCAGTGAAGAGTTATCGTAGAGATCCGTTACAGTTATCGGAGAGTTCCGACAGATACCGAAGTTACCCGTAGCTCTGAGCTAGTCTGGTCTTTGGTAACTCTGGTCTGGTCTAATTCTCAGCTAGAATAATATACCTGGATATACTATTTCCAACGACTTCACTTCAAGACTTGTATATATTTATTTCTACTAATAGTATTCCTGGATTTACTAACCTACGTTCAAGTTTGTATATAACGTTCAATATAACCTACTTTGATTACTTACGTTAAATTTTTATTACGAAAATGTGTCATTCGGCAGGATATATATATATATATATATATATATATATAAAGACATATATATATAAAGACATACATATATATATATATATATATATATATATATATTGATTGATTGATTGATTGATTGATTGATTGATTGTTTAATACTTAGTTTTCGGTTCTAATAGAGTTAGAGCAGTACACATTTGTATTAAAAAGTGTTCTATACAATTATACTGTAGAAGTTTTGAATATTTTTCATTTTTAAACGAGTTATTTCGCTACCCAGGTTTCTACCATGGGTCGTGTCTTCAGGCGATTTTTAATAACTGCTTTTACTTTTACCGTTTTTCTTTTTAAGAACGCTCTTGTAACGGTGTTTTATTTGAACGCTCACGTGGCAGAGAATTTATGAACGCGCATTGTTTAAATTCAAACGAATTGTGACGTTTTCATCTATGGTGGTATGAACCTAAGAGGTATTTCTTAGTGTGGATGAATTTTGTCATAATTTCTGTTCTTTCATTTAACAGTTCGTCTTTATTTGGTTATGCCATAATTTCTAATTTTTCTTCTTGGCACAGTCTACATATTTGTCCACCATTGTAAGGCTTGGCTGTTTTTACAATGCTCCACGTTATGTGTGGATCTTTTTCATATTTTGATTTACTTTTTCAAGACGTGGTTATCCAATTTTGTATTGTTTTTTAATTTTTCTATTTTAAATGTAGATCTGTGGTTGAACCACCTGGTCTTAAAAGTGTCTTTGGTTGAACCCAAATATACTTTGTTTTAGCCATCTGGGTCATGTACCCCTGCCTTATAAATTATTTCTTTTGTGTTGCAAAGACCTTGAAGTGGACATTTATTTTTGTCCCTGCAGTTGCATTCTTTGTTGGTGGTTTTGTTTTGTACCATGCTATTTAAGTTTCTGGCGTTTTGTTCTTTTATGAAATTAATTTTATTTTCAAAATGCATTTCCGATGATTTTTTTTCTATGCAACTATAACTTAGTTTGATTGTGTTTCTGTTGAAAATTTTGCTTAATTCTGATTCTTTTGGAAAGTGCCTATCTATTAGTTTAAAAAATATATGTCCTACTTTGGTCTTTACTTCTAAATTAAATGGTGGATTGAACCAGATAATGTTTCGTTTTCTATTGTTGTTTTTGATTTGTCTGTTTGGTTGAGAATTATATTGTAAAATGTTTTTATGGCCAGAATTTTTTTAGTGCATCCTCATATATATTTTTCTTTTCATTAAATATTGATTTGTTTGATGAATTATTAGATAGTCTGTGTTCTATGCCTTTGTAAATGTGTTTAATTATATTATTTGGATGATTGGACTTTGTATTTATGTATGATAACTTAGTATTTGTTTTCATGTATGGCGAGACATTTCCAGTTTGTAAATTAAGCTCTACATCTAAATATTGTACCACTTTATTATTTGTGTCCACTGTAATATCAAAATCTAGTTCTTTGAATAATTTAAAAAGCTGTTTCCTTATTTTATCATTCATTCTTTTGTTGTCTGGTGCTAGTATTAATCCGTCATCTCTATATAATCCGTGGTTGTCAATATGAATTTTTTTTTTCTGGTTTTTTTTTTGTTTGTTTGTTTGTTTAAAAGTATATTCCCCTCAATTCTGAGATTTCTGCTCCATCATACGATCCTTGAGGCACATCGAATGCTCCGTTGTTGAATTTCTTGATCCATGCTATACCTTGATCCATGCTTTGTGGAAAAGTATAGATTTTCGGCAATGTAACATTATGACAATATGCTCTGATGGTATTTTTATGTACACTTTAGTAAAATTAAATGCTTCCAGTAAACCTTTCTCAGATATTGATGGGTAAAAGATTTTTATATCATATTTGATGAATGTGTATTTACTTTTGCATTTAATTTTTTGGAACCAGGAAATACAGTCACTAGTGTTTTTCTACTGGTTTACTTGAGTGGCTCTTCTTAACGAGTCGCAAATATTTTTAATATTTCATGGCTTATTTTGCCCACTTCTGTTTTTGTAGTGTTAATTAGTCTGTATGATGGATCATCTTTGTGTTAAAGTCATCTTTGTGGTCTTTCACTGTAAGGAAAGTTTGTTTGCCAGTTAATATTTGCATTTTATTACTTAAATTTAATTTGTCTGTAATGATTTTAGCCTCATTATTGATGTTTTCAATGTATGAATCTGGGGCTTTTTTGTAAGATTTAGTTATAATAATTTTTTTTCATATATGTTTGGGTTTATTTGGTATATATTGCTGGATTTATCTCCTTTAATAAGGATGTTTTCTGTTTTTTTATTTTCTTTACTTCAGTATTTAATAATTTCTGGAATTTGTTTTTGATTTTTTTAAATTTTATATTGTCTAAAATAGAGATCATGTCTTTTTCAAAGGTAATTAATTCTTTGATTAAATTTTGCTTAATTCTGGTAGCGAAATAACTCGTTTAAAAATTATATATATATATATATATATATATATATATATATATATATATATATATAGTTAATATTTTTATTATTATAATATCATATTGAAACTCAATAGCTATAATATTTCGGTGTTTAATACACCATCATCACTGCCTGGGAATCAGTTGCTTCCTCTAGCAATGGGTTAAATAACAAGACATATTGTATTTTATAGCTATGGTTGGCAACCTGTCTCCAACATAAAATAATGGCAACCTACTACGGGAAAATCTTCCCAGTCAACTATTTCTCTTTTGAGACATGATCGCCCAAGTATGTATCACGTATGACACTTAACTAACTAATGGAGTTTTATAATATATATATATATATATATATATATATATATATATATATATATATAATACCTTCAATGACATTAGGCTTTTTACATAAAAAATTAATAGGAAATACAATTTGTGACAAAATTACTCACAATGCATTTCTACAAATAAAAATCATACACATTTCAAAGTAAAAATAATTTCCAACGCGTTTTTATACAAAACATTATTTGCCAGTGTATTTTCATAGTAAAAATAATTTCAAATGCATTTTCATAAAAAATAATTTCCAATACATTTTCAGAGAAAAAATCATTGGCCTATGTCTTTCCATAATAAAAATCATTGACATTTCATAATATTATTTTCATAGAAAAATTCATTTCCAATGCATTTTCCCAATAAAAATCACTGATCAATTCATTTTCAAAGTAAAAATCACTGGACAATGTATTTTCATAGAAAAAATCATTGGCCGAGACATTTTCATAATAAAAATCATTGGCTAATACATTTTCGTAATAAAAATCATTTCCAACGCGTTTTCATAGAAAAAAATCATCGGAAATGCATTTTGAAAATAAAATTAATTTCGAATAGTAAAACAAATAATAAAGGTCATTTCCTATGAAGTTTGATAATAAAAATCATTTCTAAAGCAATTTCGCAGTAAAAAATCATTTCCAATACATTTTCATAGTAAAAATCATTTCCAATACATTTTCATAGTAAAAATCATTTCCAATACATTTTCATAGTAAAAATCATTTCCAATACATTTTCATAGTAAAAATCATTTCGAATGTATTTTTATAGGATAATTCTTGGAAATGCTTATTAATATTCACAATTCGTTAATTTATTTTACAGTAAAAATCATTAGCATTTTTATAATTTTCAAAAGTTCATTTCAACAACCAAAGTAAATTATTTTTCAAGTTTTTAATATAGAACACATGTGGAATCCTTTCTATCAATTATGCTTTTAAAAATCACTTGTCCTATCATTTTCCAACATTTTACCTACTTGAAAAAACAAATTTCTAAAATGGTAATGAAACGCCTTAATAAGTTATCTTACCTTTCATAAGTGTATATGTCTTCTTGACGTCAAATTTTCGTGCCCGTAGAAACCTCATCAAATAATCATCATTTTTCTTGTTGAACATTTCAAATATGTCCTTGCCTTCATCAGAATTTTTGTTTTCCAAAAGAAGCTTACGCAACTCAGACAAACACGTCGCCCGTTTTTCATCTGTTTCATATAACTCTATATGGGCCTGTTCAATTAATTCTCCTGTCAGAGAACCTTTAGAGAAAATTTGTTCATAAGCAGAACTCATGGTGAACTTCTTTAAGCAAAACTACTGAAAAAGACAATGAAATTACATTTTAAAATATGGCAATAATTAGTTTTGGACATATCCAAACATAGTTGTATACATACATACCTTTACCTCAAACAGGATCTTATAGTCTAAAACCACATTTTTAAACAAACAGTGAAGTCCGTAAGATTTTTGTTTTTACAGTAGACTTCACCTTTAAAAAGGATTGGCGCCACTCGAGATAGAGGGTTAAATTAAGTGGCAATTTGTGCGAATAGGAGGAGAAGATAATGGCTAAACCTAGAATTGAACACGTTAAGAGTGTAGACCACCAGACAAGAATTGAAAGGAGCATCAGAGTCGATCCCACATTAACAAAAAGTCTTCGACTGGTGGGATTGTTCTATTCTTCGCTGTTCCAAGGATATTGCATCGAAAATTTTACCAATTCTTTGAAAACTATTCAGAGAAGTATTTTCTTCTATATTTTATATGTGGTTTTCAATTTGAGCTCTGTTTTGAGAGATGCAACGTGAGTCTTAAAATCAAATTGGTAGTCGTATGGCCGATATAATTTACATGTCTTTTGAAGAACTGCGTTCTTGATACACCCAATTTCGTAAATAAAGAACGCAGTTCTGCAAAGCATATGCAAATTTGTAAATGATATTCGAACTTATGCAGTTTTATGGTTTTTATTGTAAAAAGGCATATTTCATTAAATGATATAGATATATTGTGTCTATTTTTATAATAATCCTTTACGGAACATCCTAAACACAACGATTAATTTTAAAATAATTATAGCAGAGTGTGTTCATGCGTGTTTACAAAAATCACCATCACAACGATTATAATTACATTAAATTGGTCTTCGCTATCCATCCATGAGGACGATCTGGGAGGATATCGAAAGTACTTGGGCTAACAAAAACTACGGCACCTTCCTTAATGAATTTCTACTTAACATCAAGATAATTAGAGGGTTATTCTAAAATAATTAGACATAACATGTCTATATTATTTAATGAAATATGCTTATATATATATATATATATATATATATATATATATATATATATATATATAGTGGCGTAAATTAATAAATAATAATATGAGGAGGGAGTACTTATGTATAGTATTATTCTCTTAAATTCCATACAATTTGGTACAGTTTGTAAGGCATTCTAGCTTAAATATAGGTTTGTGATTATGTCGTCGTTTTTTAAGTTTTTCTTCAATACATCCTACGTATATTATTTTGCTCTCTCCATTTATATCTTGAGCTCCTGCTTTGTAAATAACTCCCTCGGTTTTACAAAATTCATCAAGTGGACCCTTTTATCTTTACAGTTACATTTTTCATTAACGATATCTTGCTGCACGTTATCTTTTACATTTTTAATGTTTTGTTTTGTTATGTAATTCTCTAAATTGCAGATACAGCTATAACTTCATTTTAACTGTATTTCTATTAAATATCTTGTGTAATTCAGAGTTGTTAGGCGAGTGTTTATTAAACAATTCGAAAAATATTTCCCTATTTTGGACTTTACTTCTTAATTAAAAAGTGGATTAAACCAAATAATATTTCACTTCCTCAAACTATTCTTCATTTGTTTATTTATTTGAGGTTTATTTTCCAGTGTAGTTTTATGATCATTTTCTATGAAAGACTTTTCGTAATCTCTTTTTCTTTCATCAAAAATTGTTTTATATATGTTTTATATATTACCCTGACTGGCAAAAATATGAATGACAAAAATATCAAAGACAAAACATAGGCAATAGTCGACAAAGTTATGATTGACATCAAAGGCAGAAAACGCAGGCGACAAACTTGCTTGAAAGACGATAGCCGGTGAAAATGATTGACAGATGTATCTGGCCATAGATGACGTCAATTAAGCGACAACCCGAAATAGCAAAAAATGCGTGGGATTTTCGGTTATATAATATAGACCAGAAGAGAGAGAGAGAGAGAGAGAGAGAGAGAGAGAGAGAGAGAGAGCGCTTCCACTGATTAACGATTCTCCGACAAGTCCTGCGTGTGCACGATATCTCTCTGGCTATCCTTCTACTCCACACAGCAGTAGCTGACGAAGAATAAAAATGTAAGTTTATATTTTTATATATACGTGTTCGTCGTTCGTCGTTTGTCTGTCAAGACGATCGTCATCGTTGTTTTCCAGCTTATATACAAGAGGAATTTTTAGACAATCTGTTATTCCTTTAGGGATGTGCGTGATTATATTAGTTGGATAATTAGATACGCACACACACACAGACACACACACACACACACACACACACATATATATATATATATATATATATATATATATATATATATATATTAAAAAAGGATTAATTCAAAGATGTTGAATGGCCATTTCGATATGAAGATCCCCACGGGGAACGACACATCACCTCAGCAACAGAAAAAAACCTTTCAGAAACTGGAGAAAAATTAGTCTACTTTTCCTTATAAATAGATTGCAAAGAAATTAAAAAATAAATAATAAAATAAAATAAAAATAAAAATAAAGGGAAAGTCCTTCCTCTCTAACCGCACAATGAAAGTGGTATTAAACGGACATGCCTCTCAGAACTACCATACAAATGCAGGTGTCCCCCAAGGCTCCATCTTAGGTCCTACACTCTTCCTGATATATATTAATGATCTCCCCGATTCCATAAGAACCCAAATAGGTTTGTACGCCGATGACACCACAGTTTACTCTCGCCTCCAACAAAAATCTGGTGTAGGCGTCAAAGCTAAACTCGCAGCCGAGATTGAAAAAGACCTCCAATCCATATTGGACTGGGGTAAGAAATGGCTAGTAAATTTTAATGCTTCTAAAACGAAGCTACTGTCAATTAACCATCATCGACAATCTCACCTACCTCCCATTAGCATGGACCAGGCTTGCCTCCCAGAGAGTAAAACACTACGCCTCCTTGGTCTCACACTTTCAGCGGACCTCAAATGGAATGACTATATCGAATCCATTGCTAAATCCGCTGCTATGAAAGTCGGTTCTCTGTGTAGGGCCCGGAAGTTTTTTCCGTCTAAATCTATCCTGCACATTTACAAATCTACCATCCGCCCGTGCATTGAATACTGCTGCCATATCTGGTCGGGTGCCCCTGCTGTTCTCCTCGGGCTTCTCGATAAGGTTCAGAGGAGGGTCTGTAATGTGATAGATACCGAATTGGCAGACCGCCTGCAGTCTCTCTCCCACCGGCGAGACGTGGCTTCCCTGTGTCTCTTCTATAAATACTTTCACGGCTTCTGCTCCGATGAACTTAGATCACTGGTGCCTCCTAAATACGAATTTGCACGAGATACTAGATTAGCAACTAGATCCCACCCTTTTACAGTGAAACCGATAAAATGCAGCCGTAACTTCTACTCCAACAGTTTCTTTCCTCGCACTTCCCGACTGTGGAATTCTCTTCCAAACGATTGCTTCCCCGACGGCTACAATCTCCAGGAGTTTAAATGTAAGGTTAATAGACACCTCCTAACACACTAACCTGCTCCCATTCTATCAAGCACTCTTCCCATCTGCCCGACACTCATCCTCGCTATCCTTACTCATCTATCACCTTTCTCCTGACATTCCCTATGTCTATCCACTCCTCCTCTTTACCTTCCCCTATGTAGCCCCATGCGCAATAGTGGCAGTGGAATGCCTTGCTTGGGGTGAGATGATTAAAAAAAAAAAAAAAAAAAAAAGAAAAGGAAAAAGAAAAAGAAAAAGATAGAATAAAATCAAATAAATAAGAAAAGAAAAAAATGACATCGTCTGGGTTCGCAAAAAAAAGGGGAGAATGTAACTAAAAATTAACAGACAGCCGTGTTAAATCGACGTCAGTTAAAGCAACACGGAAAAAAGGTGGTAAGAGAGATAAAAGAAGGAAGGGAGGGAAAAAGAAAGAAACTAAAGAAAAATTTTTTTTTTAAATATTACAGACGCTGGACAAATTCAAAAACCTAATTTCCCCAAAACGTTGAAGTATTAGAAAAAGGCCTTAACTTAAAAAGGCATAATTATTAATAAAAGGGAATAAAAAGATATAGGATTTAAAATAAAATTATTTTTAAAAAAATTAGGTTATTTGAAATTAAACTAAATAAAGACAACACTAGGTAAAAAAAAAAAAAAGAATTACAATTATTATATATACATATCAATAGAAGTACACACACATATATATATATATATATACATACCTATAGAAGTACACACATAATAATAATAACAATCCCTTAAATAAAATTTTTAATAGATTCACCCTAAAAATTAGTTATTCTTGCACCTCAAATATTGATAATATAATTAATTCCCACAATAAACAAATTTTAATGAACCTAAATAATACGGAAGTTAAATCCGGAATTGTCGATAAATGCAATTGTTATTCTGTGGATGCCTGCCCGGTGCAAGGCAAATGTTAAATCCACCCATGTAATTTATGAAGCCCGCATTTCTCCATCTAATAACAAAGGACAATTACTGGACCTATATTGGCATGTCCGCGGGCTCTTTCAAACAGAGGCTTTATAATCACAGGTACTCGTTTTCGAACCCTAAACAGAGATTCCAGACGGCACTATCACGTAGGTTCTGGGAAATGAAGGAGGAAGGGCAGGACCCTATAATCAGCTGGAAATTAATAGGCTCAGCTTGTACTCCTAAAAGTTTTCGTGATAGGTGTCGTCTGTGTTTATTGGAGAAGATTCTGATTTTGAAGTATCCTCATCAGGACTTACTTTTGAACTTTAGAAGGGAATTTATAAACAAGTGCCGCCATAGGGCGGATTTTAAAATTTAACTTCTAAAATTTAACTTCTAATTTTTAATTTTTAAATTCAAAATTTTTCTATAATTTTTTTAATATTTAAAAAAAAAAAAATTTTTTTTAATTTTAATTTAAATTTTTTTTTTTAATTTTTTTTTTTATGTATATGTGTATGTTTGTGTGTGGATGTGCATATTTGTATATGTATATATATGTATTTATGTATGTGGGCTATATGTAATTTTGAAAAAAATTTTTTTAGCTATTTAAATGCTCCTTTTCATAATATTCATTAATATGTATGTGTGTGTGTGCATATGGAATATATATATATATATATATATATATATATATATATATATATATGTGTGTGTGTGTGTGTGCGTGTGTGTGTATATGTGTGCATGTATGTGTACACATGTATATTATGTGTATAGGAATTTTTTGTATATAGGTGTGTACACACATATATATGTGTGTATGCGCATGTATATGTATATAAGTGTGTAATAAATTGAATGTATGTGTGTGTATGTGTATGTATATATGTATTCTTATTCGTTAAATTGTGTGTGTATATATATGTATGTATGTGTGTACTTCTATAGGTATGTATATATAATAATTGTAATTCTTTTTTTTTTTTTTTTACCTAGTGTTGTCTTTATTTAGTTTAATTTCAAATAACCTAATTTTTTTAAAAATAATTTTATTTTAAATCCTATATCTTTTTATTCCCTTTTATTAATAATTATGCCTTTTTAAGTTAAGGCCTTTTTCTAATACTTCAACGTTTTGGGGAAATTAGGTTTTTGAATTTGTCCAGCGTCTGTAATATTTAAAAAAAAATTTTTCTTTAGTTTCTTTCTTTTTCCCTCCCTTCCTTCTTTTATCTCTCTTACCACCTTTTTTCCGTGTTGCTTTAACTGACGTCGATTTAACACGGCTGTCTGTTAATTTTTAGTTACATTCTCCCCTTTTTTTTGCGAACCCAGACGATGTCATTTTTTTCTTTTCTTATTTATTTGATTTTATTCTATCTTTTTCTTTTTCTTTTTCCTTTTCTTTTTCTTTCCCTTTATTTTTATTTTTATTTTATTTTATTATTTATTTTTTAATTTCTTTGCAATCTATTTATAAGGAAAAGTAGACTAATTTTTCTCCAGTTTCTGAAAGGTTTTTTTCTGTTGCTGAGGTAATGTGTCGTTCCCCGTGGGGATCTTCATATCGAAATGGCCATTCAACATCTTTGAATTAATCCTTTTTTAATATATATTTGCTCTGTAATATTTTATTACATGGAGCTCTCTTCCTGTATCATTTTTTAATATTAAAATAAACTTTTAATATTAATTAGGATCGGGTTTTTTGGAATTTACCTTCCTGCTTTTTTCCCTTGGATTGAAGTATCTGAATTAAAAAATATATATATATATATATATATATATATATATATATATATATATATATATATTCCAAAATTTTACGAGACGGGTTAACTTTATTTTTTAATTTATTTGTTAAAAAATTATTTTAATGGATATTCGTATTTGAGTAGATGCTATTTTTTTTTCTGTTTTATATTTTTTATAATTAAACAGTATGTTTATATATATATACTTGCATGAACATGAAATCTTGTTAAAAAAATATGCAGGCTTTGTTTAACTGTAACTCCTTCGTGATAGCGCGGTCTAAGACATGTCAGATCAATTGACGGTTTCTCCTAGGAGGCGTAGGTTCGAATCCTGCCGAAGGACGCATATTTTCCTAACAAGTTTTCTCGAATATTCAGGCCGGTAGATATATATTGTTTAACTTTAAAAAACAAAGTATCTACTCAAATACGATTATCCATTCAAAATAATGTTTAAACAAATTAAAATACAGATAGAGATACTAAGTGTAGCTTAGACAGTTATGATGTCAGGGTAATGTTTTTTATTTGTTTTGTTTTCTATCTATCTATCTATCTATCTATCTATCTATCTATCTATCTATCTAGACATTTTAATCTAATGTTTATCAACCTTGTATCACTTAATTATGACTTAGTAGTAAGTTTGATCTTTATTGGTCACTACATATCCATACTTGTTGCGTTATACGACATCTAAGCTACACTTAGTAAATATCTCTCTCTTTATATATATATATATGTGTGTGTGTGTGTGTGTGTGTGTGTGTGTGTGTGTCTTTAAATGACCCATACCTCTTGTGTCGACATGAAAAACTATACTTTATCAAACTTTTTAAAAATAAAGATTTATTAAATAAACGTAATGAAATTACTGTAGTGTAATATGTAAAAACATTACAAACTGTTCACCGTAGAATATAGTTAATAATTCTTCATATATTATAAGCATATTTATTAATTTACATATATATCCTTTACTTTTTTTGTATTATAAATAATATTAATTTAATAAATTTTAGGTTTGATACCAGTTATAAGAATATATGATGAATTGATGAAAAATGTATTGTACTCTGAACCAAAAAAAATTGATTATACCAAAAGTTCCTTTCAGTTTTTTGTTTTTTGTTTTGTTTTTTGTTTTTTTTTTTTGTTTTGTTTCTTTTAAGAAAACAAAGAGCAGAGATACGTATAAGAGTATTTCTTTGTAACTAAAATGTATACATCTTGCCGGAAGTAAGCAGCCTCACCGTAAATGTAACAATTTTCTTTAGACATCTATGAATACTCCATATCCCCTAACATCTTACCTGTATTTTAAATTCTCAAAAACGACCTTCATTCTGATTAGTTATATTAAATACACCCATTCACCCATATGATCTAAATTTTCCGTCTTCCCCATTCCATGATAACTCTTTAATTTCAAATGTAAATCATTTTTACCTGAACACTGCCTGATGAGGAGATAACAGCTTTAAATCTCGAAACATTGAAATGTCCGTGTCGCAATGTAAATTAAATTAATTTTCAATAAAAAATAAAAAAAAATAATTATATCATGCTCTACGACCTACGTTGTAGGCACTTTTTTAAAAAGTAAATGCCGGAGAACTCTGGATTCTCTGTTGGTTCTCTTCATCTGGATACTAGCAGTATAGCCCGGCGTTGCTCAGGTGTAATGGAAGCTTTAAAAACTAATCCATGGTCCTGGAGCTCAGACTCTTTGGACGTTGGCACGAAAGACTAAAAAAAGCAATAGTTGTTTCCAGTTAAAGCGAAACCGTAGACTGAAAGAAAAATGAATGGATATAAGTCAAATTTTGATTTCCTGGTATCGATATCAAATAAGTTTTTTTCGTCTTAAACTGAATTTTGAAGGCTAAATAAGTCCTCTGAGTAAATGGTATCATGGCTGAGACTAACAACTACAATTATACCTACTTAGAGCCAAATCCGAAGCAAAAACTAAAATAAAAGGGCTGAAAACAATACAGACATACAGGCAGATAAACAGACACACACACAAACAGCTTTTTATATATATTATCGATTTTATGCACTATTGTGAGAACTGCAACCTTGAAACTTCTGAATATTGTTTCTTATGTCTTGTCTATGAGTGCATGAAATTTGATTAAAATCGGATCACTCCTTCTATAACCCGATTTTTTCAATTATCGATTTTCGATATTTATCGGGGTACCACGACACAAAGCCTAGCTAAAAACACTCGCAGACGCTTATAGTACAACTGTAAACTTTCAAGAAAATCGGTTCAGCCGTTTCGAAGTCTATAGGTAACGGACACATACACACAAATTTCCATTTAAATTAAGTTATATATGAAAACTCAACACAGAGTTAAACGGTTGTAAATCAGGATTTATTCCAACAATGTAATTTTTTATTGTCTCTTTCAGACCGTTGAAAAATAAATAAATTCGCTCAGAATATTTAAAAACAAAAACGTTTTTAACAGAGCAATTGAAGTTTGTATTATTTAAACCGGAAATAAAGTGAAAATAGATATCAGTTCACAGTCACACGTATAACAATATAACATAATACAGACAAAATCCATACATTTTAAATCACGCATACACAAAAAACAAATCTTAGGCGAAAATATATATATATATACATACACCAAAAGTTTAAGAATAGACAGACGTAAAAAAAAAAAAGGCACACAGACGGTATAGACAACTAAAAAAAGACAAAAGGAGGAGAGAAGGAAACAAGAAAAAGAGAGACGAAAATACACTTTTCAGTCACAAATAATATTTTACACAAAAAATTAAAACTATCTTTTCAGATAACTTTTGCAAAGTCTCTCTTTAAACATTTTGCTTTCTTTAAAAATCTCTTAAAACATTTCCGTATTTTAAAAATCCGTTTAAAAAATTCACAAGTGAATATACAGAAATTACAAAAATGCATAATAAAAAAATTACGAAGGAGTTAAATGTCGTAAAAAACAAATTCACTTTTCAGTTGATTTAAATATAGAGAAATAAAGTAAATAAAGTAAAAAATATAAATTACAAAATAAATTAACAAAACTATTAAAAATTTAAGGATAAAGTTTTAAATAAGGAAACTAATCGAACAAAATAATAATGAAAAATACTACTACTACTAAAGAATAATAACAATAATAATAATAATAATAACAATTAAAAAACAAAAAATAAAAAGAAATAAAAACGAAATAAAAATGAATAAAATAAGATAATAATAAAAATGAAAAATTAGAATAATAAAAACAAATTTAATATAATAAAAGGAGCAGAATCACAATGGAGAGATGAATAGTAGCTGAATTAGCTAGAAATTTATATTAATCCTACAAATCAGATAATTTAAATTTATTTTTGTGATGAAATTTAAAAATCACTTCATTCTGTTGGTTTTAGAATCTGGAATTTACCACAAAATTTAATTGTTTTCGTTTTTTCATCTAAGCATAGGTTACATCTATTTCTAAAGCTTCTGGGAGTTTGTGATTTACCAACTATCTTCCATTCAATCTGTGGAGAAAATCCTCTATCTTCTAGTTCCCAGAAATATTTAGATAGAGCTGTCTGGGATTTAAGTTGGGACCTAGAGAAAGAATATTTGTGATGATAAGATTTATTTTCCCAAGGTCCGGCAGAAATTCCAAAATATACTTTTCTTTTTTTTTATCATATTCCTTAAGGAAAATAATAGCTTGGTATATGACTTTTTCAGACATGCATAAACCTCGAACAGGACAGTTATCTTTAATTCTACAATTACAGGGAGGATTTATATTTATTAGCTGATTATTTTAAAAATTATCAATTATTTTATTATTATTATGAGAATTAATGATGCTGTAGATATTGCTAGTACATAAATAAATAATTTTTAATGTTTTCTTTTAAAGACCATACTTAGTAGATTGTTAACATGAAAATGTGTATTGATCAATTTCAGAAAATATTGACCAATATTAATGTTAGACAATTGGCAAAAAGGGAAGGTTGAACCATAAAACTTTTCTTTTCTTATTTTTAGACTTATTGTGGGGGGTTTATAGAATAATTCTTGTTTAAACCCACTTTTTTTGAGGGCATTATTATAAATTATTTTATTATCAATATATATTTGCAGTTGGAGGATAATTTATTTATCCTAGTGTTAACAGTAGTGTGAATTTGTTTAATCACTTGGTGGGGATGGTTAGAAGTAACATTAATATATATAGGAGACTATATCCACACACACACACACACACACACACACACACACACACACACACACACACACACACACACACACATATATATATAAATCATTTGGAAATGAGTTATCAATACAACCTAGGTTTACATACATACATACATACATACATACATACATACATACATACATACATATGAACAAACTGAGATAGATAGATAGATAGATAGATAGATAGATATGAACAGACTGTGATAGATAGATAGATAGATAGATAGATAGATAGATAGATAGATAGATAGATAGATATGAACAGACTGTGATAGATAGATAGATAGATAGATAGATAGATAGATAGATATGAACAGACTGTGATAGATAGATAGATAGATAGATAGATAGATAGATAGATAGATAGATATGAACAGACTAATAGTATAGATAGATAGATAGATAGATAGATAGATAGATAGATAGATAGATAGATAGATAGCAAGGCATATTAATTAATACACATCCTCATAATATAAAAGCATTTATTTTAGACAACAAACATTTATTTTTTTAAAAATGATCTCTTTCAGTGCATATGATTCTTTAGTGAATCTTAATCACAGGGATTGAACCTTATACAATGAAAATTTCAGATCAAAATACAGCTAATAACCTCATTGCATTCTACAGGCATTGATTCATCCCCATATACATTTGAACAACAATAAATTAAAATAAGATTCAAATATGCATCATATAAAACATACGAAAATAGTTTAAGAATATAACTTACCTTTTAAAATTTAAATCAACACGTCACTTTGAATAAAAAGAAATTTATCCAGTGGAAGTTCCAGCATAAAACAAATTGATTTTATTTTAATTCTTTTTTAAATGTTTCTTTTATTCCTCATTAATTTGATTTCTTATTATTCCAAAATGTAAAAATTTTATTTCATTTTGCTTATAGTAAGTAAAAAAGAAACACAATACATTTTTATGGTTACCTGTTTAAGCAATGCATACACTTGTATAGCTCGTAGGTAATTTGTAAGTAGGTAATCAGTAGCCTGATTTTATCCTCAATACTGACACACTTTTTACAATTACAAAATGATAGCAAAAAAGTGACTGTCACCCACCAGATTTTTAGAGTCACACAAAGCTCCAACCACCACCTTTTCCGTTTATGTAAATAGACAATGAACAAGTGAAAAATAAAACTCAATGTTAGCAATAGATTATTTATTTATGTCATAAATTGATAGTTTAACTCTTCTAAGTTTTTAAATATATATTTCTTTTTAATTATATTCATATATAGCAAATCCAGAGGGATCAATTTATTACTTAATAACAACAAAAATTGATCTCCCACATTTTGTTTAATATTAATACAAGTTAACATGTTAATTCCCATCTTCTGTCTCCTTGGTTCCCGCCTTTCCGCTATCCTTTATTCCACATCTCGCGTACCTTGTTTTTTTTTCTTCTTTTTTTTTTTCTTATTCTTTTGTTTTTTGTGTTTCTTTACTCACACTGTAACCCCCTTAACACCAGTGGCATTCCTGCCTTGCTTGAGGTAAAATGATTATAAAAAGAAAAAATGAGGAAAGAGTGTTTGGAAAATTTGACCTGACAGGTTATATAGAGAAGAAGAAGAAGAAGAAGAAGAAGAAGAAGAAGAAGAAGAAGAATAGGAGGAGAAGATGGAGGATGAAGAAGATTAATTGATTGATTTGTTTGTCTAATGGCACATCAACTCCTTATGGGCCATTTAATGCCAAGATTTTATTTTTTTGAGAGCTTTGGAGTAATAAAATATGATATAAGTTTTGTTTTTTATATAATCCTTTCACTCCAATCAAGGCAAGACTGCCACTTGTGTGCAAGGGTTTACAGTGAGAGATAAAAAACAAGGTACAGGGATGTTGAAGAAGAAATGATAAGAGATAGATGGAAATCAAGGAGATAGATGATGGCAATTGATATTGAATTAATCTTTTGGAAATTGTAGCTATCAGGGAAGCAATCATACAGAAGGGAGTTCCACAAATGGGAAGTACAAGAAAAGAAATTATTAAAGTAGAAGAGGCTGTTATATTTAACTATTTTGATGGTAAAAAATGGAACCTTGATGTCTGTCTAGTAGCACACGTAAATACATGTGTTTGAGGTACCAGGTTTAAAAGCTCATCAGAGCAGTTGCCATGAAAATACTTGTAGAAGAGACAGAGGGAAGCCACATCATTTATCAGTGATAAAAATTCTGCTTTTACAATTGAATACATGGTAAATGATATTCAGCTTTTGTGCATATACATGCATCTATGAGCAAAATTTCTAGAGGTAGTTTTATGCTTTTGTTTGTTTGTTTTGTTTTTATGGAAAATCAACCTCAGCAGGTCATTTATTGCCAATAAAATTTTATTTATTTATTGCTGGTAATACCTTTTTCTTTCAACAATTTATTGTTGTTGTTTTTTTTAGATAAGTTTTGTGTCTAGTAATACTTTTTTCTTTTCGAGTATCAAGATTCATTAGGATTTGTTTTTAAGGGTAGGTTCCCCAAATCCTACCCTTGCTATTTAACCCATAACTGAAGGAAAGGGACAGATTAATACCTTTCCCAAGGGTACCAGTGCTTAAGTGAAAGCAGGGTATTCAACTGGAATTTGAACTCGACTCACCGATTTCTCTTTCCGAGTCGATATCCACTGCACCACAATGCACATCCATCACTAAACACTTACAGCACCTGGTATTCCCAAGTGGTCACCCATCTAAGTACTGACCAGGCTCAATGTTGCTTAACTTCAGTGACCGAGCGAGAACCGGTGTATTCAATGTGATAGACCGTAAGCCCCTAGTGTTATGCATTTTATGCTGTAGCTTTGTTTAAGTTATATTTTAGAATACAGTCTGATTTTTGTATTTGTCTATACTTCTGAGATGAGGTAGTATTTACATTATTTACTCTGTTCAGACTGTTGTCCTCATCGTTATTGGCGTGTTCATGACATTTCAGCCATTGTAGCTAGGTATTAAACTCACAGCTCTTTAGGTCAAGTCAGTGGAACTAACCAACACCTCTATCCACTAGGCCCAACAGTGGTGAACAAATAACTTAGAGAGTTAAGTTAAAGAGCGATAACTACATGACATCCAGAAGTGGCATTACACATGGAATGAGAATGATATATCCCAGTGATTGAAATAAAGGGCTCAGTTTAAAATCTCTAGAACCTGAAAAAGGCCGGAGCATATAACAGCCGAAATTTCACAAACAAGGCAATAAAGATAAGGACAACAGTCTGAACAGAGTAAATAATGTAAGTTTGATTAATGTCATGAAAGAGTTCTTTCATATTGGTTGTTTGGTTGGTTGATTTTGTTTGGTGATACCGCTTACCTTTTACCGCCTACCTTTTACCTCTTACCTTTTTACCTCTTACCTTTTTACCTCTTACCTTTTTACCTCTTACCTTTTACCTCTTACCTTTTTACCTCTTACCTTTTTACCTCTTACCTTTTACCTCTTACCTTTTACCTCTTACCTTTTACCTCTTACCTTTTTACCTCTTACCTTTTACCTCTTACCTTTTTACCTCTTACCTTTTTACCTCTTACCTTTTACCTCTTACCTTTTTACCTCTTACCTTTTTACCTCTTACCTTTTTACCTCTTACCTTTTACCTCTTACCTTTTACCTCTTACCTTTTACCTCTTACCTTTTTACCTCTTACCTTTTTACCTCTTCACCTTTTTACCTCTTACCTTTTTACCTCTTACCTTTTACCTCTTACCTTTTTTACCTCTTACCTTTTACCTCTTACCTTTTACCTCTTACCTTTTACCTCACTTTTTACCTCCTTACCTTTTTACCTTTTACCTTTTTACCTCTTACCTTTTTACCTCTTACCTTTTGACCTCTTACCTTTTACCTCTTACCTTTTTACCTCTTACCTTTTTACCTCTTACCTTTTACCTCTTACCTTTTACCTCTTACCTTTTTACCTCTTACCTTTTACCTCTTACCTTTTACCTCTTACCTTTTAACCTCTTACCTTTTTACCTCTTACTTTTATGGGTTATTTAATACCAAAATCTATATATTCTGTATGTAATTTTTACTCTCCAGGTAGAGGTATGTTGTTTTAGATATAAACTACTGGCCATAATTATTAGGCCACCCCAGTTTTTTAAAAGAAATGATGTATTTCATACTATTTTTAGTATTTATTGCCAAGAGGATAATTCTAAATGAAAATAGAATAGTTCTTTTGTTAATACTGCACAATAATATGTGCATCAAATGAACTGTTCTGATATTCAGTTTTTGTGCTCTCTTCTCCATGCTAGTCTCTTCTTCTTATTGGATGGCCAAAGCTTCTGGCTGCCTTCTAAAATTTTGCAAAGTAATAATAACAAAAGAACCATTCTATTTTCATTTACAATTATTCACTTGGCAATAAATGCTAAAAATAGTATGAAATATATCATTTTTATTTTAAACTGGGGTAGCCTAATAATTATGGCTGGTAGTGTATATTATGAAGATCATAAAAAGTATTGTTGGAAATTGTGCTATAAAAATGTATTTTTATAATTTTTAGTGTTGCATTGATTGTCAATTTACTATTCAAATTTAATGTTGATTATTTAATTATAAAAATGTACTGTTGATTTTTTTGTTGTTGTAGCAGTAATAGAAGAAGATGAAAAAGAAGAAGAAGAAGAAGAAGAAGAAGAAGGAGAATAAGAAGAAGAAGAAAAAGAAGAAGAAGAAGAAGAAGAAGAAGAAGAAGAAGAAGAAGGTTGCATTTCTTATAAATTTGTGTTTTTTCAAGTTGAATGCTTCTTTTAATAAGATGGAAAATGTATGAAAGGCCAAAATGATCTCCTTTCATTATCTAGAAGTAATAATAATGAAGGCTTTGAATGAAAATTGTTTGATGAGGAAAACTTTTGCATATCTTTAATGATTAACATTTGAAAATGAGAATGTCTTAAGGAATGTCCATGTTAAATTAACTAGAGTCTCATAATAGTTGAATATATATTTATTCTGTTCAACTTGGATAAATAATTGAAAAACAAACTTCTATTAAATATTGCTCTTGTAAAGATGGTTAAGTGTACATAGAAAAGAATGGGGGAGTCTAACTAGATTAAGAAAAGTATAACATAAAATATCCAGTCAAAACAATGACAAAACTAAAGTGAAAAATACCTTATGGCTTTCCACCTGACTTCTCATAACCTACATTATTTGAAAATGTTTTAAAAAAAGAGGTCATGGACCTCAAGTGTGAAACACAGAAGTGAAGACAAACCAAAGTTTCAAAAACAGAGGTCAAAGATTCTTGTCAAATAATAAAAAGGTTAATTAATAAAAACAAAATCAAATTTTAAAATATTTTTACTTTAAAATGAATCTTAAAGTTTAAAAAGCAGAGGTCAAAGATTCATGTCAAATAAGAAAAAGGTCAATTAATAAAAAAGGCCAATTTTTTAAATTTTTTAAATTCTAAAATAATCTTAAAGTTTCAAAAGCAGCGATAAAAAGTTAGAGGTAAAAGGTAAGAGGTAAAAAGGTAAGAGGTAAAAGGTAAGAGGTAAAAGGTAAGAGGTAAAAAGGTAAGAGGTAAAAAGGTAAGAGGTAAAAGGTAAGAGGTAAGAGGTAAAAAGGTAAGAAGTAAAAAGGTAAGAGGTAAAAGGTAAGAGGTAAAAGGTAAGAGTTAAAAGGAAAGAGGTAAAAAGGTAAGAGGTAAAAAGTAAGAGGTAAAAAGGTAAGAGGTAAAAGGTAAGAGGTAAAAAGGTAAGAGGTAAAAGGTAAGAGGTAAAAAGGTAAGAGGTAAAAGGTAAGAGTTAAAAAGTAAGAGGTAAAAGGTAAGAGGTAAGAGGTAAAAAGGTAAGAGGTAAAAAGGTAAGCGGTAAAAGGTAATAGGTAAAAGGTAAGAGGTAAAAAGTAAGAGGTAAAAGGTAAGAGGTAAAAAGGTAAGAGGTGAAATAATAAAATGGTCAGTTAATAAAAAAGGTCAAATATTTTAATATTTTTTTTATTTTAAAATAAATTTAAAAATTTCAAATGCAAATGCAGATCTCAAATATTCTTGTCAAATAATAAAATGGTCAATAGATCAAATTTTTAGATATTTTTTATTTTAAAATAATCTTAAAGTTTGAAAAGCAGAGGTTAAAGGTTCTAAAATTATAAAATAGTCAATTAATAAAAAAAAGCATAATATTTTAATGTTTTTATTTAAAAATAAATATTAAAGTTTCATAAGTAGAAGTTGGAGATTCTTGTCAAATAATAAAAAAGTCAGTTAATGAAAATAAATCAAATTGTTCAATATTTTTTATTTTAAAATAAATTTTAAAGTTCCAAAGAAGATGTCAAAGATTCTTGTAAAATAATAAAAATGTTAATTAATAAAAAATGTTAAATTTTTAAATATTGTTTTTTCTTTTATGAGTTTTTCTTATTTTTGTTTTCAGGAAAATAAATAAAGACGTTTGGTGAATGACATGAAATTGATTGAATGATTCTAAAACATTTTCAGATTTTAACCACATAACAACTAACTACAGTCTGGTACAAGGTCTTAATAGTGAAGTAATTTAAGACTAACTAGAGACACAAGAGCTTACTGAGTGTGAAAGTATATGAGAAAAAGAATGACATTATTTTAATGCTTCTAAAACAAAGCTACTATCAATTAACCATCATAGACAACTGCACCTACCTCCCATTAGCATGGACCAGGCTTGCCTCCCAGAGAGTAAAACACTACTCCTCCTTGGTCTCACACTTTCAGCGAACCTCAAGTGGAATGACTATATCAAATCCA
This sequence comes from Ascarosepion bandense, assembly GCA_037127315.1. Lineage (NCBI taxonomy): Eukaryota > Metazoa > Mollusca > Cephalopoda > Sepiida > Sepiidae > Ascarosepion > Ascarosepion bandense. Next base: position 1,640,564 of record JBBBDQ010001954.1, read on the forward strand.
TTGCTAAATCTGCTGCTATGAAAGTCGGTTCTCTGTGCAGGGCCCGGAGGTTTTTTCTGTCTGAATCTATCCTGCACATTTATAAATCTACCATCCGCCCGTGCATTGAATACTGTTGCCATATCTGGTCGGGTGCCCCTGTTATTCTCCTTGGGCTTCTCGACAAGGTACAGCGGAGGGTCTGTAATGTGATCGATACTGACTTGGCAGGCAGCCTGCAGTCTCTCTCTCACCAGCGCGACGTGGCTTCCCTGTGTCTCTTCTATAAATACTTTCATGGCTTCTGCTCTGATGAACTTAGATCACTGGTGCCTCCTTGGTTTGAATGTGCACGAGATACTAGATTAGCAACTAGAACCCACCCTTTTACAGTGAAACCGATAAAATGCAACCACAACTTCTACTCCAACAGTTTCTTTTCTCGTACTTTCCGACTCTGCATGACTGCTTCCCCGACGGCTACAATCTCCAGGAGTTTAAATGTAATGTCAATAGACACCTCCTAACGCACTAACTAGCTTCCATTCTTTCAAACACTCTTCCCATCCTCCAAACTATCTATCACCCCACTTCTGTCTAACCACTCTTTCTATTTGCCTTCCCCTATGTAGCCCCAAGCGCAATACTGGCAGTGGAATGCCTTGCTTGGGGCGAAACGATTAAAAAAAAAAATTAAAGAGAAAGTACAATAATAGAACAAGAATTAAGATGAAAGATTATAACAACTGACATTGCATTTAAATTTTTGAAGATTAAAGTTAGCTGGGACAGATGAAGCCAGAATAGAGTTCCACAAGTGTGAGTGAAGTTACATCTAACAATTTTAACTGTAAAACGATGAGACCTAACTGCCAATCCAGTAATGCACTTAAATTTGGAAAATCAAAGTATCAAAGTGGAAAGCTCATCAAAACAATTACCATGAAAATATTTACAGAAAAAGGTACAGGAAAGCTCTGCTATGGCCATGGAAAAATGACAAAAGTGAGATTCCAGGTTAGGACTAATAACATTGCAAATTCTTCTTTGAATTTTATCAAGTATCTCTAAATACATAGCGGAATCACCAGATCATATGTGGCAGCAATATTCTAAGTATGACCAAATGGTTGACTTATAGCTATGTAAGATAGATTCTGAAGAGAAATATTGTAGATTCCTCCTTGGATTTCATCAAGAATCTCTAAATATATAGGAAAAGCCCCGTTACTATATGTGGCAGCAATAGTCAAGTCAAGGATGAAGGGTAGAATTATAAATGTGTAAGATCAATTCTGGTATGAAAAATAAAAGATAAAATGGATTCAGAGAATATTTTGATTCTTTTCATTATCATTGCATCTATACATTTTAAAGTTTTTATAAGACTGTTCTATTTTATATATATAACTCTTCAGCAATGAATTGAGTTCTTTCAATGACTGGCGTATGTATACACTGCTTATATATAATACACTAAAATTTCCCTGCTCTGATTCCAGGTGCCAATGGTTTAGTGTTTAGCAACTCCGACTGACAGCAAATCAGTTGAGTTTCAATCCCAACCAAAGGCAGGTGGATGTCTAGTCACACTGATGGGCTATGATACAGCAAAACAGGCTTGTATGTGGATGACGAATATATATATTTTTTTTAAATCATATCACCCCGAGCAAGGCGGTAATGTCACTGAAGCGCAGGGGGCTACGTAGGAGTGAAAAGATTGGAAAAAAGAAAGCTGGAGACCACATTCTAAACAAGGAACAAAGGATGAACCTCTTCACCTGTTCAATAGACGTGGGTGGAGTGTGAACCGGGCGATAGTTTAGTCTATCTACTCCAATTGAAAAAAAAGAAGAGTGGAAAGATTGGAAAAGAGAAAGCCGGAAACGACATCCTAAACAAGGAACAAGGGATGAGCCTCTTCACCTGTTCAATAGACGTGGGTGGATATATATATATAATTTTTATATTGAGCACTGTTTTAAATTAATGTTTTGAGCATTGCAATTTTATTGTTTATTCATATTCAATGATATATATATATACACACAAACTTATAACTTATAACTATACTCATTTCGAAAAACCCTCCGCGTATCTACATGGAAGGAAAAATAGTTGTAAAAAAAGAAAGAGCTAAGCACACAAACATTAGCCAAAGGGATTCGAACCGAGCCAGCACGTAGCCCAAAGAAAAAACTCGAACAAGTAATCAACTAACAAAAAAGTGCTCAATACTTAAGCAGAGCAGAATAAGAAATTAAACCTAGTGAGCCAACAAACCTACTAATCTACCAAGGTTTCATCTAGGTGGATCTTCAGGGAAGATCCACCTAGGTGAAACCTTGGTAGGTTTGTTGACTCACTAGGTTTAATTTACTTATATATATATATATATATATATATATATATATATATATATATTGAAATTTGTGTATGTATATATACATGGGTGTATTACTATGTATATGTTTTTTCTTACTAATGTCTGTGAATATTTTTCCATATGTGAATGTTTGTAGGTTTATTCATGTATGCGTTCTTTTTCTCTCCCCCGTCTAATATATTAATAACTTTCTAAATCTACGAAATTGTTAAAATATATATATATAGTTTTTTTGTTTTTTGTTTTTTAGCAACAAAAATATAAAAATATAAATAGTAGATATAATAGTTAATTAATAATGCTGATCTTAATTTTATAAAATTTTAATACCAATGCCCACCAAGATTAATTTTAAGTCTTCCCACATATTCTCCAAAGTAAAAGTTGCTTTACTCTGATTGGTCCACATTGTACATACAATAATGCCTCCCTGATGAAAGAGGTCTTGCTTGTTCTTAACCTTTTAAAGCCATTCATTTTGAAATAACCACATCACTTGATAAGATACAAAAAGTGTCGAAACAAAATAGCTATATATATATATATATATATATATATATATATTATAAATAATATTTTAGAACGTGTACATATATATCCACTAAAAATCGTACATTTGTTTTGACATTAAAACTACAATGTCTCGTCAGGGGGGTGGTGTGGACAGGAATCTAAATATTCTATGATTCTAAATATTCACAGCTCTATACATATATATATATATATCTTTATATATCGAGCACTATTTTAAGTTAATGTTTTGGACGTTGCAAAAAAATCTTTTTTCTTCGTTCTTTATTCACTCGGATATCTGGCTTGTATGTGGATGACTAATATATTATGCTCTCATTACGATTGAGCACTCTGGAGAAGACAATTTTAAAAACAGTTTCCACTTCGGATATAATGCGTGACTCTTCAGAAATGAATTGAGTTCTCTCAGTGACTGGCGTCCGTATACACTGCTTACATACAAGACATCAAAATTTCCCTTCTCTGACCCCATGCGCCGATGGCTTAAGGAGTAGAGACTCCGACTGACACCAAATTGGTCGAGTTTCGATCCCGGCCAGAAGCAAGTGGATTGTCTAGCCACACTGATGAGCTGTGAAACGGGCTTGTATGTGAATGACTAATATATATATATATATAAGAAAAATCTATGCTATATATATAGCATGTATTTTTCTTAAACAATGAAATTAATATCAGCTGACATAGATTGGAAGTTAGCAGGTATAAATTCACTGAAGTCCCATTGAGAAGAACATTCCGTAAGTAGGTAATTCAAACCTTGCTCTATCAGTGTAGTGTCCTTGTCTAAATTGGTAACACATTGTTTCGACTACAGGACTGGTTTCCTTGGAAGATAAGGGGATACAGGTTTGATTCCTTTAAGGGGCACAGTACATTTCAGAACTTCTCAATAATGATAAACATATATATATATATGTGTGTGTGTGCAGCAATCCTTCTTTGATACAAGTTTCATTAAAAACGATTGACAAGGTACTGCAGTTAAGTTTTTTCTTGTGCTTTTATCATTTACTTATTTTCTGGATGTAAATTATGTTGAAACTCTATTCACAACATTCAGAATGATAAGACAAATATAATAGCCTCAGCCACATGTAAATAAAAGCTAAATATAAAGTATACATTAATAATAAAAAAGAAAAAGCCAACACTCAATAATATCAACTATGAACACAGCCACAATGTGCTGGCAGTGTTTGAAAAATAAAACAATTCCGCTCAATATAGATACATACATAAAATAATCCATACATTTAGTTAAAAGTCAAAATAAAAAATTAACCTTGATAATGACTAAAGGTATAGCCAAATGTGCTTTGGCATGCAAAATATTTGGACAATTTATACATAGAGTGAGATGCTTAAACAATTCAGAGTTAATTAGAGCGTCTTGCATATTGGCAAATTAGAGGTCAGTCAGTTAAGTGCCATACGTGATACACGCTTGGGCGATCATGTCTCGAAAGAGACATGACTGACTGGGCAGAAGATTATCCCGCAGTAGGTTGCCATTGCTTTCTGCAGTAGACTGGTTGCCGACTCATATCTATCTAATTGAATATGTTAGCTCTATCACTGGCATTGAGAGCTTTCAAATGCATTCCTATAGTAAAATCATTAGCAATGCAATTATATTATGCATATAATTGCCTATTCTATCAGTAATGCTTGCATTCATTCCTGACCATTGACAATCCCTTTCTTCCTCATTTGCAATGCATTCTTATAGTAAAATCATTAGCAATGCATTTACATTATACATATAATAGCCCAATTCTATCAGTAATGCTTGCATTCATTCCTGACCACTGACAATCAATTTCGTTTTCATTTGCATTGAATTCTTATAATAAAATTATTAACAATGCGTTTACATTATACATACACTCTTGTGAAAATTAATTGAAACAAAATGAATAATGTCTTCCTGGATCTTTCACACTTTCCCTGATCACGTATACGTCGTCTCTTGGCATTGTTTTTTTTTTTTTTTTTTTTTCCGGCCACATTTTCCTTAAAATTTCGGTCTGATGGATCCAATTTATTGCTTCACCTTGATGACACGACTGGAAATTGAAAGGTTGACACCGACTATATCTGCGTGCTCTCTGTAAGGCTTGCCAGTGTGTTTGCGCAGCGTTATAATTTTCGTACGCTTCCTTGGCCGTAGGACAACGAATCGGCAGTCGAGACAATAGTATCTGCCCGTGATGAAAATCTGATGCAATCACGGATGATGTAATATTTTTCAAGGTCAAACAAATTTCACAGTACACCCCAAAAATAGATTCATATTACTGCACACCACTGCAAATGACCTAATCTTATAAAAAAATAGAAAACGATTACTCAAGTGGGTCTAAAGCTGGCTGTATGGTGAAAGAAAGGAATTTAAAGCAGTCCTTTCAATTAATTTGCACTATTCTATATGTAACGCTTGCATTTATTCCTGACCACTGACAATTCCTTTCTTTGTCATTTGAAATGCATTCCTGTTAGTAATGAATTCAGAATATGTATATTTATAATGCTGCATTTATTCCTGACCACTAATAATCTTTTTTTTTTTCATGATTTTCAACAATTTCTCTAGTAAATCTGCAATAATGCATTTACATTCCATATATAGGAGACGTATTCTTGTTTATTAAATGAAGCAATAGAAAATTTAACACGGTGTTTGAATTCTACTAGATGCTTCATTTAAAAAGTATGAACATATTTTCCCCTGAGTTGTTATCAATGTGAATTTAACATTCTGTTTAGCGATAACCAAAATTTTAAAGTGGGAACAGATAAAAAATGATCACTAAGTTCATAGGTAGAAAAGATTATCAGTATTATAAGTCTTCAGTAGAAACGTTCTAAAGAATCAAAAATAGATTATTGCTGCCATATCTGTGCTGGAGCTTTCCAATCCTCACTTTCTAGTTTTGACTGAGTTTTTCTGCCATGCTTCATCTTTACATGAGTCAGATAAGACCAAAGATGAAGTTTTACTCCCAGATCTGGACTGAAGCTGCCCATTCCTTACTTTCGAGTTTTAATTGAGTCTTTCTGCCATGCTTCATCCTTACATGAATCAGGTTAGACCAAAGATGAAGTTTTACTCCCAGATCTGGACTGAAGGTGCCCATTCCTTACTTTCGAGTTTTAATTGAGTCTTTCTGCCATGCTTCATCTTTACATGAGTCAGATTAGACCAAAGATGAAGTTTTACTGCCAGATCTGGACTGAAGCTGCCCAATCCTTACTTTCGAGTTTTAATTGAGTCTTTCTGCCATGCTTCATCTTTACATGAGTCAGATTAGACCAAAGATGAAGTTTTACTCCCAGATTTGGACTGAAGCTGCCCATTCCTTACTTTCGAGTTTTAATTGAGTCTTTCTGCCATGCTTTATCGTTACATGAATCAGATTAGACCAAAGATGAAGTTTTACTGCCACATCTGGACTGAAGCTGCCCAATCCTCACTTTCCAGCCTTGATAGATTCCTGTTATGCTTCATTTTATTAGATTCAGATTAGGCCAAAAACAGAGTATTGCTGTCATATCTGGGCTAAAGCTGCTTAATTCTCACTTCCCTGCCTTGGGAGAGTTCAAACTTGTTTACGCAATTTTGTGTCTCTGTGGAAGATTTATTCTTTACTCTACATTCTTTTTTCCTCCACAGGCATAATGTCGGAAGCCTGTCACTCCTGTGTTGCAATTTCAGCTGCAAATATTCTGATGATCCCCATGTTTTAGTTCCACCAGTTCAGACCTTTACAGCTGGGACATGCCATGCCAATTCTACTTAGTTATATCTCTCCCTCATTTTCTTCATTTTCCTATAATGTAAGAGGTTTACGGCCACATCATGTTAAACCACGGGTTCTTTCCGATTAACATAGTCATGCAATGTTCAACCTGGTTAGTACTTAGATGGGTGACTACTGAGGAATGCATCATGCTGTACAATTAGATCTACGTGTGGTGTAATGGATAAATGCTCAGAATGAAAAATCAGAGACCAAAGTTCGAATTATAATCGGGTTCGTTATATTCACTCATGGGCAAATAAAACACTTAAGAATAACATGAATCTACCTCTTCTCCTTCCAGTTAAAAAATATTACTTGTATCAGAAAATTATTATCTCAAAAAAATTCTTAGAATCTAAAAATATGTTTCAGCTTTAAATAACCTCAAAAAGGTTGATAACCTGTAAAATAAAACCTGTTTCATACACCTTTTTCTTAAGAACTGCTACTTTGTGGAACAGACTCCCATGTGGATATTTTTCTGAGAATTCCAATCTTGACCACCTTCAATTCAAGGGTCAATCATTATCTAACCTCATTTCTTCATAAACTTCACTTCCTATCTTCTTATTTTAACAGTAACTCTCTACTTTGAGTGTCTCTCGAGTTTTGTAATTAATGGATTTTAGAATAAAAAGAAATCAGTTCTATCAAGAACTTAAAGTAAACTTGCTGTTTTCGTTTTTCATGTTGATAAAATCCGCACTATCCACATATCAACAAAAAGATGATGGCAGTAATTTTGACATGGGGCTCACAAACTAAAAACATCTTTTTTCAGTTAAAAAAAAGACTTACATAATTAAACAGCACTAAATTCATTTAGAAGTGTTTATCTAATAACTCATTAAAACGTGTAATTTTTCATTGAAAACTTTCTAATGATGACGTGTTGTTTACTATTTATTTTCTCCCCAAGTATGAATGTTTGTATCAATTATTTTAATAGTCAAAATATATTTCCACAAGTTAGTAACAGGTAAAAATTGATAACCGAATCAAAAATTTGAGAGACGACTTGTAGCTAGCTTTTTAGCTTGATGAAGACCTAAGCAGATCAATTTTCATAGCACTGCCTAAGAAGCCAGGCGTAAAGAAAAGTGAACTTCACCGAACAATCAACTTAATGAGACACATAACAAAACTCGTCATTCAAATTCTGATGAATTGAGCCAGTGATACGACAAGAACAGTGCGTGTTCATCAAAGACACTGGAACAAGAAACGTGATATTTATGCTCAGCATGTTATCAGAAAGAGAAATACAAATACAGAAAGACAGAAAGTCCTGTCAGCATTCGCCATTAGAGGCCACAATATTAACAATATAAGATACGCAGATGATACAGGGCTCATAGCCAACAGTGAAAGGAAGATACAAGACCTCTTACAAAAAGTAGCACAGGAAAAGCGAGAAGAAAGAACTAAACATAAACTACAAGAAAACTGAATATTTGTTTATCAGCAAAAAGAAAACCTAAAATTCCAACTACAGGTCGGGGAAACTAAAATCAGGCAGGCGCAGAAATTTAAATTCCCAGGAAGAGTTCTAACAGAGGGCGGAAAGTACAACGCTAAAATTCGAAATTGGATTGTCATGGCCAAAAACGCATTTCAAAGGCTAAGTATTGAGAGACAGGAAGATTTTGTTGGAAACAAAGAAAAGAGTACTACACTGTTGTGCGATATCTGTCCTCCTATATGGCAATGAATCCTGGACAATCTCCTCAAAGATAAAGGAATGACTTGAAGCAACAGAAATGATGCTGACGATACCAGAAGGATGCTGATGATACCATGAACCAAGCATGTGTGCAATGACAATGTTTTGGAGATGGTGATAACAAAAAGGAAACTTATGTTCAATATCAGGAACAGACAGCTGAAGTTTTTGGCTCATGTAATGAAGAAGGAGGGTTAGGAGAATGTAATACTCACAGGACAGATAGAGGGAAAGAGAGACAGGGAAAAGCAACGCGAGACATACTTGATGAGCTTAAGCAAGTGGATGGAGGAACAGGGTTTGGGAGGGATGCCAAGAAGAAAAGTTTTAAGCGGGACAAGGGAGTGGAGTAAGTGGAGGTCTGTGATCTAAAAGGACGCAGCGCATAAAAAAGAAGAAATATAAAGTCACCCGGCACAAAAAGTACGTTCTTTATATATGTCTGAAACTGTAGCTTATTCAAGAAAAAAATTATAATTTTAAGACACCCGGTGAGGAGCAAATTCAGTTTATTAACAATAGTTTGGAAGTTTAAATAATTAAAATCATTTAAAATAGATGATTACGAATGTTACAAAGAACACCTGGCCCGGTCGATATGGGTGTTGGTTAGTTCCAGTGATTTGACCCAAAGAGTTGTGAGTTCAGGTCCTGGCTACAGCAGTGGTGAACAACTTAGAGAGTTGAGTTCAAGGGAGATAACTACATAGCATCCGGCAGTAGCATTGCACATGGAATGAGAATTATATACCTTACTGATTAAAATATAGCATTCAGAATTCCTATCAACGGCCGAAAAGTGGTAAATATGTCAATAAAGATGAGAACAATAGTCGGGACAGGGTAAATAATGTTGCCTATTATATGTCCATGTTAATGGGGTACTAATCAAACTCATACTATTTTTTACAATAATGTTCACCTTGTACAAGTCTTAAGAGCCACTCGTCGGAGCGGGTCACAGAATAAGATGCAAGAGACACAGTTTATAGGGATATGTGAGGAAGATAACGGCTAGCCATAGATAAGAACAGGTTAAGATTGTATTGATCTGGGAAGTCAATTCAATTAGGAGTCAGTTCCATAAAGTAGCAGTTCGTGGGTAGAAGCTTCCCGAGTGGAATTTACACCTCACAAATAGAAAACGAAGAGAATTAGAGTGATTCACTACAATGCGCATGGCATGGTGGGTTTTATCCGCGAAAATTGAAGATTGGTGGAAATTAAGGAATGTAGTTCGCTTGAACATTGTTCATGGAAATGGTGATAGTGTAGCAATATTATAATTCATTACTCACAAGCTAACGGTGATGCGTTTGGACTATATCGAGCCTGGTAAGTAAAGACTAAGCGGCTACTGTCCACATATGGCATTAGTAACAACAAAATACTAACTACAGATCGGGGAAACTAAAATAAAACAAGTAAAGAAATTTAAATGCCTGGGGAGTGTCCTGACAGAGGATGGAAAGTGCGACATTGTGATCCAAGGACGCATTTCAAATTCTAACCAGAGTACTGAGAGACATGAAGATCTTACTGGAAACAAGGAAAAGAGTGTTGGACTGCTATGTGATACATGTCCTTCTGTATAGCAACGAATATTGGTCGATCTTTTCAAGGACGAAAGAAAGGCTCGAGGCAGTAGAAATGTGGTTCTACAGAAGGATGCTGAGGAAAGAGAGGCAAAGGACAACAGTGCGAAACATATTTGATAGACTTGAGCAAATGGATGGCGGAGCAGGGTTTGGGAGAGATACCAAGAGCGACAAGGGACAGGAGCAAGTGGAAGTCCATGATCGCCCACATCCTGAAGGGACACGGTACAAGATGAGGAAGATACCATTTTTGGCCTGATCCGGCTCTTGCAAATGTAGAGAACAGCAGTAGTAATCAGATATTTACTTGAACGGTACAGGGAACCGATCATTATTCCAGCCTCTTTAGATTTGGATCATATGTACGAGTTTCATTTTAGGTTTTTGGTTGAGCTTAAGTTCAAGTAGGCACTCAAGGCACGAAGCATCACTTCATTGTGATGGGTGAAAATTCAGGGTTGCTTGGTGATGATGGGTCGTCATTAGTTTGGTTTTTGAGACATCGAATGTGACTAGCTAGTTTTCCCCCCCACAGAGTTGTTTGAAATATTTTTCTAGTTTTATTTCTCATTTTTCGCGCTAAATATGAGTATTTGTATTTTTAATATTTTTAATATTTTAATAGTCAAAATACATTAACTGTCTTATTCACAAGTTAGTAACAGGCAAAAATTGATAACCGGACCAGAAATACTTGAAAAACAAGATATCTTATCACTTTGAAGAATGGTTTCTTATCAGCAAGAGTCCATTTGAAAAAATGCCAGCAGATAAAAAATAAAAATAAATAAAAATAAAATAAAGTCATATCGACGATTATAATATGATAATTTTTAATGTGGATCGAAAAATTGTGCAATTGAAAGATCTTTCATTTTAACCAACTATTACGTTAGTCATACCTTATGACCAAGGACGCATTCCAGAAGCAGAGTTGAGTATTGAGAGACAGAAAAAGTTTCGACTATGGCTCTTCTTTCTCGGTGGGACCCCGAACTTTTAGAAGGACCTCGTAGTCTGTCTGATTACGAACCAGTACATACTTAGGTTACTAAAATCAATCCAGTACATAAATTTAAATACCTGGGAAGTGTTCTAACAGAAGACGAAAGTGCGACACTGAGATCCAAAGGCGAATTGGCATGGCCAAAGATGCATTCCAGAAGCTGAGTAGAATATTGAACAGGAAAATTTCGCTGGAAACAAAGAAGAGAATACTGGATCGTTATGAGATGTCTGTTCTTCAATATGGCAGTCAATGCTATATCCCGTTCCGTACTGACCTTTCAGAAACACCTCAAATGTCTCGTATTGAATTCGTTTTCAAATTTCGTAATAAAAATGTATTTTTACTACCTTTTTACGATTCTTGTGCAAATTAACGAGTAATGTCTTCCTAGGATCTTCCCAGGATCTTTCACACTTTCCATGATCACGTATAGGAAAATAATAAAGAATTAACAGATCACTCAATAAATCCTGGGCGTAACTAATAAAACAACTTTTAGGCAACATTCGACTTTATTCATCAACATAGTCTCCTTCTAGGTTGATACACTGATTCCAACTGTTCTCTAACAACCGATGCCATTTTTGTAGAACGACTTAAAAATACACCTCAGTTTCCGATATCATTTTTTTTATTAGAGCCAAATCTCTTTCCCTGGAGCCTTCTGTTGAGGTCTGCAAACAACCAGTAGTCGCTGAGGATCAAATCTAGAGAATATGGTGGATGCGGAAGCAATTCAAAATTCAATTCATGTAGCTTTGCCATCCTTGCGATCGACTTGTGACACGGTGCATTTTCTTGGTGAAAGATCACTTTTTTTCTTCATTTGTGACCTTTTTTTTGCGATTTCTTCCTTCAAATGCATCAATATTTCTATATAATATTCGCTATTGATGGTTCTTCCTTTCTCAAGGTAATCGATGAACAAAATACCTTGCGCATCCCAAAATACGGAGGCCAGAATCTTGCCTGCTGATGTTTGCGTCTTTGGTAGTTTTGGACGGCATTCACCTGCTGCTGTCCACTCAGCTGACTGCCGATTTGACTCCGGAGTGAAGTGGTGGATCCATGTTGCATATATTGTCACATATTTACGCAAAAACTCCTTCTTGGTGCGTTGAAATAGTTGCAAACAGCGCTCTGAATCGTCGATGCGTTGTTGTTTTTGATCGACTGTGAGCAAATGCAGCATCCACTATAGACAAGCTTTCTCTTTCACAGGTCATCAAGTAAAATGATGAATACACTGCCTTCTGATATGTTCAACTCCTCTATCTCACACAACTTCAATTTACGATCGGCCAAAAGGAGTTTGTGGTTTATTTTATTTTATTATATTTTAGTCACGTGCCATTTGAAGGTTAGTACTTCATAAATTTACATAGATCTTTTATTAGTAGAGCCATCTATATGTCAGGCCTGGGGTATTTAGTGATGTGTTGCAGGCATAAAAGCAAAAAAGCCAATATAGTATAAACAAAAGATAAAATACAGCTACAAATAGTTAGCTATCACAAAAAACAAAGGTTGTAAAATAAATAAAAATTAAACATACAGATAAAATTAAATTAAAAATAAATGATCAGATTCATAATAGAGAACAAACAGCTGAACTTGCTATAAAATTATCGGTAAGGAAGAAAGTCTACTGCTACAAAACAGGTAATTTAAATCTATTTCTGTGACGGCATTTAAAAATCAATTCATTCCGTTGGTTTAAAAGCTGGTTATTACCACTAAATTTAATTTTTTTTTTTTTTTTTTCATATACGAATAGGTTACATTTATTTCAGATGCTAATATGAGTTTGTGGTTTTTTTACAATCCTCCATTCGATCTGTAGAGTGAGACCTCTATCTTTTAATTCCCAGAAATACTTAGAATGCTCTGGGATTTAAGATACTTTTTGTGAATCTTTCTCTTTATGAATATGTTCGGATTTTTGTATAGTCAGTCAGTTAGTCAGTTAAATGCCGTACGTGATACACGCTTGGGCGATCATGTCTCGAAAGAGACATGACTGACTGGGCAGAAGATTATCCCGCAGTAGGTTGCCATTGCTTTCTGCGGTAGACTGGTTACCGACCAAGGCTATAGAACCCAATCTGTCCTGCTATTTAACCCATAACTGGAAGGAAGATACGGATTAATACCTTTCCCAAGGGCATTTGCGCATAAGTGAATACAATGGATTCAACTGGAATTCGAACTCAGCTCCCCGGTTTCTCGTTCCGAGCCGATATCCACTGTACCACAAAGCACATCCTTTTGTATAGTATTTTTCTTTAATTATTATTTTTAATTTTTTAATTTTATTTTTTATGATTGCTAATTATTTTCGATTGTAATTATGTTATACAGATACATTTATTTTCAATTTTAATTTTCTGTTAATATTGTGGGTTATTGTGTGCATATATGTCCTCTTATAATTATTTGTCTGTGTGTATTTATTTTACGTGTGATTATATCTATTCTCCTGTTTGTATATATTTTTTGTTTTAAGATATTGTATGTATGTAGGATTTGGTGCATATGTTCTTTATTTTTTGTGACATTTCCGGTATCTGTTATTACAATGTTTAACTGTATACACCTCTACCCTTCACTTAAACTTATTTCCTCTCTGTGCAAATTCTTTTTTGAATATTCTGAGTTAAGTATAGCTTTTGATTTTTCGGGCTTAATTTTTGTGGTTTGAAAAGGTGGTCTGCAATTTTTACAACTGCGGAAATAAATTCTGGATTCATAAACGTTTATGTTTTGAGTTTTCATTTATATATATGTGTGTGTGTGTGTGTGTGTGTGTGTGTGTGTGTGTGTGTGTGTGTGTGTGTGTTAGAGGAATATATAAAAGAATATTATATATATATAATATTAACTCAATATATACATATATATATATATATATATATATATATATATATATATATATATATATATATATATATATATATAAATCAGCATGCAGTGTGGGTATAGAAGAATCAAAATGAGTATCCTGTACATACAGTGGTAGGATAACTCTCTAAGAGCCCTAAACACATATGCATATAAATACATATAGAGCAAATATAAGAAAAATTAAGGCAGACACGTTATTTCATGGTGAATCGGAAGTGTAGGCCTATTTCAGGCCAACCATCATCAGCTTCCGTCTTTATTTTACAAATTCGTGTAAATTCCTTTGTAAAATAAAGACGGAAGCTGATGATGGTTGACCTGAAATAGGCCTACACTTCCGATTCACCATGAAATAACGTTCTGCTTTAATTTTTCTTATATATATATATATATATATATATATATATATATATATATACTTAAGCGGTACAGGGAGCCGATCATTTTTCCCAGTATCTTTAGTGATATATAATTGTACAAAGATTTGAGAAAAATCATAATAAATTTTGTAAAAATTTATCAAAATTATTGTTTCTTTGAAATTTATATTTTTTCTTAAGTATTTTTATAATTTGTTGATATACCATTTGTAAAATGCTGAAATTGCTTTCTGATTGTTTCATACAATTATATTTTCCGTAATCAATTATTTTTGTAATATCATCTAAAACTTTCTAATTTATGGTGAACAAAGTGATTTTTGTTAAATTAATCATTTTATAGTATTATTGTTATTTCTTTGTATGATTGCATTTGTGGAAATAAGTCAATAATTGTAAAATGCTTGCTAATATTACATATAGCTTCTAATTAACTAATTAATAGACATTGCTAACAAGTTCCTTACTAAAAGTGTACTTAGTAATTGTTATTTAGTTGTAATTTAGTTCTCCACATGCCGGCCCCTAGTCGTGGACCCAGTCGCGTGACTGCAAGGCATGGTATAATGTTGCCTTGAAGTATAACTTTTTAATATATTTGTTTAAACGTTGTTTTTAATGGCTACTCATATTTAAACAGATGCTGTGAATTTATCATTAAAAAGTATATTTATTTATTTACTGGCCTGAAATATTCGAGAAATCTTGTAAGAAAAATATGCTTCCTGTCTACAGGACCATCTTCCACCCACCCACCCACCCACACACACACACACACACACACACACACACACACACACACTTACAACCATACATTATCATCTGAATCCCGCGTAGACAAAATATAATTATGATAAACACACACACACACACACACACACACACACACACATATATATATATATATATATATATATATATATATATATAGTCTAACCGTACTGATGAGGTGTGATACAGCGAAACAGATCTGTCTGCGGATGACTATATATCGACTGACGCCATTTCGGTCGAGTTTCAATCCTGGGTAAAAAAGCAATCGTTGTCTAACCGTAGACTGGTAAGCTGTGATACGGCGAAACAGATCTGTCTGCGGATGATTATATATATATATATATATATATATATATGTGTGTGTGTGTGTGTGTGTGTGTGTGTGTGTGTGTGTGTGTAGATAGAGAGAGAGAGAGAGAGAGAGAGAGAGAGATAAAGAATAATGGAAATGTTTATAAATTACAATTATATAAAAATTATATAAATTAAAGTTACCTCCCTTAGATAAAAGATCCTCATAGCTTTAAAAGTAAAATTTTAAAATTAAGTCAACAGATTGTGTTAAAGAATATCGGTGAATTTCTAATGGAATTTCCTCTTTGTCAAGGAAGGATCATTAATAAGTTTTAAAATATGTAAGTAATATTTACTAATGGAAGTACATTCCACAGGTAGATATTTACTTTTAAAAAGTGCTCAATTTGTTTCTAGAGAGAGTCAACCGACAAATCAAACATAATATTGGATTTTACACAATGAAGTAATACCACGGAAGTCTTAAATTGGTTCAAACAAATTAACAACAAAAATAAATGCTTATTTATCCAATTCAAAATAGTAGATTATTACCCCTCCATCTCTAAGGATTTGTTTACAATTACTTTTGGACTTTGCTTCAGAATTTTCGGACCTCACTGGTGTAGAAAGAAATATAATTTAAAACTAAAAGTAATTCGTCCTCATCCATAATAACTAACAGTGGATAAAAAAATCTAATTCCGATGATCCATTTTCCATTGCCATGAAAGCACTGGTTTCTGCAGAATCATCAGATCTTGTAGGTTTTTTTTTTATTTTGTACAATCTCACTGTTCATCATGATGTAGATATAAAAGATATGGGATTTAGAAATGTTTAGTTCCAATTTAAGCAATAAATTCCTTAATCTAGTTCAAAAACACTTCCCAACTAATAATTCCCTTAGCAAAATTTCTAATAGAAATACACTGAAACTAAGTTATAGCTGCACTGATAATCTTGATAAGATAATAAAAAACACAATAATAAAATCCTAAAAAAACATTATGATATTAATTATAACCAAGTTACCATAAATAATGATAATAACACTAGTTCCTGCAATTGTCATAACCCTAACGTATGACCTTTGCAAAATAAATACCTTACAGATTCGATTGTATACTAAGCTACTCTCTCAACTACTGAAAATTCAAATCTTATCAAACATTATATCGAATGTATTAGGAATAATTTTAAGTCTCGATTTCACAAGCATAACTTATCTTTTAAAAAAAAGGTATAAAGTAATTATCTCTCTCTCTCTCTCTCTCTCTCTCTCTCTCTCTCTCTCAATACTATTGGCAACTGAAAGATGCTAATAAAACTCTTACAGTTAATTGAAAAATATTAACTAAAGCTAAAAGATGTAAATCATTACATGAAATATGTTTTCTTTGCTAACAAGAAAAAATCCACGGAATAAAATTCCCCAAAATTAACTCATTGAACCAACGTAATGAAATCACTAATTTTTGCTACCGCATAAAATTCCATATCCTTTAACAGAACTGAAATTATCTCAATTTTATCTCAATATTTTCACTACTTGCTTTTTATAACTTAAAAAGTATTTCTTATTGAACTGAGAATTTTTAATTACTATTATTCTTATATTTGTACTTATGAACAAATCCCCCTAAGAATTCATCTTTATTTTAATTTTAATTTTGATTTTATATTTTTTACATTATTTTTTATGTTGATTTTAATTTATTTTTTATATTTTTTATTTAGTATATTTTATCTTTTCCACACACACACACACACACACACACACACACACACACACATATATATATATATATATATATATATATATTTATATATATATAATTCTACTACCTGACAATACCTGAATGGTAGAAACCACACTAGCAGGAAGGTTAGTTTTCTAAATAGTTTATAGTTTATGGGTTAAATTACACATTTTCGGGATTTTTTTTTTGTTTTTTATTTTGTTTTTTTATTAATTTTGTATTAATTTTGCAGTTTTGTTTTTGTTTTTGTTTTTTCACGAATATTGTTTTTGCCAAAAGTTTATTTTTTAAACTCTCTCGATCGATCTCGATCTCACTGTATATATATATATATATATATATATATATTATAAATTCTTTAGGTATACATATTTATATATATATATAGAGAGAGAGTAATCTCTCATCAGTATTCTCATCCTTTTCTTAGCCACTTCCTGGCACCCTCTGTAACCTGTCACTCTTTCTCATAACTTTCCTCATTTGTAACCTCCTACACAACAGTGGCAGTAAAATGCCTTACTTGGGGCAATATGATTATATATATATATATATATATATATATATATATATATATATATATATATATAAAGCAATCTGTGAGTCTGTGCGTGACTATTCCCTATGCACGCCTACATTTTTTAATCTACGCCATTCAAACTTTTTAGGGACACATATCTACAGTGAAGCCAGGTCGACACATACTTTTTGAGTTAAAATTCAGCAATTTCCCCTTTCACACTTTTCGGCTAATGGAGCCGATTGTTTACATTTGCTAAGATCTAAGATGGTTGCTAAATTAAGTCACAGAAATCAAATCACACGTGTCAAATGCGACTAAAAAATTTTTTATTAAAAAAAAAATAAGCTTTTATATTTAATTTTAATGCTGAAGTTTTAAAAATTTATTTGGTCAACAAAGAAATGTAAATATTTTCCCCGTAATTTTGAAACAAAAACAAAATATGTAAAAAAAAAATGCCAATGGTTAATTTAAGTATTTAAGTCATTTTTTTTTTTCAAATTTAATATTTCATACTTCAGAAAATAAAATTTAAAAAAATAAAGCTTTTTTCGCTAAATATTTCATGCAGGAATTCAACTGTCTTTAATTCGTGTGGCATTAATGTAACTTTTTCCTCTAAAATTAAATGTCTACATTTTTAAATATTCTTCTATAATCTCTGAACTGAGAGCGTAATAGTTTTTATATTTCTAATTCCAGTAAAACAAAATAAATAATTTTTATTTTTATGTTAAGTTCCTTTTAAAACCTACTCCTCAACAGGATGCATAAAATCCAAGGATGGGACAATCATATTGGAGAAAGGAGAAATACTCCAGCGATTGGAAGAATATATAAAGGATCTTTTTTGCGACAGGAGAAAACAACCGAGGATGGACCGGAAATATTAAAATCCGAAGTGGAAGCTGCAATGGCCAAACTGAACAGAAACAAAGCAGCTGGTCCAGACATAATAAACGAAATTTATAATAGTGGAATAATAGCAGACGACCTATGCAAGTCAATATTTGTAGCACTACCGAAGAAACCAGGTGCAAACGAGTGCGAACTACACAGAACTATCAACTTAATGAGTCACATTACAAAACTGATTGTCAGAATCCTGATGAATAGAGCGAAAAGCTGAATCAGGCTAGAGATAGGACAGAAACAGTTCGTCAAAGACACTAGAACAAGGGACGACAGATTTATGATTAGGATGCTCTCCGAAAGGGCAATACAAATGAAGGAAGACTTGTACCTACGTTTTATTGATTATGCGAAGGCATTCGACAAAATACGACACAAAGAATTGATGGAGATGCTCAGCAGCCTCGACATTTTTGGGAAAGACATCAGAATAATCAAGAATCTCTACTTTCAGCAAACTGCCCGCATACGGACATCTGACGATTTCAGCAGATTTACAAAGAAAGAGCCGTAAGACAAGCATGTGTCTTTTCACCGGATCTGTTCAACTTGTACAGCGAGAATATTTTGATGACCCTAGATGATACGCCAGGATTTGTTATTGGAGGCCACAACTTGAACAACATAAGGCATGCAGATGATACAGTGCTGATTGCAGACACGGAAAGGAAACTACCAGACCTCCTACAGAAGGTAGCGGTGGAGAGTGACAAAAAAAGACTACAAATAAACTTTAAGAAAACTGAATGCATGGTCATCAGCGAAAGGTGCACCCCAAAATGGCAAATACAGGTGGGGGATACCAGAATCAAGCAAGTACAAAAATTTAAATACCTAGGAAGTGTTCTAACAGGAGATGGAAAATGAGACACAGATCCGAAGGCGAATTGGCATGGCAAAGGACGCGTTCCAGAAGCTAAGTAAAGTACAAACACACTGGAAAATTTCACTAGAAACAAAGAAAAGAGTGCTGGATTGCTATGTAATATCAGTTCTTCAATACGGCAGTGAATGCTGGACAATATCATCGAAAATGAGGACAAAACTTGAAGCAGCGGAAATGTGGTTCTACAGAAGGATGTTGCGGATATCGTAGACTGAGCATGCAAGCAACGATGAGATGTTGGAAAGAATGGCAACGAAAAGGAAATTAATAGTGAGCATCAGGATGAGACAACTGAAGTTCATGTAATGAGGAAGGAGAGCTTGAAGAGCCTGATACTGACAGGCCAGATAGAAGGAAAAAGAGACAGGGGAAGGCAGCGGATAACATATTTGCAGGGCCTGATCAGGTGGATGACAGAACTGGGGTTGCGAAGTGTAACAGGAGCAAACATACTAAGAGCTACCAGAGATAGGGAGACGTGGAGAACCATGATCGCCTACGTCCTGAAGGGACAGAGCACATAGAAGAGGAAGAAGTCAACAAAAATGTAAATATTTTTCCCCATAATTTTGAAACAAAAACAAACGGTGTTGTTTACAATGTTACACAAAACATCAAATCACATTTACGCAGAACAAAAGAAAAATGTTTTTTATTGGAATTTTTGAACAATTTTGAAACAATTTTTTATATAATTATTTTTTATAAAACCTAGTTTTAAAGGAATTTATCCATTTAATATTATAAACAGTATTGCATTACGAGATTTGATGTTTCTGTGAGTATTGTAAACATTGTGTTCCAAGTAATTTAGCAGCCATCTTCGATTAAAATAACAGGCACTCACACTAGGTGTGCTCAGTTTTTGTAGATTTTTTCACATACCTCATAAAAAAAGAGCTCGATTAGGGCGTATGACCGCTAAAGCATTCCAGTAAAATTATGTTTCGCAATATCCATCAGGGATAGACGTTTACCACCACGGGCATTCTTTTAAGTGAGCCATGCTTCGCCCATGGCCAACTGTACGTGGCCTGTTCCCCTGTTGGAAGCAAGGCTTCCCTTTTTGCGTTTGCATATGAAGGAATAACGCGTAATGTAGTATACAGGGAAGTTTTTTAGACTCTGATTATATTCTGCCTACTATAGGCTTCCAAGTCCCTTTCTATAGGTTAACATAATTGTCCATAGCTGAAGTCTATTTGTGGTCAGAACATAACCGACTGTACCTTACAACATGAAATCTCCTTTTGATGATACTTTGTGTGTTAGAGCCAAGACCAGTTAGGTATAGGGGAGCAGTGTCGAAAGGAACAGAACGCACAATATTGGAACCAAAACTCTACTGGCCAAACTCCTTATACATGCGTTACTGCCGCGGTACTGAGATTGCTAAACTGGGTTCAGTTTGACTATCGACATTTAAAACAGCTAAACTTCTATCTTATTTATTACTAACTCCACTTCCTGCAAATGTTTTCTATTCATTTCCAGATCAAAGAACCCCCACTCCACTTAGAAGGAGATAAAAGTATGACCGGCACTAAAACTACACTTTATACTCCGTTTGAATACTATAGTAACATGGATTCAATGCATTCTTCTTAATGCTGAAAATGGTTACTAACAGCCTCAGCTCTCCTTTCCAATTTTTAATAAATGATTTCCATCTACTCCTCTCATTGGCATCTTCTCCTACTATTCAAATGTTCTGAGTTGCACGAGCAACGCCGGGCTATGATGCTAGTATACATATATAGCCACACTGATGAGCTCTGATACAGCGAAACAGGCTTGTATGTGGATGACTAATATATATATATATATATATATATATATATATATATATATATATATATCAGCATGCCTTGTGGACATAGAAGAATCCAAAGGAGTATCCTTTACATATAATGGTAGGATAACTCTCTATGAGAGCTCTAAACATATATGCATATAAATACATATAGAGCAAATATAAGAAAAATTAAGACAGACGCGTTATTTCATGGTAATTCGGAAGTATAGGCCTATTTCAGGCGAGCCATCTTCAGCTTCCATCTTTATTCAACAGAATTTTTCTTATATATATATGTATATATATTAAGAATCACCTGAAGACAACACACATGTTACAAACCAAGATAGCGAAATAACTCGTTTAAAAATGAAAAAAAATTCAAAAGTTCTACAATATAATTGTATAGAACACTTTTAAATACAAATATGTACTGGTTGTACCCTATTAGGACCGAAAACTAAGTATTAATCAATCAATCAATCAATCAATCAATCAATATATATATATATATATATATATATATATATATATATATATATATATATATATAAACACGACAGCTCTTGTGTTGCAGTAAACATTGTTTTTATTATAAACACATTTATAAAACTTTTACGATATATATATATATATATTTCTTTGTGAATAGTATTGTTAATCAATACTCGTATTTGAGTAGATATTCTGTTTTTAGTCAAACAGTATATTTATATATTTATTTCTACCGGCCTGATTATTTACGATAAATTTTGTTACGAAAATGTGTCATTATTATTTTAAGTAAATATAGGTGTTTTAGTAGACACCTCTGTCGTTTTAAACAGTGAAATTAATGCCTACCGGCTTAGAGATCGGCTTAATTTTGTTTTTCGTTTATCTAGTTTTATTCACGTTATTTGCTTCAATTTAGCAAAATTGATGAATAACAAATTAAAAATATAAAGAGTTACAATATTCGACGTCATAATGCCCATACTTCGGCCTTGAACTTTAACAACTGCAGTTGTCTATAAATGAACAGACAAGGAAACGACCCATTTTTTGGCCAATTGATAATCTAGTTGAGTTGGTGACGGATAAACTTGAACTGGTAAAAATTCAGACTGACGTGCCTGTACGAGTTTTGGGACTAACTATTATTTTATATTGTCGACTCCGTGATGTGCATGATCGCTAACAAAATATCTAATTGAAATTTTCAGTTTTTGCACATCCGTGCCATTTTTTCAATGCATACTACGCATTTGTAGAATGGTTCGACTTACATAAACTCAGTTTTGTTCTATATGTACGTTGTGGTGCCGTGGATATCGGTTCAGAACGAGAAATCGGAGAGCCAAGTTTGAATTTCAGTTGAATTCATTGCATTCACTTGCGCACAAATACCCTTAAGAAAGCTATTAATCCATTATTTCCCCCTTCAGCTATGGGTTAAATAACAGGACAGATTGGGTTTTATAGCCTTGGTTGGCAACCAGTCTCCGGCAGAAAGTAATGGCAACCTACTGCGAAAAATCATCCGCGGTCAGTCATGTCTCTTTCGAAACATGATCGCCCAAGCGTGTATCACGTATGGCATTTAACTGACTTAGTGAAGCATTACCGAGAGGAAGCTTGAAGGGCCTGATCTCTCCCTCAGAAAATAATTTCCTCTTCACTCTCGTGATAATTATGTGGAATAATTTTATATAGAATCAATTGAATGCTAGTAAGTTTAGTTCATTATGTCGCACTAGACAGTACTTCTTTTCGCCAGAATCTATCTTAAACATTTATAAGTCTACTATTCGGTCTGTGCGTGGAATATCTGCCACATCTGGTCTGCTTTTCTGCTATTTATCCAGAGATTATTGGCAAAATCCAAAGATTTGGCAATATTATCGGTCTTGATCTGGCATCTCAGTTTCAGTCATTTTCCCACAGCAGTAACGTATCTTCGTTATACTTTTTCAATAAATATTTTATGGTAACTGTCCTGATGAGCTTACCTCTTTAATATTGCAATTTCACGGATTTAAGCGTAGAAAGTAATGGCAACCAACTGCGGAAAAATCTGCCCAGCCAGTCATGTGCTGAGATATGATCGCCCAAGCGTATATCATATGTGGTAGTTTTAACTGACTGACCAGATTGGCAATTAGAACTCATAATTTCACTGTTGAAATTGTTAGTTTTAACCGTAAACTTAAGTACTACACTAATTTTTTTCTCGCGTACCTTTCTCTTGTGGGATTCTCCGCCAGCTTTTTCTTTTCCTTTTCTTCTTCTTCTTCTTCTTCTTCTTCTTCTTCTTCTTCTTCTTCTTACTTATTATTATTATTATTATTATTATTATTATTATTATTATTAATGTGTGCCATGTCCTTTCAGTATGTAGGCTATCATGGACCTCCACTTACCCTTATCCTTTGTCACTCTTAACATTTTTCTTTTTGGCATCTCTCTCAAACCCCGCTCTGCCATCCACTTGCTCAAGCCGATCAAGCGTTACTTTGCCCTGTCTCTCTTTCCCGCTATTTGTTCTGTAAGTAATAGATTCTCCAAGCCCTCCTTTCTCATTATGTGAAATAAAAACTTCAGCTGTCTTTTATTTGTGTTAAATATAAGTTTCCGGACATTTAGTTCCGGTTGCTGGTTTATATTAACATTCATGCTTGGAATCGAGGGAATCAGTTCTGGCTAGCCCTTGGTGGGGCACAGATTGTCTTTTATGTAGTTCCGGTGCCAAAACAGCAATGTCTATGGATGTCTAGATGATAGAAGAAGAGTTGATCAATGAAACTGGTACAGAAGTTGTCGCCCCAAATGTCTCCTACCTACACCCCTGTGCATACTAATTGAAACAACTTCTTTAGTTTCCTTTCTTTCACCATATGGTCAGTTTAAAACCCACTGGAGTGACAGGGTATAATCGGTTTCTATTCCTTTTTCAGTTTAGGCCGTTTGCAGTGGTGTGCAATAATATGAATTTATTTTCGGGTGCATGATGTAATTTATCTGACCCTGAAAAATATTGCGTCATCCGTGATTGCATCAGATCTTTCTCACGCCTAGACACTATTGTCTTGACTGTTGATTAATTGTCCTACAGTCATTGTCTGTGATAAACGTTACTCCAAGGAAGCGTACGAAAACACAATGGCAAGTCTTACAGTGAGGTCGCGGATATTGTTGGTGTCAGCTTTTCAACTGTCAGTCGTGTCATCAAGTTGAAGAAACAAAGTGGAGCCAGTATTAGTTTAGTGTGTCGGTTCATTGTACCGTTCCATTACTAGAAAACAGATCCCCCACTTTAGGTTCAACTGACGCTTTAATTCTATTAGTTTCCGATTATATTAATTTGTACTAATTTTAGGGGAAACTGTTTATTACTTCATAACAATAGAAAACAGCTCCCTCACTTTATGCCCAGTATAAGCTTTAATTATGTTTCCAACTATTATATTGAGTTGGTTAAGTTTCATACGTGATACACGCTTGGGCGATCATATCTCGAAAGAATCATGACCGACTGGACAGAAGATTTCCCCGCAGTAGGTTGCCATTACTTTCTGCTGTAGAGTGATTGTGAACCAAGACTATAGAACCCAATCTGTCCTGCTATTTAACCCATAGCTGGATGAAGAAAAAACGGTTTCATACATTTCACAAGGGTATTTGCGCGTAAGTGAATGCAACAAATTCAACTGGAATTCGAACTCGGCTCTCGAATATGAATTCAATTTTACTTCATTTCATTCACATTTGAGAAAGGTGTGAACCCATCTCTTCTTCCCCCAAGCTATGGGTAAAATAGTAGAACTGATTGGGCTTTGTAGCCATGATTGGCAACCAGTCTAGTAGATTATGATACCGACACCGCTAGTATTTAAACTACGTTCTCTTCCTTGGCAATGTCTACTTACAAGATTATAAACAAATATTTTACTTTTAGAAAGATCTACTATTTAGCATTTTACAAAAAATAAATGTGAAAAGAAACCATTTTATTCAAAAATAAAACTAAATTCCTATTTATTTCTTTACAAACTGATAAATGATGAACATTGCATTGTAATAGTTGGTTTGTATTTTAACAGTGGATATATAAAATTATTTTTGTAAATAATGCTCTCTATTATAATAAAATTATAAATAAAATTATAATAAAATTATTTTTGCAAATAATGCTCTCTATTATAATAAAGACTGAGTGGCATCACTTCGGTATATGGGAATATATAGGTTCGAATCCTGTCGGAAGATAGATATTTCCCAAACGAGATTTCTCGAACACCTAGGGCGGTGGATAATTAAAAAAAGAGGCTATCCACTCAAATACGAGTATTCATTAAAACTAATATTATATACATGACTAAGTTTTTGTTAGAAATGTTGTTTAATTGAACTATGATCAGAAAGGTGACAGGTAAGTCTACGGGAGAGTTTGGTTGTAGTAAAACCAATATACGTAGTGGGTTTATCTGGTACTAATAATAAACCCACTGCATATACTGGTTTTAATAATACTCACACATACACACTGTAAAAAGAACCTTCAGATATTGGAGGCCATCTACATTAAATCAAAGCAACCCACACTCAATAAAATCACATTTCAATCTAGTCACAACACATCACATTGCATTTAGACATATGGTTCTGTTGTGACACCTGGCCCCGGCCGGCTCGCTGCCCATGGTCCGGAACCTGTTGTGATGATGATGATGATGACCGGAACTTGAGCGGGTTGATGCTATCGAAACGGCACCAATTGTGATGAAACTCTCGGATCGATAATCGTGACGATGGCCTCGTCACAGTAGCTGGTCCTCAAGACATCTATTACAACGGTGAACTTTCTGCCCACGCTGTGTTCTTTTATCTCAGAAAAGTTACTCTGAAAACCCGGTAGCCGTCTCTCTACCACCTCAAACCAGACCGGACACTCGTGTACACTTGTGTTGAAAAAAATTAAATACGGCACCAAATAAATAAATAAATAAATAAATAAATAAGTTCGAAGGCGCCTGGGTGAGTTACGTAAAAAAGTCTTTATATATAAAAAAAATAATAATAATAATTAATTATAAAAGCAGAATGTAGAATTGCCGAATTTCAAAGTTTACAATGGAGAGAAGGATTCGTTAAGCAATCAGAGCTTTCAATTTTCCAAATAACAAAAATCTTTTCATAACAGTGCGAAGTTTCGTTAAGAATAATCAGAACGTTCAATTTTCCAAATAAAAACAAGTATTTCATAGCTCTTTACCGAAGCTTTTACGGAAACGGCCGAAGTGCAGCGACATGGCGGCTGGCGGAGAGTTCGTTGGGTCTCTGTCGCTCGGCAATAACAAAAATCTCCTTTCAGCTAGTTTATCTCTTTCTCGGTTCATTCTGTTTTTATACATCCTTAGCTAGGGCTCTATCGGAGGCGCAGTATTCGACTTTAACTCTTTAAGGCTTTTCCACGTTTCTTTACATCTTCAGCCCTGTGTTCTATGGGAGGCGACCAGTCTCTGGGTCGTGGCCCCCAGTTGGGAACACTTTTCCCTCAGTCGTTACATCTCGACTGCAATTTCAAAAACTACTCAACCAACTGATCTTTTTCACTGGGTTCTCGATTTTTATAGTTGTTCTCAATTCTCTTGGGGGATGGACCGAGTACCTATGCGACTCAAAACTTTCATCAATGAGATTATTTTCCACCTACATGAATTAAGTGGGGGTTATGGCTCAATGAATGAAATATCAACACCTCACATGACGTAATGTCTTTTTGTCTTCTTCCTCTCAATTACATCATCTTAGGTTTTCAAAAATCTTTTAAATCATTTCCCAACAGATGTGAGGACAAGGACTTGACTCTAATTTAACCCCATCAAAAAGTCCTGACAACTTGTGGTGACTATCGCCATTTATCAATTCCACTGGCCCAAAACAATTCCCTTCGAATACAATGAAAAAATACATTTTTTCCTTTTTTCCCCAATGTTCAGCTAATTTCTCTATTTTTGGATTTTACAAGTACATAATATTAAATATTTTTAAGTAAAGCTCACATCGCGAATTGCAATAAAGCACAACTAACAATATCACTAATAACAATTTCCCTTACTCCGTTGTATTAAACCAAAAAGTATATTTACGTGGAAATAGGGGTACACTGTTAACATTTCGGTCTCTCACGCGGTATAATGTCATAGAATCGCATTACAAATTTACGATATGCGTCTGCTATTCGGTGACTGTTATCGTTGCATAGCAATCGTTTTTTTTATGTCAACACAAGATAATATCATCTTTGATGGTGGATGTCTTTATATTAAAGTCCCTGTAACCTCTCTGAAGATAGCTTATGTGAGCCGAAAGCTTAAAACCAGCGTAATAAAAAAAATATTCAAATGTTGGATAATTTTTGTCTTTATTTTCACCTGAGATTAAAGCCAAAATACGATGTTTTGAAAGGCTCACGATTAAACATAATAGACATTCATTGTTTGTTATATTTAACAATATTATATATATATATATATTGATTTGTATACACGCATATGCACACATATATATATAATTTACCTATATATATATATATATATATATATATATATATATATATATATATAAAAGAGATTTGTACCCACAGAAAAAAACATATAGATCTGAACAAAGTAGACGTCATAGTACACCTAACACCTTAGGAACCTTTCGGCCAACACTGTATCAAGTGCATACGTTGGCAAAATTCAAATAATAATCAAGGACACAATAATATAACGTTTGAGAAGGAAAAGTTGGAACACGATTAAAAACAAATTTTAATAAAAAATAATTAAAATGTAAGGAGGGTGTAAACGTAAAGAGTATTAAAAAGGATAAAAGGGGGGGGGGACTCACAAACCCTCCAACAAACGTAAGGAGCGAATAAAGTGCTCCTTTTGTCTGCACAGACTGGGCTGGTGGATTTTTAGGTATGCAGCCTCGAGAACATGAAGATGGTAAGACGAATGAACACTGTGCAGAATCGTGAACCAGGAGGCACAGTCATGTCTGTCGAGCAAATGTTGTCCAATTGCCGAATCATGGACGGCTTGAGTAGTTCTTATAGAACGGCTTTGACAACCGGAACGCACATTGGCAGGGACATGCTACGCAACCCGCGTTTCCAACCTCAGATTGTCTGTTATATTTAGTACTATATGTTTATAAAAGTACCTGCTATCTCGATACAATATATATATATATATATATATATATATATATATATATATATATATATATTAATGCAAGTTTTGTTGAATAATATAGACAAGTTTTGTCTATTTTGTGTAGGATCCTTCGTATAGTCTGATAAGCTTGATGGTGCTATCGTTAAAAGACGACAAGAAATCGCAGTAATTATTGATTTTTTTATCAGGTCTGAGCTTTCGGCTTACATAAGCCATTATCAAAGAATGAACATTAACATATAGTGAACATAGAACATTTAAGTTATTAACAAAGTGGAATTAAACAAAGAGAATTAAATAAAAAAGACAAGTCCATTTTTACCGTTGTGGATGGCCGCAGACAGTGACAAAATGGAAGTGGTGTGGTTCTTGATCCGATTACAGGCATTGGAGTATGTTAGTAGATATATCAAAATTTATCGTATTCAAGCCAGGTTTCAGCTGTTTGATGTAGATAGCTTCCAGGATTTTGAGTTTTCTTTTATTATTTTCTTGTCTAAGTATACATGTATTTTCAACGAGCGTTTTTCTGAGAAGTGTGTGTTGATAACCGTGAATTGTCATTTAAGTGTAACGTAAGACGCCGTGAGAGCGAGTTGGTAGTATGGTCAATGTAGATATTATTTAGTTTGTTAGAGATACATTCTCGAAAGGGGCATTTGAATTTATAAACTACATTGGTTTTTGCAAATCGCTAACGGTGGGGGAGGAGTCGTTGCGGATGAATGAATTGGATGTAGTGGATTTAGCGTAATATATGATAAACTTCATTCTTTTTGTTAGGGTCTGTCGGAGAAATATTAGTGTTTATGAGTTTTTTAGGATATTTACGTCTAGTTGGTAGTTGGAGTGCATTTGGCTATGATATAAGAGAGTGATATGTTTGGGATTGGTTGGGCTAGTATCATGTTTTGTTTTTTGCGTGTTAAGGTTTTTAAGAAAATGCCGTATTTGTTC
>JBBBDQ010001954.1:1675000-1845000 GCA_037127315.1 Ascarosepion bandense
GGGAAGCCACGTCTCGCCGGTAGGAGAGAGACTGCAGGCGGTCTGCCAAGTCGGTATCTATCACATTACAGACCCTCCTCTGAACCTTATCGAGAAGCCCGAGGAGAACAGCAGGGGCACCCGACCAGATATGGCAGCAGTATTCAATGCACGGGCGGATGGTAGATTTGTAAATGTGCAGGATAGATTTAGACGGAAAAAAACTTCCGGGCCCTACACAGAGAACCGACTTTCATAGCAGCGGATTTAGCAATGGATTCGATATAGTCATTCCATTTGAGGTCCGCTGAAAGTGTGAGACCAAGGAGGCGTAGTGTTTTACTCTCTGGGAGGCAAGCCTGGTCCATGCTAAAAGTAGACATATTGTTTGATATTTATTTAATCTGGCATGTCTAAAAGATAATTTGCTGCCTAAACACACACACACACACACACACACACACACACACATATATATATATATATATATATATATATATATATATATATTTCTTTAAAGATTACTTAAAAATATGTCGGAGTTAATCCATTTCACAGACATTTCGTATATATATATAATATTAAGAGGAAAACTCAGTACATATTTAGACAGTCATAAATCAGGATTTATTTCGACAGTGTAAATTTACTTGTATTGTCTCATTCAGACCGTTGAAAAATTAATAAATTCAGTCAGATTATTATAAAAAAGCTTTTAACTGATAAAGTGAAGCTTATTTTCAATCCTGGGTTAAAAGCAATCGGAGTCTAACCGTACTAACCGTACTTTTATCTGTGATACAGCGAAACTGATCTGACTATATATATATATATATATATATATATATATATATATATATCATGCACGCGTTCCTCGCAGATGGACACATGGAAACACGCGCGCGAACAAACACACACACACACACACACACACACACACGCACGCACGAACACACACACACACGCACACACGCACACTATGGAAAAAACTTGCACCGATGAAAGCTGCACTGGCCAAATTGAAAAGAAATAAAGTGACAGGATCAGACGGAATTGAAATAGAGACGCTGACAGCCACAGAAGATTACGACGTAGCCAATATTACGAAAAATAATAAATGAAATCTACAACATTGGCGATATAGCCGAAGATCTATTTTCAGACCATTGAAATCAGGCGCAAACGAAAGTGAACTCCACCAAACAATCAACTTAATGAACCACATAATAAAACTTATCATCCAGTTTCTGATGAGTAGAGCGCGCAGAAAATTTAGGCCAAAAAATGACAAGAACAGGTTCGGGTTCGTCAAAGTCACTGAAACAAGGAACGCCTTATTTGTGCTCAGAATGTTATCAGAAAGAGCAATGGAAATGCAGGACATTTACATGGGTTATTATAGACTACACAAAGGCATTTGGCGAAGTACGCCACGACTTTTAGACCTGTTTAATAACCTTGACATATTGGGGAAAGACATTAGAATAATGAAGAACCTATACTGTCAGCAAACTGCCTACATACGGACAGAAAATGAGTTCAACAGATATACAAAATTCGAAAAGGATGTAAGACAAATATTTGTCTTTTCACCGGATTTATTCAACCTATACAATGTAGTGAATAGGAAATTAAGAATTGAATCAACTCGCGTCTTCACTTTTACAAACATTCACAATGACGTGTGAAATCCTGATTTTTCCCAAATAGAAATAGCATTGACCATGTGCTTAAAGAAAAAGTCGAAACCGAATTTCACGAGTAGATGTTAAATTGGTTTTCTGACCAATGGAAGCAATTTACAAGACCAAAAAGGATTTCGCGAGTCAGTGCGAAAAAATCTAATGACAATAAAAGGCTCAGATCAGCGCCAGTCAAGATACAGAGTCAGATGGGAGCAGCGAGAGACACAGCTAAAATGTAACGGGAGAAACTTCAACCACGACCAACCCAGACGTAAGGTCACGTCGTACATTGTTCTCTTTCTCCTTCTTTCTCATGTGCTGATTCCTTTTACTTCTTCTTCTCCATCCAAAGACATTCCTACTGAATACATACATACATACGTACGTACGCATATACTCTTTCAACAAATTACTACTATGAACATTTGTACGAACTCTTGATACCCTTAACTTTCTCAAAGAACATTTACTGCTACCTATTCGTGTTATCCTTTTCATTAATAAATTTCTATTTTAACATACAAAATGGATATTTTTATTCTTACACTGTTCCAGACAATTCCACACATTTCAACCTGCCGACAACCAAACTTCTGATGATAACCTTCTGATAATTATGATGATGATAACTCTGCATAAAACTTGTAAGCTGTAGGGAGTTCGGTTATGTTTGACACAAGGCCGAATCAAAGAAACATTGACCCGTTCCCCATAGCTTCAACAGCGAAGCAATATCGAAAACTAGAAACCCTGCCAGGATTCATCATTGATGGCCACAATCTTAACAAGACAAGATGGCACAGTGCTGAGAGAAGGCACGGAAAAAACTACAAGACTTCCAACAGTATGTAACGAAGGAAAGCGAAAAGAGAGGACTAAACTGCAAGAAAACTGAATGTATGGTCATTAACAAAAAGAGGAGCCCAGAATTCCAATTACAGGTCGGGGATATTAAAACCAACCAGGTACAGAAATAAGAATAGCTGGGAAGTGTTCTAACAAAGAAAGAAACGTACGACACTGACATCCGAAGATGTATTGGCATGGTCAAGAACGCATACCAAAAGCTAAACAAAGTATTAAGAAACAGGAAAATTTCGTTGAAAACAAAAAAAAGACTACTGAATTGTTACGTGGTATCTGTCTTTCTTAATGGCAGTGAATGCTGGACAATCTTCTCAAAAATGAAGGAGAGACTTGAAGCAACAGAAATATTGTTCTACAGAAGGATGCTGAGGATACCAGGGGTCAAACATGTAAGCAACAATGAAGTTTAGAAGAGAATGGAAACAAAAAGTAAACTTATACTTAATATCAGGAAGAGGCAGCTGAAATTTCTGGGACACATAATGAAGAAGGAAGGTTTGAAAAATCTTATACTCATAGGGCGGATAGAGGAAGAGAGATACAAGGGAAAACAGCGCATGAGATTCTTCATGTTGGAAGGCCGAACAGGGTTTGGGATAAATAACAGAAAGACCAAACTTATTAAGAGCTAAAAAGGGCAGGAAAAGGCAGAGGACCATGATCACCTACGTCCTGCAGTACTTTTTTTTCATATATAGATTAATAGAAGTCCCAACGAGAGACGTCTTTTTTTTAATGTATGTTTTTCAAACCTTGCTCTGTCGGCATAGCGGCAATGGGCAAATTAATAAAGGTACATTTTGGCTATAGAAGCAGCTTCCTTGGTGGAAAAGAGGAAATAGATTCGATACTGTTGGAGACCGGTTGCAACATATTTACACATTAAAAATAATAAGAAATGATGTGGAATTTATATATATATATATATATATATATATATATATATATATATATATATATATGTAAACGAGTTATTACGCGACCTAGGTTTCTATCATGTGGTGTCCTTAGGCGACTTGCAATAACTGATTTTACCGTTTTTTTTAAACGCTCACGTAGCGAAGGTTCTTTTTAATGCTCGCATAACAAGAATTTTTTTGAACGCGTAATTTTTAAAATAAGAAGAAATTAATTACATAACCTTGGCTTCAACATTTTGCTATCTTCAGGCGTTTTATATCAATTATTTTTTTAACAGAACTTTTTTTTTTTAACAGGAACTTTCAGGACGTACAACTGGTAGTTCTAAATAAGAGAGCGTTGGAGAATCAGTTGATATAAAA
Source organism: Ascarosepion bandense (assembly GCA_037127315.1). Classification (NCBI taxonomy): domain Eukaryota; kingdom Metazoa; phylum Mollusca; class Cephalopoda; order Sepiida; family Sepiidae; genus Ascarosepion; species Ascarosepion bandense. The sequence goes on from JBBBDQ010001954.1 coordinate 1,678,815, forward strand.
CGCCTAATGAAGATTTGAACGACGCTATCATTGTTAAAGCCTTCAAAAAATCTTGTACAAACTCGACGGCACCAAAAATGACATCCTATACGAGGAATTCATGCGAAGACAGCGGTCACCTGAAGTGCAACAAGAACCAACGACGATACCTACAACAAAGACATGTAGCCAAACCTGCCAGAGAAGGAATTCGATCAGTTCTATGGGTCCCACGGCGATGCCGAATATGATGGTTAGCCAAAAACGACGCCCCACTCTCAGATCTCGGATGCCCATGAGCACAAAAAAAATTACCTGGGTTGCTCACAAATAGTTCTTTTTCTGGACTACGCAAATAGTTTCGAAAGAAATACCTTTGATAGTCACCAAAAAAATTAAAATCAAGCACATAAGTTAATATTAATTCAATTTAACGTGTGCTGGAGGAATAGTGATCTTAAACTTCAAGAGTCATTATGATGTTTTTGTAAAACGTCTTAAGATATGAGCGTCCCATTATACGAGAATTTTTAGATAGAAGTCAGATTTCGGCTAATTAATTTGCCTTAAGATCCGAACTGAATTTTGAGATACGAGCTGAATTTCGAGATACGAACTGAATTTTGAGATACGAGCTAGTTAAACATCTGCTAGTTAGCATAGCGAGCACCAGGCATCGAAAGTATATTTCCACTCGCAGTACATGTGTTCACCTCGCTCTAGAAGGATCTCCTGTTGCATTGTGTCTTTTTTTTTTACATTATTTTACACTGAACCGATCGGAAATATATCCATTAATTTCAATTGGGAACATTGATTTGAGATACGAGTTTTTGAGTTACGAGCTCGGTTTTGGAATAAATTAAACTCGTATCTCAAGGTATTACTGTACTAATGAATCAAAAGAGTAAATAAAATATCTTTCTTACAATCTAAAAATATTTTCTGGTTTCAAGTAAACTGAAAAAGCTTAATAAACCGTAAAAAACTAAATGAATCATTCATTATTTCTTAATTTATTAAATAATCTCAACAGAGACCTTACATAACTATCATTCAATCAGTTTTTTATGGTTTTTTTTAATTTTTAGGAATATTTATTTTCTTTGTTTTTTATATATATATATTTGCCAAAGTGGCAGTAGAGAAAACGTTGAACATAAATATGATTTGGATGCGCAACGACTTGCACACAAACCAGAGAATAGTGTGTTCACAACCAGGCTAGTCTTGAAGACCATTCCGAGGTTGTTGGTCGCTCTGTTATTTTGATCTTGTACCAGTCTAGGCCATTGTTATTTCATATTATTCAGTTATCACATTTTATACCGCAGTAGTCACCACACCCTTTCGTCTCATAAGTATAGTTCATGGCCACTTCACACCATCTCGTAATCATGGTTCATGGTGACATTCAAGGCCACTCAAATTCATCGCACAACTGTGGTTCATGGTGAATTTCAAGGCCACTCACTTCTATCGTACAAGTGTGGTTTATTGGGATACTCGAAGTCACTTCCCTCCATCTCCCAATTGTGATTCATAGTGACATTCAAAGCCACTCCCCTCTATCTCACAATTATGGTTTATGGTGACATTCAAGGCCACACCCCTCCATCTCACAATTGGTGTTCATGGTGACACATTCAAGGCCACCAGCCTCCATTTCATAATTGTGGTTCATGATGTAATTCAAGACAGAATAGTGCAATAGCTTGAAGATTCTTTTTGCACCGGGGGATATTGAGGTTACCCTGTCCCTCCTCTCAGAGCAGAGTTAGTTTTTTTAAGTTACCTTCTTCTAGCTTTTGTCTAAAGAGACCACAATTACAAAGAAGTAGTTGGTTTGAATTTTGTTTACTTTCTATTAGACTGGTTTCTACCCACGGCTATAGGATCCAGTCTGTTCTGCTTTTTATCCATAGCTAAGCGTAGAAGAGATAGATTCGTACATTTTCCAAGAATATTGGCACGTAAGTGAATGTAATAAACTTGACTGGAATTCGAACTCAGCTCTCCGATTCGTCAAGCTGCTAACCATGATTCGTCGTGCCTATAGCGCGTGCCCCAAAATCATTAAAAAGAAAAATTGAGTTAAACGTTGAACTATAGAAATGGGAAGAATTGTGCTTAAAGAGAATGACGCGTAACTAAAAAAAAATCTTGTTAAAAAAGGGGGTGGGATTTTGTCAGATTGCACTGTCCTGATCACGTAATATTTGTTTTTTGTTTTTTTGTTTTTGTTTTTTTGTTTTTTGGCTCTTTAATATTTTATCATTAATGAACTTTGCACACCCATTCGTTCACCTCACTTCAAAATTCTCCGTAGAATTCTCGCTAAAAATATTCCGGTTATTTTCAGCGATTGCATTATTTATTTACTAAGAATAGCTTAAACCAGCACAATAGTAATGGTAACCCTTTGCCGTTTTAGTGACAAAGCAACCAATAATGATGTCGGTTGAAATTCAAAACCATTTTTTCTTAAAAACAAAATTCCCGAAAATATTTTCCTCACGTCCAGTAGTTGTTAACGCTGTTTTCATTACTGGTGGCAGTTTCCTTCCAAATCTTTTATTTGAAGTCGTGTGAAATGTCAGTAACTTGATTATATCATTATTCTATCTTCGAGTTGCATAGGATATCTAATTCACCTATTTCTGTTGTTGAAAATCCTCAAGTGATGTGGTTTCTGTTAATTGGTACAGTTCTTCGTTTGTGATTCTGTAGCGCTAGTCCACAAGGTTAAAAGAAGAATGGTCTTCACCAAGACCCACAGGTTTCACTCACTCAAAGATATACAAATATATTAGACAGTTTAGTGTTATCCTTTTTTAGTTGTTGCTTCTGTTGAAAGTCCCAAAGTGATGTGGTTTCTGTTATCTGGTACAGTTTTTGTTTGGGATTATGTAGCGCCAATCCACAAGATTTAAAGAAGGATGGTTCACCAAGACGCTCAGGTTTCACTCGCTTAAAGCCTCTTTTAACCGTTGATTTGATAGAGCTGTTGCATAAAGTAGACAGTTTTGAACAGGTTTTGCGTCATACATCCGTGTAAAATTCTTAGGCTGATGAACCTATTTATGAATATGATTCGTCTTTTCAAGTTAATGTTTTAGTTACTCCTAGCGCAACCTATTCTATGTTCAATTTCTTTTTCTCCAATACTAAATTTGTTACAACTAAACTTCTCTCTCATCAATCCTCTGAGAGATATCACTTTGTGCATGACATAAGCATGGCTGATGCTAACCTCCAAGAAAGTGATTCGTTGTGCTTTCATGAGCTAACGTTCTCAGCTGACATAAAGCAGAAAGATTATATTGAATCCATTGCTAGATCGACTACTAAAAAGATGGTTCACTCTGTCGCGTAAGACAATTTTTCTCTTCCAAATCTCTCTAAGATATCTATAAGACTACTTATTATTTGTTTATATCTAGAATATTGCTGCCACATATGGTCCGGTGCCCCTGTTATTTACCTTGAGCTCGTTAATGAAATTGAAAAAAGAATCAGCAATATTATCGGTTCTGATCTGGCAGCACGGCTTCACTTATTTTCCCACTCATGTAAGGTAACCTCCCTGTATCTTTTCTATAAATATTTTCATGGTAATTTTTCGGGTATCTAGACTTTTTCAATTTAAGCGCAATACTAGACTGGCGGAAAGGTCTCATCAACTTACAATTGACTTGGCTAGGTGTAACCGTAAATTTTATGCTAACAGTTTATTTTCTCGTGCTTTTCGCTTGTGGAATTCCCTTCCGGCTCCATGCTTTCCAGCCTAATTCAATCTGCAAAATTTTAAATGCAATATCACTGTCTATTGTCCTCCTGATTTGTCTTATCTCTTGCTGCTTATTATTAATGTTTCTGTTCGTAATTCTTCGACAAACAGTAATCTCCCTTGTGTTTTAGTAGCTTTACTGCTTTGCATGGGTTAAAGCTATTAGTAACAACTGATTAATACACTGGGATATTTGAAGTTTTTTATTACGTCACTTAAATTTTCTTCAAGATGAATTTGTATACATTTATAAAGGCATACATTCTCACCCAACTCCACGGGAGTCATTTCGAGGCAGGGTCGGATTTAATATGGCGGAGCGACAAATACTGTTTGCTTTACGCAGACACGCCCTGGTTCCACCTGACTAAGTGAAATAGGGAAATTAAACACGAAGGAAATGTCACTTGGAAGTAAATATTTTATTTAAGGAGGCATGAAACTAAATATTTTGGGGAGGGGACATATTAATATTTAATTTGAAAATCATGTAGATTGGTTATGCATCTTACCTCGCATGGGCTTCATCAACAACCTACCTGACATCATCAGTTCTCAACACAGTATCTATGCTCATGACGCAATTATTTACTTGTAGCTACATCGAATCTATTAATGCATCTACTGCTAGAAAGCTTGGGTCACAACATCGTGCCAGAAAGTTTTTCTCGTCAGAATCCATCTTGGACATTTATAAATGTACTATTCGACCATGTGTTGAATACTGCTGCCATATCTGGTCGGATGCTCCTGCTATTCATCTCTAGGTTCTCGACAATATCCAAAGAAGAATCTGCAATGTAATCAGTCCTGATTTGGCATCTCAATTTCAGTCACTTTCTCACTGCAGTGATATGGCTTCCCTCTGTCTTTTCTAAAAATATTTTCATGGCAACCGTTGGTCAGAGCAGTCTCTCTAGAAGCTACGCAAAAGTTTATGCACCTAACTACCAGTCGGGAAACAGCAACCAGAAAGCTACCAACTCGTTACCTCAGTATGAAAAGACATTGCCAACATCAATACATATCACAAAAAAAACTCTTGACAGCACCATTATTAAGGCCTGAAGAGAGGAAAGAAACCGGGAACCCCTTCCTAAACAGGAAACAAAAGATGACCCTCTACTCCTGTTCAAGAGAAGGGGGAAGAGTATATAATTTACTAAGTTTTAACTAAGTCGGGAAATCTATTACTGATTCGATAAAGGATTAAAACCTCTGAAAAAAATATCAAAGAGCTCAAATTAGCTTCACTACCAGTTAAATTAATCACTTCCAATCTTCGAAAAAGTTAACTTTTTTGTCCGTTAAATCGACTACTAACAGATTTTTATGACAATACGAATTTTAACATTTTAATATATTAAACGAGATGAAAGGAGAAACAGATAATTCCAAGAAGCAAAACCAGATAGATCGTGAGGCAGCAGAATAAAAAAGGAAAAATAATTTTTAAAAATAGGTGATTTCAAACGAGAAAGTTCTGATAACATTGAACAAAAACCAGGAAGAAACGTCAATTACAAACTGAAATAATATATATATATATATATATATATATATATATATATATATATTTGATCGATACTCGTATTTAAGTAGACATTCTGTTTATAATCAACCAGTATATATATTTATTTCTACCGGCCTGTTTATTTACGATAAATTATTGTTACGAATGACACACATTTTCGTAACAAAAGTTTATCGTAAATAATCAGGCCGATAGAAATAAATATATATACTGTTTGATTGTAAACAGAATATTTACTTAAATACGAGTATCGATCAAAATTCAAAAATAATGTTCAAACAAATAATTTCAAATTGTCGATTGTTTATAACGATTTCGTTAATATATATATATATATATATATATATATATATATATATATACTGAACAGGTGAAGAAGCTCACCCCTTGTTCCCTGTTTAGGATGTGGTTTCCGGTTTTCTCTTTTCCAATCTTCTTACTCTTACATAGCCCCCTGCGCATCAGTGGCGTTACCGCCTTGCTTGGGGTGATATGAAACCCGACTGAATTGGCGTCAGTCGGCGATTCTACCGCTGAGCTATGGGCACTCGGTAGAAGTAGTCTGACTTTTAGCGTATGATGTATCATGTGCCAGTAGTTAGAGTGCTCTAATTCATTACTGAATGAGTATATTAAAAAAAGAAGGAAGAATTTTACTGTATGACGTAATCAAACCTAAAAGAGTTAGATGATGCGTGTTTAATAATTTTTATGTGAAGTTTTTTTCCGATTGCTAGACAATCTCTTCACAGATGAGCAAGAGACTTGAAGCAACAGAAATGTAGTTCTACAGAAAGATACTGAGAATACCCTGAACCGAATATGCGAGCAACAACGAAATTCTAGAGAAAATGCAAACTAAAAGAACACATACTTAATATCAGGAGAAAAGAGTTGAAATTTCTAGGGCGCATAATGAGAAAGAGGGCCTGAAAAATTTGATACTCGCAGGGACAGTTTGAATGCAAGAGAGACTTTGGGACACAACACCTGACCTAACCAGCGAGCATGTTTAAATGGATGGCAGAACAGGGTTTTGGAGATATAAAGAACAAAGCAGATTTATTAAAATCTACAAATGGTAGAAAATTGTGGAGAACCATGATCGCTTAAGTCCTAAAGAGACACGGCATAAAGAAGAAGAAAAAGAAGTGAATATTTAAAACCTAGCTCGTTGTGGGCCCATGTTCAACATTATAACATCGCTTAAAACACGTTAATATTTGACGTCAACTTATTTCAGAATTGATCTCTTGTCATCAAACTCTTTCAGGTTTGATGATGCGTATTAAATAATTTTTTAGTGAAATTTTTCCAGTTATGGAGATAAATTGGTGTAAAAATAATTTAAGTAAGCAGATATATTAAATAATTTATGTATAGTCTATGAACGTGTATCCTATTATAATTGTGTTTGTTCATTCCTTCGTTCGCACTACCGTTTCTCCGTGCCAATATTTTATAAATAATTAACTATTCCGTTTCGATTCCGTGGAAAGACAAAAGTTATATCAAAGACGCGACTTAGTTTCAGTGAAAGTAAAAATGAAGGAAAAAGAAAGAAAGAAAGAAAGAAAGAAAGAAGAGGATATTGAAGAGTTTACTGACACTTTACTAATCCCACATAAATAATGGACTATTCCGTTTCCATCTCGTGAAAGACAAAAGCATATCAGAGACGCTACTTGAAGAGAAGCTAAGAAAGAAAGAAAGAAAGAAAGAAAGAAAGAAGCTGATATAGAAATGTTTAACGACTCCTGCTAATCCCGCATAATTAATGGCCTATTTCGTCATGATCTTCAATTTTGTGGAAAGACAAAATACTTATAAAAAATGCTACTTGGTTTCAATGAAAGAAAACAGGAAAGAAGGAAAGACAGATGTGTTTACCGTCTCTTGCTAATAAGGAAAATACGCAACTCTTTCAACCACTAAGTAGTTTCTCAAAAACATAGCGCGTTAAATTGTGTAAAGGATTTTTACAGCTTTCATTTTCCTCTTTGTTATTATTACAACTGGAATGGATGTAAGTCAAATTTTGATTTTCTGGTATCGATATCAAATAAGTTTTTTTCGTCGTAAACTGAATTTTGAAGGCTAAATAAGTCCTCTGAGTAAATGGTATCATGGCTGAGACTAAGAACTACAATTATACCTACTTAGAGCCAAACCCGAAGCAAAAAACTAAAATAAAAGGGCTGAAAAAAATACAGACATACAGACAGATAAACAGACACACACACAAACATCTTGCCTTTTATATATATATATATATATATATATATATATATATATATATATATATATATATATTATCGATTTTCTGCACTCTTGAAACTTCTGAATATCGTTTCTTATGTCTTTGTCTATGAACGTATCAAATTTGATTAAAATCGGACAACTCCTTCTATAACCCGATTTTTTCGATTATCGATTTTCGATATTTATCGGGGGTACCTCGACACAAAACCTAGCTAAGAACACTCGCAGACGCTTATAGTACAACTGTGTAAATTTTCAAGAAAATCGGTTCAGCCGTTTCGAAGTCTATAGGTAACGGACATACAGACATACACACACAGACACACACACACAGACAAAGTTCCATTTATAAATAAGTTTAGATTAATACATATTACATCAAGACATATCACCAACATCAATACATATCACAAAAAATTCGTGACAGCACCATTATTAAGGCTTGAAGATAGGAAAGAAACCGGTAACCACTTCCTAAACAGGAAAAAAGGGATGACCCTCTGCTCCTGTTCAAGAGAAGTGGGGACGAGTGTAGAATTTACTAAGTTTTAACTAAGTCAGGAAATCCATTACTGATTCAATAATTTTATCTTCGCTTCAAGGACGTTTTCAAAAGTGGCATTGAGGGCATTGAGAGGTGGGAAGAAGTTGCCAACGATCGCTCACATTGGAGACATGATTTACACCGAGGGCTGGAGCGAGGAGAGAAGAAATGGACATTTGACGCCGGGGTGAAGCGTACACGAAGAAAACAACACGGCGACATCGGTGGAGAGTGTTTTCTTATACCTTTGTTAAAATTGAAACTGTCACTACTGTGTGGGCCTGTACAACCATATCAGACGCGTATCACCATCAGCAACTGAGGCATAGACAGATCCATGGGGTCTCTCGAGATCGACTTATTTCAACCGTTTTGCCCTCTAGGCAACCTTTATTTGATCTCCGTTGTGCATGTTGAGGATACCATGGATCGAAGATGTAAGCATCGACAAGGTTTTGGAAAGAATGCAAACGAAAAGAAAACTTCTACTTAGCATCAGGAAGAGACAGCTGAGGTTTCTGTGATACGTAATGAGGAAGGGGAGCTTTGAGAATCTAATACTCACAGGACGGATAGAGGGAAAGAGAGACAAGGAAAAGCAGCGCATGACATACTTGATGGGCTTGAGCCAGTGGGTGACTGAGTGAGGTTTTGGAGTGATAAGTTAAGTGCCATACGTGATACATGCTTGGCCGATCATCTATTGAAAGAGACATAACTTAGTGGGCAGAAGATTTTCCTGTAGTATGTTGTCATTACTTTCTGCAGTAGACTGGTTGCCAACCAAGGCTATAGAACCCAATCTGTTCTGCTATTTAACCCATAGCTGGAGGGAGAAGCGGCGAATTAATACCTTTACCAAGGATATTTGAGTGTAAGTCAATGCAATGAATTCAACTGGAATTCAAACTCGGCTCTCCGTTTCTCGTTCCGAGCACCACAACGCACGTTGGGTGTGACACCAAAAGAAAAAGTGTTTAAAGTGACAATGGATAGTAGCAAGTGGAAGCTCATGATCTCCTACGGATACGGTACATATTGAAGAAGTAGTCAACCCACAGAGTTTTAAGTCTATACTACCTGGGCCAGGGACTGAACTCACAATATACCACCAAAACCACAAACCAAGTCTTTAAACTACTCGGCTACTGTCCCGTGTGACAATCATAAACCTTAAATAATGTTCTTTTTGCCTGCATGTCTACCTGCCTGTCTGATTGCCTGCCTGACTTCCTGTCTGACTGACTGCCTGCCTACCTGTTTGCCTGCCTTACTGCCTTACTGCCTGCCTGTCTACCTGCCTGTCTGATTGCCTGCCTGACTTCCTGTCTGACTGCCTGCCTGTCTACCTGCCTGCCTGCCTGCCTGCCTGCCTGCCTGCCTGACTGACTGCCTGCCTATCTGTTTGCCTGCCTGCCTGCCTGCCTGCCTGCCTGTCTACCTGCCTGTCTGATTGCCTGCCTGCCTGCCTGCCTGCCTGACTGACTGCCTGCCTACCTGTTTGCCTGCCTGCCTGCTTGCCTGCCTGCCAGAATGCCTGTCTGTCTGCCTGCCTGCTTAATTGCCTGCCTGACTTCCTGTCTGACTGCCTGCCTGCCTGCCTACTTGTTTGCCTGCCTGCCTGCCTGCCTGCCTGCCTGTCTACCTGCCTGTCTGATTGCCTGCCTGACTTCCTGTCTGACTGACTGCCTGCCTACCTGTTTGCCTGCCTTACTGCCTTACTGCCTGCATGCCTGCCTGTCTACCTGCCTGTCTGATTGCCTGCCTGACTTCCTGTCTGACTGACTGCCTACCTACCTGTTTGCCTGCCTTACTGCCTTACTGCCTGCCTGACTGCCTGTCTACCTACCTGTCTGATTGCCTGCCTGACTTCCTGTCTGACTGACTGCCTGCCTACCTGTTTGCCTGCCTTACTGCCTGCCTGCCTGTCTACCTGCCTGTCTGATTGCCTGCCTGATTTCCTGTCTGACTGACTGCCTGCTTACCTGTTTGCCTGCCTTACTGCCTGCATGCCTGCCTGTCTACCTGCCTGTCTGATTGCCTGCCTGACTTCCTGTCTGACTGACTGCCTGCCTACCTGTTTGCCTGCCTGCCTGCTTGCCTGCCTGCCAGAATGCCTGTCTGTCTACCTGCCTGCTTAATTGTCTGTCTGACTGACTGCCTGATTTCCAGCCTGCCTGCCTGCTCGTGCTCGAACAATCTCATCGTCAGAAACCTGATTATCTTTTTTGTGAGGGAGAGACACCAGAATTTGCTGGCGTAGTAAATGTGAGTTCAGTCCCTAAGCCGGGTTGTACAGGCTTAGAATCCGTGGAAACAGGACAAGCAATAAATTAGCAAACAAGAAAACGAGATATTCCTAAACAGCAGAATGAAAACAATTAACCCCGTAGCTTGAATGAAGAGTTCAGTTCGAAAGTCCTAGAAGCTAAGCTGGCTCAATACTTAAAAATAGCAAATCTGATAGGATAACAACAAATTTTAAGATTTAAAAAGTGTAAATAACAATAATTCGTCAGTGATAACGATAACAATGATGAGGATAATAGTCTGACTGTAAATAATGATAATTCCTCATCTCTGAAAGCCGAAACATTGTGATAATACTAACAAAGATGAGGATAATAGTCTGACTGTCAATAGTGTAAATAATGATGATTTCTCATCTTAGAAAGCCGAAACATTGTGATAACAACAACAAAGATGAGGATAATAATCTGACTGAAATAATGTAAATAATGATATTTCCTCATCTCGGAAAGTGAAAACATTGGGATAATAACAACAAGGATGAGGATAATAGTCTGATTGTAAGTCAGTCAGTTGTGCCATACGGATACACGCTTAGGCCATCATGTCTCAAAAGAAACATGACTGACTGGGAAGAAGATTGTCCCGCAGTAGGTTGTTATTGCTTTCTACGGTAGACTGGTTACCTACCAAAGCTATAGAACCCAATCTGTCCTATTATTTAACCCATAACTGGAAGAAAGAGATGGATTAATACCTTTCCCAAGGGAATTTGCGTTTAAGTGAATGCAAGGAATTCAAATTCGATATCTAATGCACCTCAACGCACGTCTGACTGTAAATAATGTAAATGATGATAATTAATTATCCTAGAAAGCCGAAGCGTTGCTATTATAAAAAAAAAAAAGATGGAGATATTAGTCTGACTGATAATAATAACAATAATTCCTCATAATAGAAACCCGGAGAGTAATCTGGCAGCAAATCATAATTCCTCATTCTAGAAGTTCAGAAAAAATTATCAAAATGTGTTTTTTATAAGTTTTTCAAACATAGCAAAATGCAGCAACATCAAAAATCGAAGAAACAAAATTTCATGGAATTAAGCACTCTTTTCTCGAACAGTAGCAAGAATATCATCAAGTCGTGTGATTTCATGCTTATCTTTGTCTTTTGTTTCCGTAGCAACATGAAGTTTTTTATCTTTTGGTCCCTTCCTCAAATTCGGGGAGAGTTTTAAGCAAGTTACCTCTCCTCTGTCATCCCCCACCAAAATAACAGGGTAATCATGGTTAAACGCCAAATGCATGACCCGAGTATTCTTCAAAAAAACGACTACCTGCACGCACAAAGGTTCGTTTTTGTCGACGGAAATGTCATAGAGTATGACTTCACCGTTTGCTGTAACTGCAGCGAAAACGGTCGATGAAAAGGGTGCCCACTGAACATCATACACTTGGCTGCCAAGATCGAACACAAGCAGAGGCTGGCGAATAGTTCCCACGTTCTCCCAGATTTTTACCGTCCAATCCTCACTACACGTAATGAAGACTTTCGGGTGGAAACTGTTCCAGGCGATTTTGTAGATAGAAGAATGATGGGCGTCGAAGGTTTCCAATGCTTCTCCCGAGTGGGTCCTCGAGCAAATATGCCCGTGACCCATTTCCGTTCCGACCAGGTAGAGATGCTTCTGAGTGGCATGAAAATCGAAAGTGATGCCGCTTCCAAAGATCCCAATCTTCATTTCCATTATCGACTTTTCAATAAAGTCGGAAATGTCTAGCGCGACCAGAATGATATGTTTTAGACCATTTTTCACCAGTGTCCATTTTACGATTAGCCCGTCAGGTGAGATGGAATAGAAGCTGAGTAGATTATCTGTGACATCGTGGTCCCACTGTATCTGCGCGATGTACATGTCGTGCACCCCTCTTTCGGATCGTCTTTCCGGATTGCACGTATTGTGGCACAAATTGTACAAGGCCACGCCACCATCACAAAAACCAGCACATACATAATTAGGAAACTTCCGATGAAAATCTACACTCATCACTCCGCAATCTGTCGGGAAACAATAAACTGGATACGAAGGGTTTTTTAGAGAATACAACAAAATTGCCCCTTCGCCTTCCTTAATGAAAGTAAATGAACCAAAGGTGACGGCAAATAAGTCTGAATACTGTGGGCTCCAACATAAACTAGTCACGGATAAATATTTGGTTAGTTCTGATGAAAATTTCCAAAGGGGCAATAAACAACCAATATGACCTCGTACATCATCTGCTGGGTCTTCATAATATTTGAAATCTTGCAGAAGATGGTCGTATAAATTCTGAATTATCATTCTTTCTGCAACAGAAGCCAACCTGTTAACGTTCGAGTTTAGAGTTGTCGGATAAGTTTCAGCTCCATAGACTGGCTTCTTATTTTGGTTAATGTACGCATCATAGATAGTTCCGAGACTACTGTTAGCAGAAAACGTGGCAGTGGCCGGAGGCTCTGTTTCCATAATCTTGTTTCGTGGTCGAGGGTCGAGGGTTTGTAAACCTTTGTCGCTGTAATTAAATTGATTTCTTACAAGTTTTGGAATTTGTTCTACTTTCATGTTAGTTTCGTCTTCATTTAGTGATGCCTCTTCTGAATAGTCAACGGTGAAAGAGAAGTCCTCGCTCTGTTTGTAGTCGATACTACCCTCGATCAATAACGTTGCTGAGTCGAACATTGTTACTCGTTTGTACTCGTATGTGCTGAAATTGAAACGAATGAGATTTCGTCCTTCAGTACTCAGAACCAGCATACGCGAAAACTCGTCATTTAACATAGCTTCTGGAATGATTTCGCCTGTTTCATTAATCTGGGGTCGAGTTGCCCTCCGGGCCATCTGTTTGAATGGTGCCATTTTTAGATTTGCAGGCAACACAGATAGGCAGAAGACGTTATTTATTTTAGAGAATGTTTCAGCAAATAAAAGTGAGGTCAGACGATTAACATTCGGACATGTTTTTCTATTTCTCTCCTTTTTTTCTTTTCTTTTCCTCTCTTTTCTTTTTTATTTTTACTTTAAGAACGCTTGACATTTTTTACGCTTTTTTTTTTTCGTCACGTTACTTACTCAGTCTATCATCGGTGATTTAATTATGACGAGTACAAGACGCTAATCTGAACAGAAGAATTTCTGTATATATTTATTCTATCTTGATTACTAAGTTCACCCCACATTTAATGTGTAGATTTTTATAAATTGTCCTTATACTTTTATAATTTTTATTAAATTGTATTTTATTAAATATTAAATATTATTCTATGATTCTTGATTATTTTATTATTATTAAACAGACATAAATAATATTAAATATTAAATTAAATATTAAATAATCCTCTCAATTATAATAATAACGGTTGTATTTATATATGTGTGTGTGTGTGTGTGTGTGTGTGTGTGTGTGTGTGTGTGTGTGTGTGTGTGTGTGTGTGTGTGTGTTACCCCCCCCCCCCCCGCCACGTTAATTGAGAAAGAGACAACAGAGAAACAGTATCGGCTCAGTTCATCATACTAGACTTTACTACCAGTTCTGAAAGCTCTTACCGCGTGTTTGCTCTTTAACAGTGCTTTATTATTTTATTTTTTTGCAATAATTATGTCGTCGAGTAGTGAAGAATATACAGAGAGCACTTTAGAGATGAGTAGATTTCATGTAAACGGCGACTACTTAGAGCTTTACGCTACGTTCTTTGGTTGCTGATTTGAACGCAGTTTGGTTCGGTTATCAAATTGAACGCTCTCAGTCATCGGGGTTTATTTACATCCTGTAAATAACCTCTTATAAAAGCTGGCTGTCTCTACCATTACGCAATAACTGTTTTTACCTTTTACCGTATTTTTTAAGAACGCTCTTGTAACGGTGTTTTATTTGAACGCTCACATGGCAGAGAATTTATGAACGCGCATTGTTTAAATTCAAACGAATTATGACGTTTTTATCCATGGTTGTATGAAACCTGGGTAGAAAAATAACATGTTTAAAAATGGAAAATATTCAAAAGTTCTATAATTGTATAGAACACTTTTTAATACAAATGTGTACTAGTCTAACCCTATTAGGACCAAAAACTAAGTATAAAACAATCAATATATATATTGTTTTAAGAATGCTCTTGTAACAGTGTTTTAAAACGATAACGGTAAAAGTAAGAAGACGGAATGCACGATTGTCAGCAAACGAACAGGCCAAGATGTGAACTACAAATTGAAGATAACCAAATCAAACTAGCAGAACAATGTAAATATCTGGGAAGTGTTTTAACAGAGGAAAGAAAGTGTGACACTGAAATCCGAAGGTGAATTGAAATAGTGAAGTGTCCTTCCAAAAGCTAAGCAATGTATTAAGAAACAGAAAAAATCGTTAGGAACAAAGAAAAGAGTATGAATCAGTTAATATCAGTCCTCCTATATGTAAGTGAAAATCTCCTCACAAATGAAGAAGAGACTTGAAGCAATAGAAACAAAGAAAAGATTACTGAACTATTACATAATATCAGTTCTCCTATATTGCAGTGAATGCTGGACAATCTCCTCAAAGATGAAGAAGAGATTTGATGCAACAGAAACATAGAAAAGAGTGCTGAACTGTTACGTGATAACAGTCCTTATATATAGCCGTGAATTCAGAACAATCTCCTTACAGATTAAGAAGAGACTTGATCCAACAGAAACAAAGAAAAGTGTATTAAACTGTTACGAAATCTCAATCATATTAGTGAATACTGGACAAACTCCTCACAGATTAAGAATAGACTTGAAACAACAGAAACAAAAAAATAGTACTGAACTGTTATGAAATAACAATCCTCCTTATTACAGAGAATGCTAGACAATCTACTTAATGATGAAGAAGAGACTTAAAGGAATAGAAATCTTTTTATACAGAAGGATACTGAGAATAGCCTAGACCGAACATGAGAGCAACAACGAAGTTGTAGAAAAAATGTAAACAAAAAAAATCATATGCTTAATATCAGGAAGAAACTGTTGAAATTTCTAGGGCACATAATGAGGAAAGAAGGCTTAGAAAATGCGATATCCACAAGACAGATTGAAGGCAAGAGGGACAGTGAAAAACAATACCTAACTTAACCTATCTCACTAACCTGCACCTCTTTCTCATGCTCCTTTCTCCGTCCACTCCACTCTCATCAGTATTCTCATCCTTCTCTTACCCACTCCCTGACACCCCCTATAACCTGTCACTCTTTCTCATAACTTTCCTCCTATGTAACCCGCTGCAAAACAGTGGCAGTAAAATGCCTTGCTTGGGGCGATATGATTATAAAAAAAACTAGCGGGCTTGTGTAAATGGATGGCAGAACAGGGTTTTGGAGAGATAACAAAAATACCAAATTTATCAAGACGTACAAATGGCAGGAAATTGTGGAGAGCCATGGTCGCTAGCATCTTGAAGAAACACGGCATATAGAAGAAGAAGAAGAAGAAGAAGAAGAAGAAGAAGAAGAAGAAGACGTGAATATTTAAAACCTATCTCATTGGTGGTCCCATGTTCAACATTATATATTCATCGCTTAAAAGACATTACATAAAAAAAAACGAATT
Source organism: Ascarosepion bandense (assembly GCA_037127315.1). Lineage (NCBI taxonomy): Eukaryota > Metazoa > Mollusca > Cephalopoda > Sepiida > Sepiidae > Ascarosepion > Ascarosepion bandense. The sequence goes on from JBBBDQ010001954.1 coordinate 1,694,782, forward strand.
GATCTTTCTTAAGATGATGATCAGATCGGATAAAAAGCATTTGATATTGACCAGTTTCAGTAGAAGGTTACTTTTTTAAGTCTCCTTCGACACATCGGTGCGGTTTTCTGCGAGTTAAGATTGACTCTCTTTCTGGATCTAGTTAATGTAAGAGTCGTTCCTATCCTGTTCCTGGCCTTCTCTTTTGTTATGACCCTCGTCGAGATTCCCAACCTCCCCAGTGTATATTTGGCCCCCTTTTTTATCTTGACCGGGTCAGTCTTTGATTGTCCCATTCCATTATTCATTTATCATTTTTCACTCAATTAATAAGAGTGTCTTGATCTTGCCCGTTGGCACAATACAGCGGCCACTCTTAGTTTTGTGGTATGGACGGATCTTACTAAAAATTATTTTAAGTTAGATGTTTTGTTATATTTTACTTTGTTTTGGGGTTCATCCCACCCCCACACACACACATTTTCATGTCACTAGATTTTTATGTATATTTTTGTAAGAAAATTATATATAAAGCAAATTTTATTCGTCGGTTTTCCCCCTTTTTGGGTTCCCCAGTGAAAATGTGGTATTGTGGTGGGTGTAGGATTGGAAGATGATGGATGTTTTATTGTGGTGAATGAGGAAATTATAATGAGTGTTTGGGTCGTGAATCTAGTTAGCTAGGTAAGAAAGTGAATATCAACCCTAACCCACTTACCCTTCGGCCTTGTCCCAAATTATTGTAAGTTCAATAATAAATATAATTCCTTAAGAACTCCTTGGAGAATCTCGACGTGGTGTAATGGTTAACAAGCTTGTCTTGCGAGAATAATTATGAATGCGTTGTGAGTTTGATCCTCACTATGTGCCTTATACTTTTGGCCTTGTGCCACATCTAAGTTACGCTTAGAAAATCGCCTCAAGAACTTTAGTGCAATTGTAACACCACAGATGGAGGTCCGAATAATTTCTCCGGCGGCCGTTCTCCACGCTGTGATATTGCCGGGGGTTGGTCGAAAAAGTCGAAGTCTCAAGCTGGAGGCACAAGATAGACTACTGAAGGAATGAACTTCCACAACTTGGATGAGTTTGATTGATGCTTTATTTTGTTCAGAGTTAGTCTTGCAGTTGGGGCAGGCGATGTGACACTCAGCTCTAACTCTAATTAATGGAGATCAAATGCCGAACCGACCGACTCAGACGAAAGGAGTTTCCCTTCTTCAGTGTGCCTGACACACGTAGCTACTTCAAGCACACGCCCGGCTGAACTGAACTGATCTGCTCGGAAAAATCACTTGTATTTATATTGAAATAATCGGAAGTTCACTAGAGACCACTGGGTTAAAACAAAAGATAAGCATTGGCGACTGTAAATCCGAAAATTTCAAGGTACTTAAATTTTGCTTCCTTTGATGTGTAAACATCCCGCAGATATCCCGTCTGCACTCAGCCTCCAACAACGTATTTTCCAGGATTTTTTAATCTTTTTATCTTAATAAAGCTTCGTGTAAAGGTCGTCGGATGCTTTTATAGCCCTGACACTTTACCCGTGACCAGGCGTTTTTTTATTGCCTGGAGAAAGGGAAAATTCTATTATCTTTTCTTTATTTTCTTAATGTGTGGTCAAGATACAGTAAAGACAGCATTTGACCTGGTCACCTAAAATCTATTACCTAAACTTTTATCTTTTATCACATCAAATCACTTAGTCAAATATTTTATTGGAAGACTGGTAGGAATTAACAGTAATCTGATGCCCTTTTCTCTTTCACAAATTTACTTATAAAAGAAAAAGCGTTTATTTATTTATTTTTTCCTTTTCTTTTTCACTTAGTACTTTTGTTTAATGAAACACATGTTTTTAAACTATTTTTCTATTCTTAACCATTTTCTATTCTTAATCTATTATAATTAATAAAATACATATTTTACAAATCCACCTTAATGTACGCCTAGTTGTTGTGTCACAGCAATCTAAACTAAAAGAGTTCGATGATGCATATGAAATAATTTTTCTGTGCATTTGTTTGTTTTGTTTTGTTCCTTTTTTTTTTTGTTTTTGTTTTTTCAATTACGGAAAAAAATGGGTGTAAAAAGTAAATAAATATATCAAATGTTTTAACTATTTCTGGTTATAGTCGATTTTTTCATCCATTAAAAATAATAAGTAAAATAGGTGTAGTCTAAGACGTTGCATTCTTATCTTATTATAGTTGTGTATGTTCCTCCCTTCGTCACTTCGTACGACCATTACGCCGTGCCAATACCTCATAAATTATATAAAAATTCCGTTTTGATCGCGTGGGAAAACAAAACGCTACTTGGTTTCAGGGAAGGAAGAACGAACGAACGAAAGAACGAAGGAAATAGAGAAGTGCTTTGCGACTCCTGCTAATACCTCATAAATAATGGACTTTTCTCTTTCGATCACGTGGAAAGACAAAACATATCAGAAGCTCTTCCTGGTTTCAGTGAAAGAAAGAAAGAAAGAAAGAAAGAAAGAAAGAAAGAAAGAAAGAAAGATATAAATAATGGACTATTCCGTTTCGATCGCGTGAAAAGACAAAACACAAAGACGGTACTTGGTTTCAATGATACAAAGAAGTGTCTCCTGCTACTAACTCATAAGTAATGGACTATTCCGTTTTGACCCCAGTGAAAGACAAAGCACGTACCATAGACGCTACTTGCTGAAAGAAAGAAAGAAAGAAAGAAAGAAAGAAAGAAAAAAAAACGGGGATATAGAAGTGTTTAACTGCTGTTTCAATGAAATGGAAAAAGTTGTCAATTTTAAACCTTTTTCTTTGTACCTCCTTACTTAGATCTTAAAATAATGACAAGCATTTATATTTATGATTGATATTGCAATATTTTCTTCAAGCTGTTAAACTCAAATATTTAACGATGGAGTAATGTTGTGATTGATTGTAGAGCTTATAACCAGTTATTGATCGTTGAGCAATAGCGAGTAATCGGAGTTCAGCGAATAACGAATCTATCGAGTGACCCAACTGTGAATCTACTGTGGATCAATTGTATTAAGAGTAACTAACTAAATATACCAAGACCAAAATATACAACCGTCTGATACCAACACCTCACTAAACCTTGTAGGCTACAGCACGACCACTAAGAATACAACAGCCTACTCAGTCGTTAACTGAAGAATTAAGTAATATATTAATTATTATAATATAGAAGTGCAGTGGTGATTTCCGAAAAGATCCGGTAAGAAGATATCTCCTTGTCTTATAGCCGAGATCACATTCAATTCTCAGGGAATTGTAAGATAAAATCAAGATCTAAGTATGAGATGAATTAATTATTTGAATATTATAAGATTTTTTTCTAAATATGATTTGGCAAATTAAGAAGACTAATGGGAAGGTAAACCTCCACTAAAGACACAACGTATTTACATATTGCTAATCTTTTTTATGTGTGGACAATTATGGCCCTCCATAACTTCCTTTTTTTGCAGATCGAAGTAACCTTTGCCCCTTTACTATGCTTCCTGATCATTGTCCTGATAAAGTCACAATATCTTTATCTGTTGCGGATCTTCTACGCGCCGTATCCCTTCGTGTCGTCTGCAACCATGGCTCTCCACAACTTCCTATCCTTTGCAGCTTTGAGTAATATTTATACTCTTACTATACTTTTCAGTCACTATCTTAATAATGTCAAAATATTTATCTGTTGCGGATCTTCTATTCGTCCAGTCCCTTCATTTCGTCTACAACCATGGCTCTCCACAACTTCCTATCCTTTGCAGCTTTGAGTAATATTTATACTCTTACTATACTTTTCAGTCACTATCTTAATAATGTCAAAATATTTATCTGTTGCGGATCTTCTATTCGTCCAGTCCCTTCATTTCGTCTGCAACCATGGCTCTCCACAACTTCCTATCCTTTGCAGCTTTGAGTAATATTTATACTCTTACTATACTTTTCAGTCACTATCTTAATAATGTCAAAATATTTATCTGTTGCGGATCTTCTATTCGTCCAGTCCCTTCATTTCGTCTGCAACCATGGCTCTCCACAACTTCCTATCCTTTGCAGCTTTGAGTAATATTTATACTCTTACTATACTTTTCAGTCACTATCTTAATAATGTCAAAATATTTATCTGTTGCGGATCTTCTATTCGTCCAGTCCCTTCCTTTCGTCTACAACCATGGCTCTCCACAATTTCCTATCCTTTGCAGCTTTAAGTAATAGTGTTTCACTTACTATCTTTCCCTGTCATTACCCTGTTCTAATTTTTTTATCTGTTGTAGATCTACTTCTATGTGTCATGTCCCTTCATGTCGTCGGCCAACATTGCTCTCCACAAGAGTCTATTCTTGTTCCTTTACTATACTTTTCAGTCACCCTCCCGCTATTTAATTATCCCAGTTTATTAAATATGTTATCCTATGATTTGCTCTGTCTGTATTGCTGTATTGTCTTGCTGCCAGTGTCAAATTCTCTTAAGTCCTCTTTCCTCATTACATGTTACTGAAGTTTCAACTGTCTCTTTCTGATCTCTCGTTTTAATTGAAGTATCAATTTTAAGTTTTGCAGGCCAAAAACTTGAGACAAGTTCAAGCTCAACAAATATCTGATCGTATCTATCGTCCTCTATTGGACACTCCTGGTTGAGACAGGAAAAAAGATCTAGCCGTTCAAGAACAAATACTGTAGAAATCTCCTCCACATCAACTCCTGGGAGCAAAAAAGCAATGACTTTAAACGGAACAAGATCAAACATCTCTGGGGCCGAAAGGAATCTCTGCCCGCCACTATTAAGCAGCAGAAGATTGCAAGGTTTGGCCACGTTAAGGTACTGTTGAAGGCGGATATACGTGAGGACGGCAGAATTTAAGCAACATCAAAGATTGAACAGGCATAACAATGACGGAACTATTAAGTGACCGCCAACGGATCATCCTGGAGGTGATTGTCAGTTGTTTTTTTTTTTTGTTTTTTTTGTTGTTGTTTTTTCTGTCCTTTTTGTTCTTATGCTGAGAATCTAAAGTTCAGAAAAAGTATCGCATTTTCTTTCTCTTTAAAAATTTGTCAAATTATGAAATCTTCCTGGTCGAGTGGTTAAGACATGTCAGATCAATTGGCGGCTTCCCTCGTCTATAAGGTTCGAATCTAGCCGAAGGATGTATATTTTCCTAAAAAGATTTCTCGAATATTCAGGCCGGTGGATATATAAAAGAACTATTTAATTATAGAAAAACTGAAAATCGACTCAAATGCGAGTATCGACTGAAAATAATTTTCAAACAAATAAATTTAAATAACGATGTCGTTTAGTACAATTCCGTAATAAATATACATATTGTTATTACAATGGTTTATAAAAGTATTATATGACTACAAAAAAAAATTTCAAAGACCCTGACATAACATGGAGTATAGTGAAAACAGCCAAGCCTTACAACGGTAGTAAAATATGTAGACTGTGCCAGGAAGAAAAGTTATGTTATTCCCAAACAAAAATTAATTACTAACTGAAAGAACAAAAATTATGACTAAGTGTAACCCTACCAAAAAATACCTATTAGGATCATATAACCATGAATGAAAACGTTGTAACTTCTAATTTTGGAAATTGCGTGTTCAAAAATAATCCCGTTACGTGAGAGTTCTTAAAAAAACGGTAAAATCAGTTATTGTAAATCGCCTAATGTGCGTTGTGGATATCGGCTCGGAACGAGAAATCGGGGGAGCCGAGTTCGAATTCCAGTTGAATTCTTTGCATTCACTTACGCGCAAATACCCTTGGGAACGGTATTAATCAGTCTTTTCCCTCCTGTTATGAGTTAAATAAAAGGACAGATTGGGTTCTAAAGCTTTGGCTGGCAACCAGTCTACCGCAGAAATTAATGGCAACCTACTGCATGATAATATTCTTCCCAGTCAGTCATGTCTCTTTCGAAACATGATTGCCCAAATGTATATCACGTATGATACTTAACTGAAATCGCCTGAAGATGTCATATGGTAGAAACCTGGTTTGCATAATATAACCCGTTTACAAATGAAAAATATTCGAAAGTTCTATAATTGTATTGAACACTTTTTAATACAACTGTGTACTGGTCCAATTTAATTATGATCAAAAACTAAGTAATTGAATAATTAATATGCTCTTGTCTTACAACTGAGCTCTTTTATTACCAGAGTATTTTAACGATAAACAATACAGAATTTACCGAACGCACGAAAAAAAAAATCAACAACGGAAAAAAAAACAACAACGCAAGAATTTAAAGTATCACACTCACTGAAAAATATACCAGTATCAAACCGAAAAGAATATACGCTGCATTTACAACAAAAACATTAAACAGTTTCTTACCAGGACCAGATGTAAAGCATTATTCTTCCTAAAAACATATGCAGGAGGAAAAATATAAAAAGATGTAATTTCAATTTTAAAACCAGGAGTTATTTCTTTGTGATCAAAGAATTAATTAAATTTGAAAAAAATATTATTTCTGTATTAGACCAAATAAAATTTCAAAAAATCAACAACTTCAAAAAATTATTAAACACTGAAGTAAAATTTAAAAAAAAACACAAAATATCTTTATTGAAGGAGAAAAATCTAACAACATTTATAAAATAAATCCAAAGAAATACGAAAAAAAGATAAATGAGGAAATCACCAAATCTTACCAAATAGTCTTGGATTCTTATATTGAAAATATTAACAAAAAAGCTAAATTTATGAGCGATAAACTGTATTTAAGCCAAAAAATGCAAACTTTAACTGGTAGACAAGCTTTCCGAACAATCATAGACCACAAGGAAGATTTTCCCAACAACCCCTCATCCCGGCTTATAAATCCAACAAAAACAGAAGTGGGCAAAATAAGCCATCAAATATTTAAAAATATTTGTGACTTACTAAGAATTGACACTCAAGCTAACCAGTAGAAGAACACAAGTGATTTCATTTTCTGGTTCCAAAAAATTCCAAACAAAAATAAGTATAATAATTAAAATAAAATCAACAAAATAATCCATATAGACAACGACGGATTATACAGAGATGACGGATTAATGATAGCACCAGACAACAAAAGAGAAAATGATAAAATAACGAAAGCACTTCAAAAACTCTTCAAACAACTAGATTTTGAGATAATAGTCGAAACAGAAAAGTAGTCCAATAATTAGATGTAGAATTAAATTTACAATCTGGCGATGTTTCTCTATATATGAGAACAAAGACAAATTTAAAGTAAAAATAAACAAAAGATTTAACCATCCCATAATCAAGCACTTTCACAAAGGAATAGAACACAGGGTATCAAAAAATTCGACAAAAAAAACAATATTTCATGAAAAAAAAGAAACTATGAAGATGCACACAGAAAATTTGGCCATAAGAACAGTTTAGAATACAATTCTCAACCAAACAGACAAATAAAAAACAATGAAAGAACACGAAACGTTATCTGGTTCAACCCATCATTTAACTTAGAAAGAAAAACCAAATAGGACAAATATTTTTTAAACTGATCGGTAAACACTTTCCAAAAAGCTCAGAACTAAACAAAATTTTCAATAGAAATACAATCAAACTGAGTTATGGCTGTACTAGTAATTTTGAAAATTTCATAAAGAAACAAAAAGCCAGAAATTTAAATAGCAACGTACAAAACAAAATCATTAATCTACAGGGACAAAAATAAATGCCCACTTCAAGGACTTTGTAATACAAAAGAAGTGATTTACAAAGCAAAAGAACATGACTTAAATGATCACTGCAAAACATATTTGGGATCAACCAAAGTTACTTGTAAGACCAAATGGTTCAATCACAGGTCTGCATTTAAACTAGAAAACTTTAAAAAATATGAAAAATTGGCTAACCACGTGTAGAAATTGAAACTAAAATATGGAAAAGAACCAGACATAATGTGGTGTATAGTGAAAACAGACAAGCCTTATAAGGGTGGCAAAATATGTAGACTGAGCCTGAAAAAATATTAGCTATTATGTTATTCCCAAACGAAAATGAATTACTGAATGAAAGAACAGAAATTATGATTAAGTAAAAATATACCGAAAAAATACCTATTAGGATCATACAAGTATGGATGAAAACGTTATAACTTCTTCTAATTTTAAAAATTGCGCGTTCAAAAATAAATCCCGTTACGTGAGCGTTCTTAAGAAAACGGTAAAATCATTTATTGTAAATCGCCTGAAGATACTAGATGGTAGAAACCTGGGTTGCGTAATATAATATCGTTTACAAATGAATATATATATACGCAATAGGATAAAGTGCAAATGGGAAACATTTGTCAATGTAGCGTATTTTTTATTAAAGCTTCTTTAAAGAATTAGATATTAAATCACAATTCATATATATATATATTACTGATGATTAGCTCTCTTGCTTCCACTGATATGTAACACTAATCATTGATTAATTCTTTGACTAAGAATTTATAATCAGTTATTCTTCTATTTACTTACATCCTTCTCATTAACAGCGGCACCACTCCAATCACACTTAGATAGCAGTAAAATAAACAAAAAATGTCTACCCTTCCTTAAAAAAAAACATAATATAATCCTAATATAAGAACTACCCAGACAAAATAAATAAGGAACCTGTCTTAAACTAAGCTACCTCTCCTAACCCAAGGCTATATCTCTAGGGCTACAATACGGCCGACTAAATCAAAATAAACTCCCACCCCATATTCACTTAAACATCATATCACCATAAATAAACCGTTTTCACCATTAAATTTTCATTTCAACTTATCACCCGATGAGAAGCGCACATAGCAGCTTTGAAACGCGAAAATTTTTGTGTAGTGATACTATGAATTTATAAACAATTGTAACAACCATTACAATACTATATATATATATATATATATATATATATATATATATATATATATATATATATATGATAAAGAAGAAATACGAAACGTTTATCAATCTAACATGTTTCACTTTTATTAAAGATTGTTTAGAGGATTAGAGGATAAATTATTTGATCACAATTCATATATATATATATATATAGGATGAAAAATGAATAGGAGTCTTTTATTAATCAAAAATGTTTCACTTTTATATAGCTTCGCTAGAGAATAAGACATTTGATCACAATTCCTATATATGTGCATGTGTATATGTGTTTGTAGAATGTATTCTTGTATTCGAAACAAAAGTGTAGATGATAAGTGGAAAAGCTTATAAACGACGCGTTTCGGCGACATCTGATCGTCCTGTATTCTTCAGGTCAGAATGATAGTCAAAACAAGTAAAATGCGCTGGGATTTTCGAGGATGAGAGGGGTAATAAATAAAATTACATCCACAGATCTCTAACTCATTTTCTTTGCACACAGTTTTGTCTTATGCCTTCTGTCCCCGAAGAAGCCGAAACCAACAGATGTCGGTGAAATGCGTCGTTTATAAGCTTTTCCACTTTCTCTACATATACATATATAAATGTGTACCTCTATATTTATGTGCCACTTGCGGGTTTACTTTTCTTGTGAGGGTAGAACGTCTGTCGGATGGTAATCCCTAACACGAAGTAAGGTTACCTGTGTTCAAAATCCACACGTTAACTTGGGTCTCCATTTTGAATATAGATGATTGAAAAAAAATTGCAACTATTTTCTCCACCAAGTAGTCTTTCAATATGTGTAGAGCATAGAACCTGATAACGAAGGAATCACAGTTTTCCTCTTTTTCCTTCTTTTTTTTTTTTTTTTGTCATAAATATTTAGAATTAAAGAGTATCGTCTCAACCAACATCTTCATCTTATAGAGCAACAATCAGAGTATGTCACTTGGAAGAATAGAATAAAAAAGGTAACTTTCTAAATCAACCGTTCTTTTCCCGAACTGTAGCAAGAACTTCATCAAGCCGGGATTTTTCCAACTTTTCCTTGCTTTTTTTATCCGTAGGAACCTGGCCTTTCCGTTCCTTCGGTCCCTTTCTTAAATTCGGAGAAAGTTTTAGGCAAGTTATGTCTCCTCTGTCGTCTCCAACCAGAATAACAGGATGCGATGGGTTGAACGTCAAACGTATCAGTCGAGTCTTCTTCAGGAAAATCACCACCTGGACGCATAAAGGTTCACTTTTATCGATGGCAAGGTCATAGACGACAACTTGACCTTTGGCCGTGACTGCAGCGAACACGGTCGCTGAAAACGGTGCCCACTGAACATCGTACACCTGGCTGCCAAGATCGAACACAAGCAATGGTTTGCGAATGGTTCCTTCGTTCTCCCAGATTTTCACCGTCCAATCCTCGCTGCAGGTTATGAAGATTTTCGGATGGAACCTATTCCAGACGATTTTATAGACAGACGCATAATGGGCGTCGAAGGTTTGCAACGCTTCTGTCGAGTGAACTCTTGAGCAAATATGAGCGTGGCCCATTTCCGTCCCAAGCAGGTAAATCTGATTATTAGTGTCATGGAAATCTAAAGTGATTCCACTCCCGAAGGTCATTATTTGCATTTCCACCATAGATTTTTCGATAAAGTCAGAGATGTCTAACGTGACCAGAATGTGCGGTTTTAGACCGGTTGGAGCCAGAATCCACTTCACGACTTGACCGTCAGGGGAGACAGAATTACAGCACAGCTGCTCTTCCGTAAATTCTTTGTCCCACTGGATCTGTGCAACATACATATTGTGGACATTTCTTTCTGATCGGAGTACCGGTTCGTTTGTGTGCTTACACAGATCGTACACAGCCACGCTGCCGTCGTAAAAACCGGCACATATGTAATTTGAAAACTCAGGATTAATATCTAATGTCATCACTCCACATTCTGTAACGAATGAGTAAATTGGATGCAAAGGGTTTTTCAAAGAATACAGCAAAATTATTCCTTCGCCTTGCTTGCTGAAGCTAAACGAGCCAAAAGAGACTGCAAATAAATCTGAATATCGCGGACTCCAACATAAACTCGTCACGGATAAATATTTCGTTATTTCAGATGTAAACTTCCACAGAGGCAATAAACATCCTAAGTTGCCCCGTACGTCATCTGCCGGATCTTCATAATATTTGAAATCTTGCAAAAGGTGGTCGTATAAATTCTGAATTATCATCCTCTCCATGACGACAGCCAATTTGTTAACATTTGGGTGAAGGGTTGTTGGACATGGCTCACTGTGGACCTTCTCTTTGAACTCATTGATGTACGCATCGTAGATAATATCTTGGCTGCAGCTTGCTGAGAAAGTGGCGGTGGCCGGTGGCTCTGTCTGCATCAGCTGGTAACGCGGTAGATAATCGATAGTTTGCGAAGCTCGGTCGCTGTAGTTGAATTGGTTTTTGACGAGCTTTGGCTCTCGTTCTACGAATTTCCTTTCGATACCTTCTTCGTCCTCGATTCCTGTCGAGTCGGCTGTGTCGGAAGCAAACTCATTAGATTTATGGAAAATACTGCCTTCAATCAACACGATCAACGGATCAAACACAGTTACTGGCTTGTATTCGCATTGGTTGAAATTGTATCGGATAAAGTTTCGTTTTTCGTTTTCGTTACTCACCGTCAGCATGCGGGAAATTTCCTCATTCAGCATAGAATCAGGAAGGACATCATCCAGATCATCGTAAGAGAAAGCATGATGTGATAGTTTTTTTCCTAGCGGTTTAGTTGTGGGCATTTTCTCTCTCTCTCTCTCTCTCTCTCTCTCTCTCTCTCTCTCTCTCTCTCTCTCTCTCTCTCTCGTCAGTTTTATATATTTGAAAGCTCAATTGTCTGATACTAACGTTTGCATTAATGCGTTGGTCAGAATGAATAAATAACAGTCAAAGTACGTTTCTCGCACGTTCAAACGCAGAGAAAAACCTTTCGTGTTTTTCATTCTCAAGATATTACTTTCTAATTGCTTATCTATTGTCGCGATGAATCCAGATTTTCGGACGCTTTGTACAAAAATATCACTTGAATCTTTGTGGCAAAGCTTTGTCAATTGATAACTTGAGTTTAAATACTTTATTGTTATTTCACTTTATTTTTACAGTAAAGCTAAAATTGTCGGAATTTCCTAGATGAAGCACTGGCAATTAGTATTCATTTTTGACTAGTATTTCTTTCATCTTATTTCTCTTGCTTTTCCACCAAGTAGTAATAGTCTTAAGTTATCTGAATTTCTCAGATGAAGCATTGGTAGTTATTCTTCATTTTTGACTAGTATTTCTTTCATCTTATTTCTCTTGCTTTTCTACCAAGTAGTAATAGTCTTAAGTTGTCTGAATTTCTTAGCTGAATCATTGATTCTGAGGACCCTAGATGTTACGCCAGGATTCGTCATCAGAGGCCACAATTTGAACAATATAAGGTACACAGATGATGCACTGCTGATAGGAGACACGGAAAGGAAACTACAAGACCTCCTACAGAAGGTAGCTGAAGAGAGTGACAAGAAAGGATTACAAATAAACTGCAAGAAAACCGAATGCATGGTCATCAGCAAAAAGAGCAGCCCAAAATGCCAAATACAGGTAGGGGGATACTAAAATCAAGCAGGTACAGAAGTTTAAATATTTGGGAAGTGTTCTAACAGAAGACGGAAAGTGCGACACAGAGATCCGAAGGCGAATTGGCATGGCAAAGACGCGTTCCAGAAGCTGAGTAAAGTATTAAGAGACAGGAAAATTTCGCTAGAAACAAAGAAAAGAGTACTGGATTGTTATGCGATGTCAGTTCTACAATATGGCAATGAATGCTGAACAATATCATCAAAGATGAAGGAAAAACTTGAAGCAAGTGAAATGTGGTTCTTCAGAAGGATGCTGCGAATATCATCGATCGAGCATGTGAGCAATGATGAGGTTTTGAAAAGAATCGACACTAAAAGAAAGTTAATACTGAGCATCAGAAAAAGACAGCTAAAGTTCCTGTGACATGCAATGAGGAATGAGGGCTTGGAGAACCTGATACTAACAGGCCACATAGAAAAAAAGGGGGAAGCAGCGAATAACATATTTGAAGGGCCTGGGTAGGTGGATGACAGAACGGGGGTTGCCTGATGTAACAGGAGAAAGCGTGCTAAGAGCCACCAGTGAGAGAGAGACGTGGAAAGCCATGATCGCCTACGTCCTGAAAGGACAAGGCACGTAGAGGAAGATTTCTTTCATCTTATTTCTCTTGCTTTTCCACCAAGTAGTAATAGTCTTAAGTTGTCTGAATTTCTTAGATGAAGCATTGGCAATTATTATTCATTTTTGACTAGTATTTCTTTCATCTTATTTCTCTTGCTATTCCACCAAGCAGTAATAGTCTTAAGTTGTCTGAATTTCTTAGATGAAGCATTGGCAATTATTATTCATTTTTGACTAGTATTTCTTTCATCTTATTTCTCTTGCTTTTCCACCAAGCAGTAATAGTCTTAAGTTGTCTGAATTTCTTAGAAGAAGCATTGGCAATTATTATTCATTTTTGACTAGTATTTCTTTCATCTTATTTCTCTTGCTTTTCCACCAAGCAGTAATAGTCTTAAGTTGTCTGAATTTCTTAGATGAAGCATTGGCAATTATTATTCATTTTTGACTAGTATTTCTTTCATCTTATTTCTCTTGCTTTTCCACCAAGCAGTAATAGTCTTAAGTTGTCTGAATTTCTTAGATGAAGCATTGGCAATTATTATTCATTTTTGACTAGTATTTCTTTCATCTTATTTCTCTTGCTTTTCCACCAAGCAGTAATAGTCTTAAGTTGTCTGAATTTCTTAGAAGAAGCATTGGCAATTATTATTCATTTTTGACTAGTATTTCTTTCATCTTATTTCTCTTGCTTTTCCACCAAGCAGTAATAGTCTTAAGTTGTCTGAATTTCTTAGATGAAGCATTGGCAATTATTATTCATTTTTGACTAGTATTTCTTTCATCTTATTTCTCTTGCTTTTCCACCAAGCAGTAATAGTCTTAAGTTGTCTGAATTTCTTAGATGAAGCATTGGCAATTATTATTCATTTTTGACTAGTATTTCTTTCATCTTATTTCTCTTGCTTTTCCACCAAGCAGTAATAGTCTTAAGTTGTCTGAATTTCTTAGATGAAGCATTGGCAATTATTATTCATTTTTGACTAGTATTTCTTTCATCTTATTTCTCTTGCTTTTCCACCAAGCAGTAATAGTCTTAAGTTGTCTGAATTTCTTAGAAGAAGCATTGGCAATTATTATTCATTTTTGACTAGTATTTCTTTCATCTTATTTCTCTTGCTTTTCCACCAAGCAGTAATAGTCTTAAGTTGTCTGAATTTCTTAGATGAAGCATTGGCAATTATTATTCATTTTTGACTAGTATTTCTTTCATCTTATTTCTCTTGCTTTTCCACCAAGCAGTAATAGTCTTAAGTTGTCTGAATTTCTTAGAAGAAGCATTGGCAATTATTATTCATTTTTGACTAGTATTTCTTTCATCTTATTTCTCTTGCTTTTCAACCAAGCAGTAATAGTCTTAAGTTGTCTGAATTTCTTAGATGAAGCATTGGCAATTATTATTCATTTTTGACTAGTATTTCTTTCATCTTATTTCTCTTGCTTTTCTACCAAGCAGTAATAGTCTTAAGTTGTCTGAATTTCTTAGATGAAGCATTGGCAATTATTATTCATTTTTGACTAGTATTTCTTTCATCTTATTTCTCTTGCTTTTCCACCAAGCAGTAATAGTCTTAAGTTGTCTGAATTTCTTAGATGAAGCATTGGCAATTATTATTCATTTTTGACTAGTATTTCTTTCATCTTATTTCTCTTGCTTTTCCACCAAGCAGTAATAGTCTTAAGTTGTCTGAATTTCTTAGATGAAGCATTGGCAATTATTATTCATTTTTGACTAGTATTTCTTTCATCTTATTTCTCTTGCTTTTCCACCAAGTAGTAATAGTCTTAAGTTGTCTGAATTTCTTAGATGAAGCATTGGCAATTATTATTCATTTTTGACTAGTATTTCTTTCATCTTATTTCTCTTGCTTTTCCACCAAGCAGTAATAGTCTTAAGTTGTCTGAATTTCTTAGATGAAGCATTGGCAATTATTATTCATTTTTGACTAGTATTTCTTTCATCTTATTTCTCTTGCTTTTCCACCAAGTAGTAATAGTCTTAAGTTGTCTGAATTTCTTAGATGAAGCATTGGCAATTATTATTCATTTTTGACTAGTATTTCTTTCATCTTATTTCTCTTGCTTTTCCACCAAGCAGTAATAGTCTTAAGTTGTCTGAATTTCTTAGATGAAGCATTGGCAATTATTATTCATTTTTGACTAGTATTTCTTTCATCTTATTTCTCTTGCTTTTCCACCAAGTAGTAATAGTCTTAAGTTGTCTGAATTTCTTAGATGAAGCATTGGCAATTATTATTCATTTTTGACTAGTATTTCTTTCATCTTATTTCTCTTGCTTTTCCACCAAGTAGTAATAGTCTTAAGTTGTCTGAATTTCTTAGATGAAGCATTGGCAATTATTATTCATTTTTGACTAGTATTTCTTTCATCTTATTTCTCTTGCTTTTCCACCAAGCAGTAATAGTCTTAAGTTGTCTGAATTTCTTAGATGAAGCATTGGCAATTATTATTCATTTTTGACTAGTATTTCTTTCATCTTATTTCTCTTGCTTTTCCACCAAGTAGTAATAGTCTTAAGTTGTCTGAATTTCTTAGATGAAGCATTGGCAATTATTATTCATTTTTGACTAGTATTTCTTTCATCTTATTTCTCTTGCTTTTCCACCAAGCAGTAATAGTCTTAAGTTGTCTGAATTTCTTAGATGAAGCATTGGCAATTATTATTCATTTTTGACTCGTATTTCTTTCATCTTATTTCTCTTGCTTTTCCACCAAGTAGTAATAGTCTTAAGTTGTCTGAATTTCTTAGATGAAGCATTGGCAATTATTATTCATTTTTGACTAGTATTTCTTTCATCTTATTTCTCTTGCTTTTCCACCAAGCAGTAATAGTCTTAAGTTGTCTGAATTTCTTAGATGAAGCATTGGCAATTATTATTCATTTTTGACTAGTATTTCTTTCATCTTATTTCTCTTGCTTTTCCACCAAGCAGTAATAGTCTTAAGTTGTCTGAATTTCTTAGATGAAGCATTGGCAATTATTATTCATTTTTGACTAGTATTTCTTTCATCTTATTTCTCTTGCTTTTCCACCAAGTAGTAATAGTCTTAAGTTGTCTGAATTTCTTAGATGAAGCATTGGCAATTACTATTAATCTTTCCTTAATATTTCTTTCATCTTATTTTTCTTGCTGTCCCTAGAAACTCTCAAAGGGCTATCAGTCAGTTAAGTGCCATACGGGATACACGCTTGGGCGATCATGTCTCGAAAGAGACATGACTGACTGGGCAGAAGATTATCCCGCAGTAGGTTGCCATTGCTTTCTGCGATAGACTGGTTGCCGACAAAGGCTATAGAACCCAATCTGTCCTGCTATTTAACCCATAACTGGAAGGAAGAGACGGATTAATACCTTTTCCAAGGGTATTTGCGCGTAAGTGAATACAATGGATTCCACTGGAATTCGAACTCGGCTCCCCGTTCCGAGCCGATATCCACTGTACATTACTTAAATGTTGTTCGGCAGTTTATAATAAACCCACGGCATTAATTTATTAACTGGAAGACTGCGCAATCCTCCAACTCGGAAACTAATTTTTCTTCCTTGGTGTTTATTTTCGTCCATGCCACATATATTTACGAGGTAATAATATATCATATACATTTAATTATCAAAATATTATTATTAGATGATTTTAATGAAATGATTATTAGAATTATAAGTAATATTAAAACTTCAAACACAAAAATATAATTGTAATTTCTTTATGTATTTTGCTTGTGGTTTTTTCTTTTCTTTTTTTTTTTTTTTTTTTTTTTTTTTTTTGTAAGAATCCTTCTACTCGGATTTTTGTTTAACGTCCAAAACTGGAGGTTTGAAATTCGTTACGATTAATTAAATTATTGTTATGGGATTGCTCGTAATTCAGCTGTTTAGAATAAAATAATCCCACGACTTTCATTGTAAGTATAAAATCAAAGTATGAACAAATAACATTAATTTTATATAACAACAAGAATGAAAAACGTCGGTTGAATGTATTGAATGAATAATGTCATCTTTTTGTTATTAATAGAGTTATTGGATAGAATATAAACTAAACTGTACATTATGTGAGAACAGTAAAATGCGGTTACATGTGTTTTTGTGAATGGGTCAGTATGTGTATGCGTGCGCGGATAAGTTTGAATTTGTGTCTTGTTTAACGGCATATCAACCCCCGTGGGTTATAATGCCAATAAGGTGGGGTTTTAAGGTATTATTTTTTATGTTCGGTTATAGTGAGAAGGTTGATTTAGTCAGATTTTGATGAAATATTTTTGTTTTATTCTTTTTATTTTAGAAAACAAAAAACGTCTTCTAGTTTTGTATTCAAAAATGTTTTGCTGAGAATAATGTTTTTTTCCTTCAAAAGTGTGTTATGGTAATAGTTTTTTCTTCAAAAATATATTGCTGCTCATATTTTTCCTTCAAAAATGTATATGTTTTTATAAAAGTCTATTTTTCTGTATATATTTCTATAAAAGTGTATTTTTATACTTTCATAGTGTTTTGACCCCAGTTTGGGGGTTAACTATTTGCCTATAGCTGGGTCCCTAACAAGCGCTACCACTCCAGGTCAGGGTGGACCTAGGAACAACAGAAATTACGAGGTGGTTCCATGCTTCTCATAACCTCCTAATCAGAGGCTTTGCTGCCGGATGCAGTTTACCGTTATAACCAGGACTAGTAACGCGGATAAATGAGATAAGTAGAATTTAGTTTTTACTGTGGACGGTAGCGCTGTAGTTTGAGGCAGCTTCTTTGTACTTTGGTTAGTACTGAGCTGAGATTTGTTGAGCGTGTAGGCGTGAATGGAGTCTCGAATATGAGTAGCTAAAGTGATGCGGACCTTAGTGGCATTTGTGAGTCTCTAGCTTGGAGCAAGACTTCGTGATATTTATAACTTTATTTTCTAAGAATTCGGTTCCAGAATTATATTATTTATTCCTAATTGGCCTTAAAATACCAAGTGGTATGTCTACTACTACGTACGATGACTAATCAAACAACCTTTCTAACTTTTATTCTGTGGTTTTGTATTGCACGGGTTAAAACTTTAAACTTTACAATACAAAATCAAAACAAGTTGGTCTGTTTTAAGATGCAAGCACTTTATTGAATGTTATTGGTTTATAAATATTTTGTAGATGTGTTCTAATGCTTGTTGTATTGGACATTTTTTTATTATTTTCAACTTTCCAGTGAGTTTTTGTTCAGTCCATCAATGAAACATCTTAGATGTTTTTGTTTTTTGTTTTTGTTTTTAATCAAAGAAATGTATTTATTGTATAATTAATTAATGAATAAGTATAGAAATTTTCATTAAAGTCAAATGATTATCTTAATTTCAAAAACTGGGGCTTTCTTGAATTATTTTCAAATGAACACCTTCAGATTCTGAAAGTACTTATAATGACAATAATAATAATAATAATTTGTCTATACTTCTTTTGTCCTCATCTTTATTTGTTGCGCTATACGCTCCGACCTTCTTCATGTGCTAGGAATTTTGAACCAAATGTTTTATTTTGATCACCGGGGTATATTGTTCTCGTTCCATGTGCCATGCTACTCCCGGATGTCATGTAGATAACTCATCTCTCTATTCAGCTATTGAACTCGCAACTCTCTGGGTCATGTCACTGGAACTAACCAACGCCTATATCCACTGAACAGTGTGTCTTTGAGGACATCAGTGTATGAATTTTTGAGACTTATAAAACTAATATCTCAGGAATAATTTTTTTTACCAGAGCTCATATTGCAATCTTTGAAGTTAGTTAGTACCTCCACTCATTTTTCGATACTTAAATTATAAATTGAATTTTTAAAAATAAAAATAAAAGTTCTTTTGGGGGTTTAATTTTAACTTAATTGAAGGCTAGATGATTAAATTCTACTTCAAATAAGTAAATTTTTGTCAGCATGTTTAAATATTTTTCAAAAAGTGTTACATTCTGACTCACTGGAAAATACTGGCACCCTGATGACACAGTACTTCAAATAAATGTACTTTTTCGTCGGAATATTTAATCCCTCACTTCTCGACTACAACATTCGACTCTTTTTCTTTTCGGCCTACGAAGGACAGCACAGAACTTTCTAAACAAACACACACAATCTCTAAGCACAATTAATGGCTCCATACACAAACAAGCTTAAACACAAAAGCGACCCCGATTTGAAGAATAAATGACCCGTGACAAACAAAAACAATTGTAACCTGCGACTACCAAATACTCGGAAATTCAACAAGATAATAATACTGAATAATACTGTTGTTTTCGCGGAAGATTCTCATTAATCAAAAATCTGATATTAATAACGAAAGCAAAATTACCTTTTCTTTGTTCCATACTTTTACCCGACCAAATCCACTTTGATTCGTACGAACATGCATGAACATATCGGTACAAACAAAGAGAAGAAATTAAAACTAGTGATCTGCACACATATGGCTACTAATGCAATCATCAGATCTTTTTAACTACCTCTTTCAAACGTGGCATTATAGCGGGTTATCCATTCTTTTCCAGTTTATAGTGGGAGTCCGTTCTAGTGAAAGGTAGTTGTATATTGGTGCAGATTAACGGAATTTGGCCTTGTTGTAGATAGCCCACTATAAGTCATAAAATGATTATAAATCAAGAAAAGCAAATTGAGTTGAAAAATAACATTTTATATATACACATATCAATTAAGGTTTTCACAATTAAAGTAATACTTGAAGTATAGGTCCAACGGACGTTAAAATGTCCATGGCAATAAAATACTGAAAAGAGAATTAATGTTTAGGAATGTGCGAGAGCTGTAAGTAAGGAATGTCTTTGATGTATCCGCTCCTTAGGTCAGTAAGTAGTTTTGAGACAGGAAAGAAAGAAAGAAAGAAAGAAAGAAAGAAAGAAAGGAGAGGTGAAGGCGACGAGCATAGTAAGCCACTTGATTTGATCAAGGGAGATACTAATTACATTCGTCTCTCTCGAGTCTGTCTGTTTTTCTGTCTCGCGATGCTTTCTGTGTGTGTGTGTGTGTGTGTGTGTGTGTGTGTGTGTGTGTGTGTGTGTGTGTGTGTGTGTTACTTATAGACTTCGAAACGGCTGAACCGATTTTCTTGAAAATTTACACAGTTGTACTAGAAACGTCTGCGAGTGTTCTTAGCTAGGTTTTGCGTCGAGGTACCCCCGATCGAAAAAATCGGGTTATAGAAGGAGTGGTCCGATTTTAATCAAATTCGATACACTCATAGACAAAGACATAAGAAACGATATTTAGAAGTTTCATGGTTGCAGTTCTTACAATAGTGCAGAAAATCGATTATATATATATATATATATATATATATATATATATATATATATATAAGGCAAGATGTTTCTGTGTGTGTGTGTCTGTTTATCTGCCTGTATATCTGTTTTTGTTTTTGTTTTTGTTTTTTGTTTTTTCAATCCTTTTATTTTAGTTTTTGCTTCGGGTTTGGCTTTAAGTAGGTATAATTGTAGTTCTTAGTCTCAGCCATGATACCATTTACTCAGAGGACTTATTTAGCCTTCAAAATTCAGTTTACGACGAAAAAAACTTATTTGATATCAATACCAGGAAATCAAAATGTGACTTATATCCATTCATTTTTCTTTCAGTCTACGGTTTCGCTTTAACTGGAAACAACTATTGCTTTTTAGTCTTTCGTGCCAATGTCCAAAGAGTTTGAGCTCCAGGGTCATGAATTAGTTTTAAAGCTTTCATTACACCCGAGCAACGCGGGGCTATACTGCTAGTTCGTTATATTGTAGTGAACAAAACAAGATCTAAATTTGAAATTCAAATGCTAAGCACTGACTCATTGATTTTGTTAGAAATTAAAAAGACTCGAATTTACAAACTTTGCTCAGCACACACAGAAAAGCGAATCCAAAACAAAACTAGATTAATTTCTTCTATAAACACCTTTTCGCGAACCGACGCGAAGTGTGTTATCCAATGGAAAGGCCGGAATTACATCCGGAAGTGAATTCCAAAATTACTTTTTCAAGCCCCACAAACTGAATAAAAGACAAGTAAGTTCGCCTGTCACTAGAGAGAAGAAAACGAGCATATTAATACATCCTTTGACAATCGTCAAGCGATCGTTATTATCTCTATTTTTCTCCCTCACCTCTTTGTTTTCTCACGGTTCACCCGTCTGCCTCTTCTTATACTTGATAAACGAACAGAACACTTTAAGACTGAGCGATTAATTCAAAGATATTCTGACTCAACGATAACGCTCATACATACATACATACATACATACATACATACATACATACATACATACATACGTCTACACCTAGGTTCCTGCCTACGTACACATAAAACTCACTTCTAATAAGGACTACGAACATATTAACGACCTTGTATCAACCAAAAATACATATTAATTTTATTTGTAAAAACCTTAATTGATTTATATGTTTATAATTTTTTTCAATTTACAATTTTGATTTTTCTTGTTTTATACCCCTCTTATGGCCAAATCAACCTAATCTGTTTCAACACACATACACATCACTATACCTGATAACCCATTATGATATACCTGAAAACAACAACATTGTTACAGATACTCTTTCCAGATTGACCCTAAATTCGATTCAATCACAACTCTTGGACTTAGACTGCTTAGCCGAGGAGTAGCGAAAGAATGCCACCCTCGATCAAGCTAGAAATGGCACATCACCATGCATCGAGCAATGCCCTTTCAGCGAGATATGTTTGTACTGCGACATTAGCACAGGTCACCCTAGACCTTACATCCCCCCACTACAATGCGCAAACGCATTTTTGACCATTTTCATTCCTTCTCTCACACCGGACGTAAAGCTATAGCAAAGCTAATAGTCGAATGGTTTGTCTGGCCTAACATGTCCTTTGACATTGAACATTGAACATTGGACACAGTAATGTATTGGATACCAGGGAAGTCCAGTGACATAGCAAGTCCCCATCACCACCACTGGACACTTTGCCGCACCGGATATCCGATTTAAGCATATTCACTTTGACCTTACCGGTCCATTAACAGAAATAGACGGCTGTCAATATTTATTAACAATCATAGATCGCTTCACACGGTTGCCTGTAGTAGTACTGAAGTAGGGAGAAGATTAAATGATTATTAAATTGGCCTTGTGTCAAACAGAACCGAACTCCCTACAACTTAGTATTATCAGAATCATCAGAAGGTTGAAAGAATAAAAGTATTTCGTTTGTATGTTAAAGTAGAATATTATTAACAGAACAGAATAACATCAATTTGTAGGCGTTAAATGTTCAAAGAAAGAATGTAGTATGTAGTTAAGCGAATCCAGAGTTGTAGTTGTAAGTAGCAGAATGTGTTTATGTACAAGAGATTAACAGGTTTGTAATAAAGTTTGTGTTACTTTCCTTTTTTTATAGCCGACAAGAAAGTTAAAAGGAAGGTAAAGTAATAAAGGAAAATGGTACTTATCGAACCTTAGTTTTTATGAGTCAGTTGAAGAATCTTGTTGTTGTCTTCTTTGTTGACTGTGAGAATAGTGAGGGCGAAGAAGTGGCATGCAAGAAGAAAAACGGAGAACGAATGTGTGACAGGACGTTATGTTTGTGTCAGTGGCTTGAAGTTTCTTTTGTCACATATTGAAAGTGTCTTAATCTTTGAATCGACTTTCTTCTTTCTTGTATAGCGAAAGACTTTTACACATTTGTTACTTCTCTTTCAGTTTTGTAAATCGCTTCCTTTCATTGGTTAGAAAATTAATTTAACATCGGATCGCGAAATTTAGCTTCCTCTTTTTTTATTTTTATTTTTATTTTTTTAATACGGCGTCAACCTTTTTCCTATTTGTCAAATTTAGATTTCACACAAGATTGTTGAATTTGTAAAAGTGAAGAAAATAGAGTTAATTTTAATTCCGTATTCACCAAAGTACCGCTGAAATCAACAACTGCGGAAGTCATTTCTCAAGCAACCCTTCGTGAATGGATATCGATGTTTGGATGTCCATCTGTTATCACCACAAATTCGTTTATTTATAAAAATGATTCAGTGTTTTGTTTAGCATTTGAATTTTTAGAGCTAGAACTTGCCTTGTTCACTGCAAGTTCCCTCACACTTCCTGGTCAGTTAATCGAAAAGGACATTTCAGTAAAACCTACTACTTACTTTATACAATGTTTAAAACAGTGCATGTGACCTGTTTACTCAAACGCGCACACAAACTAAAGAAATCTTCATTCCGAAAACTCTGGAGGACTCTGAGTATGTATTTATTCGTAAGGATGCGGTTAGACAACTCCTAACGTTTACATATTCTGGTCCGTTAAGAGTGGTCTCCCGTACTTCAAAGTACTTTTCTATTCTTGCCAATAACAAGACAACACGTGTTAGTATTAAAAGATTAACACTAAGCATTTATTGATGTTAATAACCAACCTTCTTTTGATTCTATCCGATCTTCTTCCGCCCAGCAGATGTCTTCTCAACCTACGTCGGTTACAGCTAGAGCTGGTAAGCATGTACACTGGCCTGCCAAACATATAGAAAAATTTCTCTGAAACTTTACAATCTGCAGATGGTATCGTAGAGCTTAACCTCTGCATTCCGGTGGATCAGAACTAATAACCATATTACCGTGAGTTAACTACGTCCTCACTGAGCAATAAGTATTAAAACATTTCTACTGTATATTTTCATGTGCTACTTATAGATTTTTGTGCAGGCTCCAGACAAATCATATAATAATTGTTTCTGATTGATCAATACCTCTCAAAGTCGTAACAATGTCTAAGCACAAGTGTTTTAAACTAAAAAAAAAAACGTCAAGATCTTGAAATGTGTTCTTGACTCGATCACGTGACCAAGAATTAGAATAAATACGATGCAGGAGCACATTTTCCCCAGTGATTTGCTTGACGGATAATCAAGTGCGAAACTACTCCACATCACTTATACTTTTCAAGTTGTAAATTTAAAATTTCTTAAAACAAACTCCAATTCACTCACTCATCATTCACTGGATTCATTCACCACACAGTGGAAGTCTAGACTACAGAACTTATGTTCATCCAGAATCTATAGAACATTTTCTTTCATTAACTATGCAGTTAAGGTCCTTAACAATAGGACAAATTTTCATCCAGCATTCCATAAAACATTTTAATTTATTCTCTAACAAATAATTCCGGTCAAAGAAAGATAACTTTGTAAGCAAACTTACAATTTACATTACAGAAATTGTACACATGCTGTTTAATTTATGCTTAAACAAGTTTAATAATTAACAAACAACACCTCTTCACTCACAAATCTCAATCAATTCAAATTGCTTGGTATGTCTTACGACATATATAACTATTATTTATTGTTTGCTGTCCAAAAAAGAGAGTCATTGTTCTTTTTCATGTTGTTCTTAATCTTATGTGTGTTGAATATTGAAATTTTAATATTAATGGACATTCTTCTTCTTCTTCTTCTTCTTCTTCTCTGTGCCATGTCCCTTCAGGACGTTGGTGATCATGGCTTTCCACATCTCCCTATGCCTTGTAGCTCTTAGCACGCTTTCTCCTGTTACCCCTCCCAAACCCCGCTCTGCCATCCACCTGCTCAGGCCCTTCAAATATGTTATCCGCTGCTTTCATCTGTCCTTCTTTCCCTTTATCTGTCCTGTGAGTATCAAATTCTCCAAGTCTTCCTTCCTCATCACATACTTACCCGCCCTCCCCCACTTAGGAAAGATGTGACACGAGGTCGGTAAACTGGTCAAAGATTACCCAGCCTTCGTCTACACGGTAACTGAGTACAAAGCTAGTCTTAGCTGGTCATTGCTTGTCAAAGCTGGTCATTGCCTTCCAAACCATTCCACCTACCACCAAGTGGAGAGTGCTGCAGGTGACCAGCGAGCAGGAAATGAGTATATGAGAACAGATACTACACATTTTTAACGTGGGGAACCTGAGCGCGTTCGCTCAGGCCATTGGTCAATACTCAGCCCCCGCTTACACGGTAACTGGATACGAAGCTTGTCTTAGCGGGTCATAGCTATTCATTGCTTGTCAAAGTTAGTCCAAAGCTAGTCATTGCTTCCAAACAGCGATCAGGAAGCGAGTACCTGAGAACAGATACTACACTTCGATATTTGGGGTCTTCCTGGAAGGTCAGTATGAGACAGAGGACCAAAATTATCTTATACATCATATGTTCACTATATAAGGACGTCCGGCAACCCACTCTTAGACCTTGAAGTAGGTAGCTCAAGCATGTTTATTAAACTGGCCTTGCGCCAAACATAACCGAACTTCCCACAATTTACTCCAGATCAGAAGGTTGAAAGAATAAAGTTGTCTTGATTTTATAAATAAATGAAAATTTATTTATAGAGCAGAATAAAATCCAGTTGTATGTATGAAATTATTAACTTTATTTACAATGAAATACATTGTTGTAGCACAAGGCCAGTTTAGGGAGGGGAATAAAAGCTCAGGCTAGTACTTACTAAGTAACTTTGGTAAGTTCTTTTTTCTCTATGTGCATTAGTGCTTCCCCCTGAGGTCGAGACGACTTCTTTTTCTTGGTGTGGATAGGAGTGGGAGAAGGTTTAGGAGTAGGAAATTTCATTTGTGTAAGAGGGATCAGTTGGAAGGTAGGTGATTGTTGGATTTGGGTGGGGATGAAGATGGAAGGCTTCTCGCCTTCTCTACGTAAGCGTTCATAGGTCTCTCTGGTGAAACTGGTAATGAAGACGCTGCTCTTTTGATCTCCTTTTCTGCACTCCTGCTCTTAAGAAGCACTTTCAGGTTGTTGCTCTCTTCATCATCGTCTCTGCTTCTTTTCAGCGACGATGATCTGGGTGCTGGCATAGGGGATTTTGATCTCCCCAGTCGGGCATCCTGCTTGGGAGGCGACTTTGGTAGCGGAGGAGTCTTTGGTTGAGAAGACTTTGGTGGGGGAGTCTTCCTTCGTGGTGATGTTAGGGGGGTTCTCTTGCAGTAGAGGAGACTTCCCTTGGGGTTGAGCCATCTTAGCCTTTTTCTTTCCGGCCGTCTGCCACTCTCCCTCCTTGGGTGCCGACGACTCTTTTAGTTCTGGCGCGGATTCTCGAACTTTGTCGGCCACTGTTGGTTGCGACGGTTGGGTCTTTGGTTGCGACGGCTGGGTCTCCGGAGCCGTGTTCTTGGTCGGACATACTTTGGTAACATGGTCCTATGCTCCGCAGACCCAACAAAATGGTCTCCTACTTTCCACCACGACGAAGATAGAGTGGCCTCTGCAGGTGGGGATGTAAGAAATTATTAACTATGAAAATGTTCTAAGAAAAAGTGTAATCAGCAGTTTACTGAATTAAGAGTTCGTTTTAGCGAAATGTAATTTGTATAAAAAGATAAGTCTATGT
Organism: Ascarosepion bandense; assembly: GCA_037127315.1. Taxonomy (NCBI): domain Eukaryota; kingdom Metazoa; phylum Mollusca; class Cephalopoda; order Sepiida; family Sepiidae; genus Ascarosepion; species Ascarosepion bandense. The sequence continues at coordinate 1,721,288 of JBBBDQ010001954.1, forward strand.
TTTGGCTGAGTGTATCAACAAAGTTGTAGTAATGTCTTGTGCCTCTCGCACGAGAAAGAAATCGAGAGGGTGCGCATGCAGGTCGCCGGGGGCGGCTTGATTACTTTCTTGCTACATTGTGTTCAGCATGGACTGTCTGGTGCTTCATTTTTCTAAACAGAAATAAATAAAAGAATCCTTAAAAGGTAGGCACATGCAAGCAATAAAGAGCTAAATGAGCTTCAAAGACACTTCTGAGATTGCACTAAGATTGTATGAAAGATGGTGCTGAGAAGTTTTTCATCAATTTGATGCTTTGTTTTTTATGTTGAAAGCCTGTAAGATGTCTTCTATTTTGAATAACTTATTTTAAAAATACCTGCATTTAACATTATTTTATTTGATTCTAAATATAATAAATATATATTTTTAAATACAAATAGAGGAAAAAATTTTAAAACTCATGAAAAATTTAATGAATTTTTGAATTAAATAATTATATTGTGGGAAATTTCCATCTTTTGTACATTACTTTTTTCTTTTCTAAATTGAAAAAACAAAATAAAAGATGGTTTCCCACTGTATATTTAGTCAAGTTTTCAAAAAAGTGAACACTGGGAACTGTTTCACACACCTTAATAATTGTATAATTAATTTAAAGCTTACTTGTGGATATTATTGTTAAAGAATTGTCCCCTAAAACTACAATTACTTCAGTACGGTCTACCATATTATAACTGAAGCTATCGTAAACAGTTTTCGAAACCAACTTCCTGTCAGCTGATCACAACGGTGCATTGTGATTCGCTGTTCGTTTCTGGCTTTATTTCTTCTTCGTTTCGTTCTCGCTTCTTCAGTTCAACCGTCTCGTCAACATGTTGTCTCGTCAAATTCTGTCGGTGCTTTCTCGGCGTGGATTTTCCACCTCTCAGGTGGTCCGTAGCGAATTCCAACAGAGGGGCATCCCCGGTAATGTAAGTAGTCATCACCGTAATTTACAAACCCACATTTAAATTTTTGTTATTATTCCACAAGGCTCGTCCGAATGACCTTCCCTTTCTTTCCGATTGAATCTTCTAAAAATTGTTAAAAATGCTTATTTCTCCCTCCAATTTAGTTATATTGTTTAAATTTATTAACAAATTACTCGAATTAATAATATTCTGAATCTGTTCTGTGTTTAAAATGATTTTAAACACTATGTATCTGTTCGTTAGCTTTTAAAATTAAATGACCTTTTCGAATCATTTTCTTCGTCAGGAAGGATATCAAAATTTGTTGAGCAATATCTCTTTTTATCTGTTAGATTTCTTAATTACAGAAATAATTTCTTATGGTTTACTTTAATATTTAAAATCTAAGACAACTGAATAAAATATATTGAATTTGAATAAATCAGATTTTAAGTGAAAGCCAAAAAACTTAAAGAAATATGACCTTTTTTCCCCTAGAGAATAAAAAAAAAACGAAAGCAATTTATTTTTTAATGGTTTTTACTTTTTATCTTTCCGTCACACTTGCTATGATTTTTCCCTTTTTTTGTCGTTGAAATACATATTTTAATAAATATTTTTATTCTGAAAAATGAAGCAAAATTAAAATCGGCATATTGAAGATATGGATGAAAGCCTTTCTTTGCTATCTTTTTTTTTTTAAGACGAAAATTTTTCATTTTTTTCTTTAAGAAACAAAAACAATGAAAATGAGGGTACTCGTGCATGCTTGAAAATATCGTAAAAAAATTAGGTACGTCTACTAAAAATCGCTAAAAGTCAGCATATCGTGATGAAAACCTGCTCTACGTAAAAAAAAAAAGTTTTATCATTACAAATTTTCATTATTAAAAAGAAGAAAGATCCAGTATTTTTGAAGATTTGTTTACTCATTTTTTTAATATTTGAAATTTCATGAATTTTACGTGGAGTGGGGTGTACAGATGTAAACAAAATATATATATATATATATATATATATCTATATATATATATATATATATATTTTACTAAGACTTTTTTAAAATAATTACATTCATTCATTTGTCAATAAGTTCTGAAAGTTTCATTAAAATCCGGCAATTATTTGATTTTTTGCAAGAATTTACAAATTAATGTGTCACCGGGAAAAAAATGAGTTATGTTATTGTTATGTTATAACGATTTGGTTACCAGCTTTCGATAATCAAAACAAGATTTTTTACCAAAATTTGATAGAAAAGATTAAAAAAATTTTGAAAGATAATTAAAAAATATTTTGATCTTTCCTCTTAATAACATTTTTAGAAAAAAGTTTGTTTTAAAGTTTGGGACCTTTTTTTCTTCATGCTATGTTGTTTATTCAGCGAATTCTGGGAGGTAAACTCTGAAAGTTTTTATTCATTTACCAACGCTTATCTTAGTTTTATTGCGTTTTTTTATTTTCGGTAAGAAAATAAAATTTTTATTCAATTCTCACCAAACTTCACACAAATATTCTTTAGGCTTCTGGTCAGGTCATGGGCTACTTATTTTTTCTGATTTCCCCCCAATATTCGAGCAGGGCTGATCAAGATCAGGATTTCAGCCCTTTTATCGTGGTTATCGCTGCAGAATTTGCTCTTACTTGGTAAAATTATAGTTTTTGGTCTCAAATATTAGTAGATCCTCTCAGACAAATCATTTTCCCCAATATCAGAACTCGATACCCCTAATATTCTATTAAATCTGATCTTTTAAAAAACCGATCAATATGGCTCATTTTCTCCAATTTTTCTCTCGATGGGTACGATAAGTTTTCATGGACTTACTTTAGGTTAGTTTTATCCTTAAATGACTCATTTGACTCAAATATTGGAAATATATACCCCGATATTCTACCAGGCCCGATTAAAATCAGGTTTTGGTTTTTGCTTCAGGTTTTGCTCTAAGTAGGTATAATTGTAATGTAGTTCTTAGTCTCAGCCATGATACCATTTACTCAGAGGACTTATTTAGCCTTCAAAATTCAGTTTACAATGAAAAAACTTATTTGATATCGATACCAGGAAATTAAAATGTGACTTACATCCATTCATTTTTCTTTCAGTCTACAGTTTCGCTTTAACTGGAAACAACTATTGCTTTTTAGTCTTTCGTACCAACGTCCAAAGAGTCTGAGCTCCAGGACCATGGATTAGTTTTAAAGCTTTCATTACACCCGAGCAACGCCAGGCGAACTGCTAGTAGTAAAATAAGAAATGAAAAAAAATTAAGACATTTATTTATAAGTTTTTAATTGCTTTAATCAATAACATAAATGCCAGACATAGTCTGAAAAAAAAAATAATCTTCACTGAAGATTATATTTACTAATTTGAAAATTTAATATAAATCATTTAGCCATCTTATTTTTCAAATAATTTTTCTTTTTTGTGTGTAATTATTGGCTTTTTGTATGGTAATTTCCATGTGTAAATTAAAAGGTCATGTATTTTTTCTTTTTGCCAGGTTATGTCTCTTGTGAAGGCTATATGCTTATCTTGATCTGTCAACACATTTCAATTATGATGGATAGATAGGTTAGAATGGTCAACTGTGTTTAAAAATAGTTTTATTCTAAATTTCCTGCTATAAATAAGCAATATTTGTGTAAATCAGATTAATTTAACATTAAATTCGCTAATTTTCCAAAAATAATATCTCACAGATCTATATTTTTGCAAAAGTTTTAAAACCTAAAATTAACTTTTGTTTACAAATCTGTCAATCACTCAAAAATGACTGAACAATTAAAAAAATCTTGAAATTTTATATTACAATTCCGAATTACACCAGTGTATTTTACTTACTGGAAATAGCAAATTTAAATCATTTAGCTTTCTCTCAAAACTAAAATAAAAGTTTTAAAAAAAATTATTTTCAAATATTCAATTTATAATTTAGATATCGAAAATGAGTGGAGGAATTGTAGGCTATCAAACCAAGAAATTTTTTTGTAAAACTTTTTCTCTCAGCTTTCAGAACATGACGCTCCACAATTTCTTGTCTTGTCTTTAAGTAATTCCAACTCTTTTATGACCTATATTTTTAGAACTTATTCTAACATTTGCTACTCACTCATGTTTTCTGGTTCTTTTGCCTCCAACATATCTTGTAAATATTAAATTCTCTTAGTCTTTCCTTATGTGTTCCCTCAGTTGAACCCATCTGTTTCTAATTGTTAGCACTTATGTAATCTGTTAAATGGTCTTCAAATTTGTCAGAACCACATCTCTTCCTTCAAGTTTTCATCTGTAACAAAATTATCATGTTCACTGCTATACCAATATTAGTCTGGTAGCTTTTCTTTTTAGGACGTTTTTCAGTCATCTAATACCTGACTCATTTTCTAAAACCATCCTTCACTATCATGAAATGCCTTAGAATTCCTATGTCACCCTGTCATCAATTACTAAATTACCTGAATAATTAATTTTCCATGCCTGTGTAAATTTATACTTCTCCAATATGTAACTCTTCAATTGGGTTTTCTCAAGTATTTCAGAATTTTGTTCTGCCCCACCCCCTTTAGCAAATAGCCTAAACCTCTAGCACAAAGGAACTTAGGGCCACATCTTAAAGAACTGGTTCCTTTACAATTACCAAAGATAAGCAATGTTTGGCCTGGTCAGTACCTACATGAATGATTGCTAAGGAATACCAGATGTAAGTTTGGATGTGTGGGTCAGTCAGTTAAGTGCCATGTTTAATACATGCTTGTGTGATCATGTCTTAAGAGACATGACTAACTAGGGAGATGATTTTCTTACAGTAGGTTGCCATTACTTTCTGCAGTAGACTGGTTGCTAACCAAAACTATAGAATCCAATCTGTCCTGTTATTTGAACCATAACTGGGGGAAGTGATGGAATAATACCTTCCTTTCCCAAGTGAATGCAACAGACTCAACTTACCGATTTCTTGTTCTAAATGGATATTGGTTTGGAACAAGAAATTGGATAGCCGATTTCAAATTCCAATTGAATTCATGTGGATAGTGGAGAAGTAAATTACTGAAAAGGAATTGAAACTCACCTGAAGCGAACTGAATGTGTAATGCTCCTCATGCCAATAACATTTCCACCAAGCTTCTCTACGGAATATGATTTCATTTAATTTGTGTTCCTCTCGAATTTATATTTAAACTGGGGTCATCAGGAGAGAATGTGAACCATTTCAGGGCCTTCCTCTCAACAGTTTCACTTGCACACCGGCCCCCCTCACTAATATGAGGGCCCATTATAATGATATACAAGTGTGTATACAAACTCAAATGTCTAACAGGGAAATGAGATTTATGAAAAATTTTGAAAAACGGCAAACCTTGCGTTCTGAGAATGCAACGTAAACCTCATTACGCATTCACAATCAGTCATGATATTTCTTCTCAGCTCTTTAGGTAATGTTTTGCTAATGATGTCTAGCATACACCACGCTTCCGATCCGGATGCTAGTGGAAATTTGATTCTTGGCAGTTTAGGTTGCGTCCCATCCTTTAATTCAACAGCTTGGATATCCTCAGCACTGTGGTATGCCTCCTGGCATTGGTTTGCCGACGTCTTATCTGCGTTGAATAACGACTTAGAATTGTAAATTGGAGAACCAAGCTTGAATTCCAGCTGAGTTTGTTAGGTTCAGCTGTATGCAAATACGCTTTGAAAAGATATGAACCCACCTTTTCTTCCCTAGTTATGAGTTAATTAGTAAGATTGTATAACTAAAAACATTATCTCTACAAAAAAATTGTGTTCAAAATATTTAGATTTCAACATTTAGTGACCCATAGAGATCGATATGTTGCTAAACAAGTACAATCCAATTGTTCCACAGTAGTTCCCAAACATTTTTTCCTCTAGTTTACATTTTCAAAATGAAAAGTTGTCCCCCCCCACCACCACCAAATTTTTGTTGTAAAAGTCAGTCAGTTAATTGCCATATATGACACATGCTTGTGTGTTCATGTCTCAAAAGAGACATTACTGACTAGGCAGAAGATTTTCCCACAGCAGGTTGCTAATACTTTTTACAGTAGACTGGTTGACAACCAAGCTTATAGAACCCAATCTGTTCTGCTATTTAACCCATAGCTGGATAGAGAAGACATTCATAGCTTTCCCAAGAGTATTTGCATTAAGTGAATGCAGCAAATTCAACTGGAATGTGATAAAAAGGATATTTAAAAATAAAAAAAGCAGGGTTAAAGGGAGAACATTATCATTGATAACTCATTCAATTTGCAGACTCTAGTTACTATATTCTTAATACTTGATATAATGCAAAACTATCACAATGATAAACTCTGTAAATAATTATTTAAAACTATCTACAGTGCTATGCAAAAGTTTACAACACATTACAAAAAGGTTTCTTTTGCTATTTCTAACACAGATTAATGAAATTTTACTGCTAATAAAATACATATTTGCCTTATGTAAACAATCAGATTTAAAAAAAAAAAATATCCCACAAAGAAAAACCAATATTTAATAATGAAAAAGTTTACAATGCATTTATTGAATCATTTATTAATATTTTGTTGCGTAGCAATTATTGCTAAGTGCAGCATGTAGACATTTAGAGTCGGCCCCTAGGAAATTCTCCACGACAAAATTCCTTTAGTTCATACAGGTTTTGCGAGTTCCTTTAAATTCTTAGTTTCAGCTCTTTCTATAAATTTTGAATCAGCTTGAGATCTGGAGATTGACCGGGCCATTTTAGAATGTCTGTTTTATTTGAACTTAATTACGATTTTTAAGCTTTGCAATAGGTTAAGGATTATTGTCTTGTTGAAAGATCCAATTTGTTTTTAAACCAGCTACTGTGCATTTTGACGTGAGTTTCTTTCCAAAATATCCCTATATGCTCCATTCATTCTCTCTTTTATTTTTTTGATGTTCCCTACACCTTGGGCACTAAAGCAACCCCAGATCATGACTGACCTGCCTCTATATTTTACTGTTGGAATAGTATTCTTCAGCTCATATTCAATACCCTTTCTCCAGAGATTTGCCAGAGCATGCCTGTCAAAAAGTTCGATTTTTGTTTTGTCTGGCCAAAGTGCATTTTTCGAAAATACTGCAGGTTTGATACAATGCTCATTTGCAAAATCCAGTCTAGCAAGAATGTATTTTCACTTTGGCGTCCTCGAAAAATGTCATATCAATGAAGTGAACAAATAATTGTTTTATAAAGATACACATACACGTGTGTGTGTGTGTGTGTGAGTGCAAGAAACTTTAAACTTATAAAGGCAAGTAACTAATTAAATTTTTAAAACTGCCTTTTCTGGGCATTTCCTTGATTTGCTCTCACCATCTAAATTCATTACAATAGGTTGAGAGCAATACATTTTTATAGTTTTAAAAAAAAAAAAATTACTAACACTATATTAATTACTAATGCTCTTAAGAAAATTAAATTTCAGCATTAAATGACCCCTAGGTGAGTTGATATACCACTAGACAAACATTCTTTTAAATGTAGATTTTAGATGCTACCACAAACACTTAATATTTTGGGTATTTATCTCCCTATTCATTGGGAAGGCAATATTGTCACTGTAAAATTACAGAATGTCTGTAATTTTTAACTGGGTACTTCTATCAATTAAGAATGCTTGATCATAACATTTCTGTTGCTATTGAAATTATAAACATTGTCAAGGAAATATACAGTAATGGTGGTGTAAAGAGAAAACTTTTACTTTTGACACAGCATGCTCTCTGGGTTCTGAAATTAAACATGGCCATGTTTCCATTATTCCGTATTAGGATTGTTATTTTCATCTTATCAACAGTAAAAGAATTACTGGTTAGACAAGTAGACAGTTTTTTTTAAGTATTTAATCCACAATCGTGTGTGTGTGTGTTTCCCAACAAATAAGATAGAAGTCTTACTAGCAAAGGATCTGATTTCAGATCTGTACAGTTTAAACTATTACTACCTATTGAACAAATATTGTATGAAGTTTAAAAGAAGAAAAAAAAAATGAATAAGAATTTAGCTGTTTTGCTACTTGTCTGGTTGGGCTTGAAAGCCACGTTAGTAAAGGGCGTTGGACAGTCTCTAGCATGCAAATGAAAATGACAATTATTTTCAATCATTACTGATTAAATCAAAAAATGGCCATAAATATAATAAAAATTAGGGATGAAAGAAGTAGTGAAATATTCATGGTGTTATTTTTATTTTTAAATTGTTTTGTAATGATTTATTATCTCCTGTTCCAGAATTTACCATTTGACATCCACAATCGGTACAAGTTGACTGTGCTTTTTGTTGCCTTCTTTGGGTCTGGCCTAGCGGCTCCCCTGTTGCTTGCCAGACATCAAATGTTGAAGAAGTAGGCTTTTTGTGATTGTACGTTTTAGTGGTAAGTGTATTTGACTTTTTTACTTGTGAAATTAAAACAAAGCAAATTTATGCCATTAAATATTTATCCGACTAAATACTAAATATGTACCATTTTGTTGCAAAATCTTTCTCCATTTTTTTTTCTTGGATTCTGTTTTCCAGAATTTCGGTGGCTTCTCATCAAAGAACTCATTAAGGTAGTTCTTTGTGTCATCCAAAGAATTAAGATTTTTGTAGGGATCTGAATAAATAAAAACCTGAAAGAGCACTGGCAGGTGGACTAACATATTTCAGCCAAGTCGAAACAATTTTTGCCAAGTTGCCAAAGAAATGTGAGGTCTGGCATTATCCTAGTAGAAAATACTTTTCTGTTTACCAATTTTGGGCATTTTTTTTTTTTTTTTAAAATTGTTGCATTTAATTTATCCAGTTGTGAACAGTTCTTTTCAGAATTAATTTATTGGTTACCTGGAAAAAGTTCATAGTACAGGATTCCTTTCCAATCCTACCAGATGCACAGTATGACTTAAGATGAAAGCCGCCATTTTGTGTGGCTAAAGTTAGCTCGTGTTGGGATCTTTTACATGGAACATTGTTGTAAACAATCCATTTCTTATCAGCCATCACATTTTGCGTCAAAAAGTGCACTTTTTCATTGCGTTTATACAGTATATGAATGTGGTCCAAAAGATTCTTTTCAGTAAGTGCTCATTGATGATGGATTTTGATATCATTTCTGCCAATTTTTGCATTGTGTAATGTAGGTTACTCAATTTTTTGTTTTGGTTGTTATGGGGGGGGGGGGGGGGGCTCTGCCTTAGTGTTCTTCATCAATAAAGCTACAATCACCAACACTAAATATAGTTTTCATTTTTTTGGCTTGCTAGGTATTTTTTCCTTTACGCTAATAAAAAAAAAAAGCATCAAGTGTCTAAAATGCTTCTTCAATTTTCTTATGAATGCAAAATTAATTTAACATGTTCTAATGAACAAAAATTGGCATGAACTTTCCGGACAAATTTTATATATATGTCAATTAATGATTAGCTTCTACATTACTTCTATTGATGCTCTATATATTGAGCACTTTGTGACAAAAATCTTGCATGTCAAAATGCCTTTCTACCATTAAACCACTGAAAAAACAACCGTGGCACTGAGCACCATCTCAACTCACTCACATGGAAAACCTAGCTTATGCGTTTCACACTGATGGATTTTATTTTGCAACAAGTATTTATAAACATAGGTACCTCCACTCATTTTCAATACCTAAATTTAAATTGAATTTTTAAAAATAAGTTTTTTTTAAAGCTTTAATTTTAGCTTTAATTGAAAGCCAACAGATTAAATTTATTAATTCCAGTAAACAGATTTTCTGAAAAGAACTAATTTAGTGAGGAAAAGAAGTCAGTTGATTAACATTCCCCAATGACTCTTGAATTTAATTAATATTAGGTATATGGGCGAACTCCACAAATGTCTAGACATTTCTGGAAATTAATTGGTGTTGGGAGTAGTGTAATAATATATATATATATATATATATATATATATATTTCATTTTTAAACGCGTTATTTCGCTACCTTGGTTTCCACCATGAGTTGTTTCTTCAGGTGGAAACCAAGGTAGCGAAATAACACGTTTAAAAATGAAAAATATTTAAAAAAATCTACAATATAATTGTATAGAACACTTTTTAATACAAATATGTCCTATTAGGACCAAAAACTAATTATTAAACAGTGTGTGTGTGTGTGTGTGTATATATACACATACACACACTCACACCAAGATTTTTTAAAAATAATACTTTCAAAAATGATTTCAGTCATTTATGAATAAGTCCTGAAATTTTCATCAAAATCGGACCATTATTTGATTTTTGCAAGAATTTCCAAACTGACTTTTTTTTCCTCTCCCATTCCACCGGCAAAAAAAGTGACTTGCGTAATATTATGTTTGCCATTAATTTCACTCGTTTTGTTTTGACAATTCAATGTTAGCAGTTTCCTTTTTCTCTCATCTTTTTATTTAATACTGGTTTATCTTTGTATGAATTTCGCTGAATACAGAATGGGATAATATTTAAATTCTCTGTACATATTTTGTATATTATCTAAAGTCACTTTCATAGGATATCGTGATGAAAACCAATTAAAAAAGGATTGCAAAAATATTGAACATTAATTTATCTCCCCTTTCTCATATTAGTTATCTTCCTTTGGGCTATCTACTGCTTAGTAATGCTTATACTCTAACATCCACTTTGTTTTCGAAATTAAATCCTGTTTACAGACTGAATAGTGGATATAATTTCATTGTAAATCACGAACAAGTGAACATTTAATTTTAGTTATATTAATTCTCTCTCTCTCTTTTTCTTGCATTTTATAGCATCTTCCATTATAAATTTTCAAGTATGCTACCATTTTGGTTATAAAAATTTTATGAAAAAAAATCTTGCAATTGTGTAACTCTGACATTGTTCATATCATGTAAAATATCTACCAAGTGCTATACCAAGATACATATATCAATATATCATATATACCAATTGTCAAAATTTCCAAATGATGTTATCACCCCCATACCTATCTACAAACATATTTCAATCTCACTATCATCTATCAATCTTGATACTGTCAAAAAAACTTTGCTTGCCTTTTAACGATCATGAAAGCCAAATTTACACACAAACTGGCAGTAAGTATGGATCCCCTCCTTTGTCTATGCTTCCCTGATTTTTTTTTACATGTCCCATGTATAAAACACGGTTTTAAAGAAAATTACCAAACCAAAAATAAACTTATTTTCGCTGAGACCAAAAATGAAATTGATAATCTTAAAACTACACTTGAAAAGAATTCTGTCCTCAATTTCACATATGAGCATAGCCAAAAAAAATAATTTCCCATTCTTAGATGTCTTAGTGGAATCTCGTAATAATGCTTTCACTACTTCACTATATAAAAAAACCTGCCAGTAAAAAGTTTTTGTCACCTTAATTTTAGTAGTCAATGTCTTAGTTATAAAATTAGTGTAATTAAAAAATTTTATCATGAGAGTGTACAAAAATTTTTCTCGCTCACTTTTCTTCAAAGAACTTGATAACTCAAAGCAAACATTTATCAACAACAGATTTCCAAATTATTTGGTCAACTACCACTTTAGCCTTTTTTTTTTTTTTTTTTCAAACTGTACTAATAACAGTAAATGCTATAATAACATTTCTACAAAAATCAAACGCATAATAATTATAAACAGATTGAGTATTCATTTTGAAATATCATCTGAAAATATGCAACACCTGTTGACTTAAAACATTATCTATAATATAAAATTTAAAATAGCTAGCCTCATTGTCAAAAATAAAAAATCACCTGGAAGATCCAAACTGCAATGAATCAATATTATTTACAAATTTACATGTCCTTTGAAGAGCTGTGTTCTTGATCCACCTAATTTTGTAAATAATTATGTCAGTCACACACTACAAAATTGATGCAGAGACTCACATTGCATCTTTTAAAACAGAGCTCGATTCAATTTAATTTAAACACGCACAGACCTACCAAACACTATCTACTATCCGTAACATGTTGACAACACAAAAAAAAAAAAAGACTCAATTATATCAACTACAAACATACTAACAACGTGCTTACCATGTCCAGAACATAAAAAATACATGCTACTCCACAAATATACATAACGCTACATAAATTCTGTTACACATAAAATATAATCACTCCTTAATAGCTAAAAGTATAACTGAAAGTGCTTGGATAAACAAAACATTTGGACAAATTTTTATATAATTTATGTCTTCAAAAGAAAGTCATAAGCTCACAAACAAAATTACACAAATAATTTAATCATGTTACCTTGTCTTTTTTTTTTTTTTTTTTTTTTAATGAAAGACATCTATAATAAATATATGGCTGTTAAGTGTTAATTTTTAATTCCACCCTTTCCTTCTTTTTATTCACAATCAAATATCTTTACTTATTGATATTTTTGTGGGGTCATATATTTATATTTGATCATACCACCGATGGGGTCATCTGGGTGATGAGGTCTCAGGTTGAATAAACCCAAAACTCCTAAGGGTTCCAGGGCAACATTACTGATGTGATTTTGGTTATCTTACGTATGTATTTCTAAACACTCATAAATTTTGAATGACTTGAAATAATTATTCCTTTCAATATGGCAATTATATCAAATTTGTAATAATCTCTATCCCAACCAATTACAAATGGTCATACTGTTTACAAAAGCTTTTTTGCATTCTAGATATTTAATGACTTACTGCCATTGTATTTTTTTTCTCATTTATGGGGTGGTTTAACCCCTTTTAAAAAGGGGTAAAGTTCCTGTTTTATTTTAACCTTTTTTTTTTCTTCCAAAATATTTTACCTTAATTTATTTTTCTTCTTTTTCAGATAAATTTCAACAAAAATTCTTTAAAACCCTGTCAGTCATGGGAATAAATTAATTGGAACCTTTTTTGTTTTTCTTGTTTTGATTCAATTGCATGAATGTAATCTGCAGACTGGATTCCATATGCAAATAGTTGGGCTCTAAACAAGAAATATTTCTTTCTTTACATGCCTAAATAGTTTAATATTACAGAGGTTCACTTGAAATAAATATATAAATACACATTGAAATATTCAGGCTCCACCTCAAATGTAGGAAATATTTAATTAAATTCTTTTTTCTTTCTTTTAATAACACAAAGAAATTTATGTAAAATAGAATAAAAGACCATGGAGTCATTCTATGTCAAAATACCAGCAAAAAGATGAAATCTTCACCCACCAACACCAAATTACTAGAAATCTGGCACAAATGTTCCCCTTTCATGAGTTAGGGAATGTGCCAAATTATTTTGTACGAGACTTTACTGTTCCAATTTTAGTATCAATGGTAAAGTCTAGCATAAAATAATTTGGCATACTTTCCTAACGCATGAAGAGGAACAATTGTGCCAAATTTCAAGTAATTCGATGTCTGTAGCTATGATGAATTGACATGGAATGACCCCATGAAAAGTTCAACGTTTGTTTATTAAAAAAAAAAAAATTTAATTCACCCAAAGCAGGTAATAATGGCATTATGATGCAATGGGTTACTGGGAGTGAAAGAATAAGACTTTAGAATGAACCAAAAATTCAATCCTAAATAGGAAACTAGGGATAAACTCCTTTTACTATTCAAAAGGCTAAGGAGGAGTGTGAACTGGATGATAGTAAAACCCTTTTGTTTTTTTGGTTTTCTCCAATATTTTGAATCAATTTTTAATACATTTAAATATTAGAATTTTCATTGATCTGTAACTAAACTTTTATAAATGTAAATTTCTGGCTAGATATATAATCTTATGCCTATAACACGGCTCAGTTTCATGTATTATGCAATCATCAGGTGCATATTTCAAACAGGCAGTTTAATAGATTCGAATTTAAGTTCATGGGAATTAAATCTTATAAAGTTATGCTACTGCTTTTTTAATAACAATATTAAAAATTTAAATATTTTAAGGTTGCATGAAGAAAAATAATAAAATACAGGGAGAAGAAATTGAAGGGGCATAAATAATGAGACGTAAAAATTTAGTAATTTCAAATATAACGTAGATAAAAAAAATGTTGATAAAATGAAAATAAAGATTCTAAAGTAAAATTTAGAATTAAAATTAAAAATTAATGTAGGGAGCAAAAAATAAATGGTGTTTAATTCATAATTAAGTTATATTGCAGGGTAAAGAAAGAAGCAAACTTGTCATCTTAAACCATATCAATAATCCTAATTTGCTTTAACAAAAAGTGATTTAACAACCACATGATGTCAAAAAAAAAAAAATACCACCTAAGTTCTTAGACCCGGATTGATATATTCCTCTATATATTTACTCCTTTCTCCCCTGCAATTTTATTTTTAACAAATTAAACCTCTTTTATTATTGCTCCCTACATTGTTTCATTTTTAATTTTCATTTTTATTTTTATTATCTGCATGTAATATTTGAATATTTAAATTTTTATGTTTCCTGACTTTGATTATTTTTAATATTTTTGATTTTAATTTTGAATTTTTATCTACATGTGATCTTAGAATATTTAAATTTCTAATCTTTTTTTTTCTTTCTTTCTTTCTTTTGAAAAAGTAGTAACTTTATAAGATTTAATTCCCATGAATGATATACCCCAGGGTAATAAAGGGTTTAGTTTGAAATTCATAGCACCTGAAAGTGGCAAGAGCATACAATGGCCGAAATGTTGTACAAATGACCACAAAATGAGGACAATAGTTCGAACAATGTAAATAGTGTAAATACTACCTCATCTCGGAAATATAGACAACTACTACTACTCGGTTTTTCTCCCCTATCTTCCCCGTGTCCAAGGGTTGGAAGTTCTGCCATGCCGTCCAGTTCTGATCATTCGCCACCACCCCTGATCCATTGCTTGCTCAGGTTTGAGGCTGGTGCTTTTCAGATCCTCATTGATGCAGTCGGTCCATCTTTTCCGTGGGCGACCTCTAGGGTAGGAGCCCGGGATGACAATGCTCTCAACTTTTCTAGGCCACACATCTTGGTCCATGCGCTGAAGGTGGCCATACCAGCCCAGTCTGTTCCACCGGAGAACCTCCTCCACACTAGCCAGACCCAGTCTAGACCTCAATGAATGTAAGGGGTCCCTGTCAGAGAGTTTCGAGGCACAGATCCAGCAGATCATGGCGTGATCACTACGGGCTAATCTGGCTATATCCTCAGCTGTAACAGGCCACGTCTCACTAGCGTGGAATAGGACGCACCTCACACACAAATTGTAAACATGGCCCCTGTTGTACAGAGAGATGCCATGACATGTAAGGATGGGGAGGAGCTCTCTAAACTTTTCAATTGCCAATCTTAACCTGGCAGTTGTGGCAGCCCTCTCTCTCACCAGTGGCATCACCCAGGTAGCAGAACGAGGTGACAACTTCCAGTTGTTCTCCATCAAACTCCAAGTGGGTAAGAGCAGGAGCGTTTTCTGTAGGGATCAAACCCATACAGCATCTGCATTTGAAGCTGGGATCGTCTACAAGTCGACCCTTCTGACAACTAACGATTTTAATTTCTGATCGAATCTAATCAATATACAGGTATATGTCACTTTAGTTTCTGCATCTATATCATGTATCTCTGTTTAACTTAAAAGTAAAATCCAAAATAGGATGAACATTTTTTAAGTTAACTTCACAAAAAACTCAGATTTAATAAAATTTTCTATAGGAATTCAATCAAATTAAGTTGTAGCTATACTAGTTGTTTAGAAAATTACATAAGAGAACAAAAAAACTCCAGCAACCTAAATAATGACATGCAACATAATATCACTAATGGGACTCTAGGGACAAAAACAAATGCACACTTAACAAACTTTGTGAAACAGAAGTTAATTACAAAGCAGAGGTACATGATAAAGATGAACAAAAACATTTGGGATCTACAAAAATAATTTTTAAAAACACATGGAATAATCACAAATCGACATTTAAACTGGAAAACTTTAAAAAATTGTACCAAACAGGCTAGCCACATTTTCAAATGAAAAATCAAAAGTGAGCCATTGTTATTTCCAGAACAAAAAAAAAACAACAAAAGGCTACTGACTGAAAAATCAGAAATAATGTCCAGATGTAATTACACCTATAAATACATATTAGATTCATACACATCTGGATGAAAGTGATTTTAGTAATTCTTCTCTAATTTTAAAAAATTCCAGCTGTGTATTTCTAAAAATTCTTGTTGGAAAATCACCTGAAGATACCAAAAGGTTGAAAACTAGATTGTGGAAATAACTCATTTCCAAATTTAAAATATTCCAAAGCTCTACCATATAAATGTATTGAACATGTTTTAATACAACTTGGTACTGGTTTAATTTAATTATAATCAAAAATTAATTATGTCATATATATATATATATATATATATATATATATACACACACACACACACACACACACACACGCTTGAATTGATATGACCTCAATCACTGATATTGAGCGCTTTCCAATAAATACCACGCAT
Source organism: Ascarosepion bandense (assembly GCA_037127315.1). Classification (NCBI taxonomy): domain Eukaryota; kingdom Metazoa; phylum Mollusca; class Cephalopoda; order Sepiida; family Sepiidae; genus Ascarosepion; species Ascarosepion bandense. Next base: position 1,737,701 of record JBBBDQ010001954.1, read on the forward strand.
ATATAATATATAAATAATTGCAGTACCTCTACTCATCTTCGATGTCTAAATTTTAAGTTGAATATTCAAAAATAAGTTTTCTTGAAACATTTATTTTAGCTTAAATTGAAAGCTAAATGACTACATTTACTATTAAGCAAAATACTCTGGTGTATTTCAAACAAATTATGTTGATTGGAATCCTTTTTTTTTCTTTTTTTTTTTCTTTTTTTTTTTCCATTTTTAAGTGATTGACACCTTTTGTAAACAAAAGTTAATTCTCGGTTTTAAAAATCTTGCAAAAATAAATTATGCATCTGTGACACAGTTTTGGAAAATTAGCAAATTTCATGTTAAATTAATCTGATTTACACAAGTATTACTTATTTATAACATAAAATTTAGAATAAAACTTTCTTAATCACAGAGTTGAACTTTTTGATCTGTTTGCTGTTTTCAGATTAGAGATAAGTATGGTGATCACAAGTATCATAACTGTACAAATTTTGGGGGGTAAGGGGAGGAAACTCCGAATAACATGAGCTTTTAATTTACATAGAAATTGCCATACAAAAAAAAAACTTCAAATACACAAAATTTTTTTAATGATTTGTATAAAACTATTTAATTTTCGATTACTAAATATAATCTTCACTTAATGTTTTTCCACTAACCCCAACAAATCTTTGAAATATTTTAAAAATAGTTTTGTAACTTCATAAATTATTGATTAAAAAAATTGGAAACAATTTTTTTAAAATTTCATTAATAATCAAAAAAAAATTTCTTCAGACTAGTATGTCCTTAATTATTTATTCAAGCAATTAAAAGCTTATCAAATTAAATAATGTCATAGTTATATTGCATTTTTTATTTTACTATTAGGAACAGATTTTTAGGAAAAGAGGCATTTTTTTTTTTTTTTTTTTTTTTTTTAAATAATAGATTATTTACATTCCCCAATGATTTCTGCATTTAACTAATAAAACTGATTTTACCAACAAAATTTAATGAATTTACATGGAGGTGAGTAACAGATGTAAAAAGGAAAAAAAAAATATATATATATACCAAGATTTTTAAAAAAATAATAATTTAAAAATTAATTTCATTCATTTGTCAATAAGTCCTGAAAGTTTCATGAAAATCCAACGATTTTTTTTTTTTTTTTTTTTTTTTTCCTACAAATTAATGTATTTGTCACTGGAAAAATACTGAGTTACATTTTCCATTGTAAACTCTAATAACAATTTGGTTACCCACTAACTAAAGATTTTTTACCAAAATTTAGAACGTGTTAGATCAAGAAATTTTTTAAGATAATTAAGTACTCCTCTATCTTTTCTCTTAATATAAACATTTTGATGGAAAAAAAAAATTCATTTTTAAATTTGGGGCCTTTTTTTATTGATACTATGGTAGGTGGTTTTTTTTTTGTTTTTTTTTTTTTAAAGCAATTTAGTGGAGATACCATTTTTATATAATATTATGTATGTATATATATATATATATATATATATATATAAAGCATTATTCCACATGTATGGCATGACTCAGTTCCATGTATTATGCAATCATTAGGTGCATATTTCTACTGGGCCATATGGATATAGGAGTTCATTAGTTCTAGTGAGTTGAGTTCAATACCAGGCTACAGCAGTGTTGAACAAGAAATTTAAAGAGTCAGGTTAGAGGGAGATAACTCATGACTACCAGAAGATGCTTTGCACAAGGAATAAAAATGATATACCCCAGTGATCATAAAAGGTTCAGCTCAAAATTCTTAGCACCTGAAGAAGCCTGGAGCATACGGCGACCGAAACATTGTAAAAATGTCAACAAAGATTCAGACAATAGTCCGAATAATTCAACAGTAGCCATGTTTGAGTGATAACAAATTGATTATTGTTCTCCAGAGACTGTATCTGTTAAAACGTGTGTTTTGGGATGGAATCAACTGCCGTGAATATTCTTAAAAGTAAGCCATTTTTTGCTTAATTTTAAACTTTTCATGCCTAATTGAATGATTGGTTTTATTTTTTAGCTGAAATTTCTTTGACTGGATTCTTTGTCTGTATTTCATTTTATTTTTCGCTAGTCCCCAGTCAGATACTGTCTTTCTCTTTCTCTTTTCCTTTTTTTTTTTTTTTTTTTTTTTTTACTTACGTGATTTTTTTCAGCGTTGCGCTTGGTTGGTGGCAACATCTCATTATTGTGAGGGTACCGGGTTGGCAGTTTCCTGGTTGATGCTTCTGACTGGTAGGTAGGAGCCCTAACTCTTGTGTAGCACAGTTGCATCCTCCACCCACCAATATGTATGTCTCCATCTGTCACTTCTCAATTCGGTTAGCTACCTTTTCTTCCTTTACCATTTCGCTTCCTCTTCTGATTGTTCCCTACTAGACAGCATTTGCCCACAGGAATCACTACAACAGGTGCCTATTCACGTCTGCTCGTAATGAGTGCAAGAGGAGGCTCATCCCTTGTTCCCTGCTTAGGATGTGGTTTCCAGCTTTCTCTTTTCCAATGTTTTCCTCTTTTTTTTTTCCTTTCTCTTTTTTTTTTCCTTTCTCTTTTTTTTTTCCCTTTCTCTTTTTTTTTCTTTCTTTTTTTTTTCTTTTTTTTCTTTCCTTTTTTTTTTCTTTCTTTTTTTTCTTTTTTTTTTCTTTTTTTTTTCCTTTCTTTTTTTTTTTCTTTTTTTTTTCTTTCTTTTTTTTTTCCTTTCTTTTTTTTTTTCTTTTTTTTTTTCTTTCTTTTTTTTTTTCTTTCTTTTTTTTTTCTTTTTTTTTTTCTTTCTTTTTTTTTTTTCTTTTTTTTTTTCCTTTCTTTTTTTTTTTCCTTTCTTTTTTTTTTTCCTTTTTTTTTTTCTTTCTTTTTTTTTTCTTTTTTTTTTCTTTCTTTTTTTTTTTCTTTTTTTTTCTTTTTTTTTTTTTCTTTTTTTTTTCTTTTTTTTTTTCTTTCTTTTTTTTTTCCTTTTTTTTTTTCCTTTCTTTTTTTTTTCTTTTTTTTTTCTTTTTTTTTTCTTTTTTTTTTCTTTTTTTTTTCTTTTTTTTTTCTTTTTTTTTTCTTTTTTTTTTCCTTTCTTTTTTTTTTCCTTTTTTTTTTCCTTTCTTTTTTTTTTCCTTTTTTTTTTCCTTTCTTTTTTTTTTCCTTTCTTTTTTTTTTCTTTTTTTTTTCCTTTCTTTTTTTTTTCCTTTCTTTTTTTTTTCCTTTTTTTTTTCCTTTCTTTTTTTTTCTTTTTTTTTCCTTTCTTTTTTTTTTCCTTTTTTTTTTCCTTTTTTTTTTTCTTTTTTTTTTCCTTTCTTTTTTTTTTCCTTTCTTTTTTTTTCCTTTCTTTTTTTTTTCTTTTTTTTTTCCTTTTTTTTTTCTTTCTTTTTTTTTCCTTTTTTTTCTTTCTTTTTTTTTTCCTTTCTTTTTTTTCTTTTTTTTTTCCTTTCTTTTTTTTTTCTTTTTTTTTTCTTTTTTTTTCCTTTCTTTTTTTTTTCCTTTTTTTTTTCTTTCTTTTTTTTTTTCCTTTCTTTTTTTTTTCTTTTTTTTTTCCTTTCTTTTTTTTTTTCTTTTTTTTTTTCCTTTCTTTTTTTTTTCTTTTTTTTTTTCCTTTCTTTTTTTTTCTTTTTTTTTTTCCTTTCTCTTTTTTTTTTTCCTTTCTTTTTTTTTTTCCTTTTTTTTTCCTTTCTTTTTTTTTTTCTTTTTTTTTTCTTTCTTTTTTTTTTCCTTTTTTTTTCCTTTCTTTTTTTTCTTTCTTTCTTTCTTTTTTTTTTCTTTCTTTCTTTCTTTTTTTCTTTTTTTCTTTCTTTCTTTCTTTTTTTTTTCTTTTTTTTTTCTTTCTTTCTTTTTTTTTTCTTTTTTTTTTCTTTTTTTTTTTCTTTTTTTTTTTCTTTCTTTTTTTTTTTCTTTCTTTTTTTTTTCTTTTTTTTTTTCTTTCTTTTTTTTTCTTTTTTTTTTTCTTTCTTTTTTTTTTTCCTTTTTTTTTTTCTTTCTTTTTTTTTTTCCTTTTTTTTTTTCCTTTCTTTTTTTTTTTTTCCTTTTTTTTTTTTTTTTTCCTTTTTTTTTTTTTTTTCCTTTTTTTTTTTTTTTTTTTCCTTTTTTTTTTTTTTTTTTTTCCTTTCTTTTTTTCAACTTGGAGTAGATAGCCAAAACTATCGCCCGGTTTGCACTCCACCCATATCTATTGAACAGGTGAAGAAGCTCATCCCTTGTTTCCAGTTTAGGATGTGGTTTCCAGTTTTCTTTTCTTTTTCCAATCTTTTCACTCTTACATAGCCCCCTGCATATCAATGGTATTACCGCTTTGCTTGGGGTGATTTGATTAAAAAAAGTTAAAAATAAAATTTAAGAAAATGTTGGGTGAACACTTACTTTTTATATAATTAAGTACTCGGTAATTTTGAAAGTGTTCTCCATAATCTAATTTTTGTGATGTTGACTTTAAATTTATTGTAGTCATCACACTTGTTTTCTGATAATGTCATGTATGATTACTCGTACTTTTGAAAATGGTTATGTTTATATACAAAAAAAAAAACTTGGTATTTGATGACTGATATTAAATTTTAGCAGTTATCATTAGTAAATGTACAAATTTTTATAAATAAGTAGTATCAGTTTTATTGCTTTTTTTTTTTTTTTTTTCCCCAATTCTAAACAGATTTTTGGTAGATCTTTTTGACAAAAACAAGTTTAAATTCTCCAAGGAGTCCTGCTTTCAACTAATATAAATATGAAGTCTGAAATTTTAATTTCTTTTTTTTTTAATAGACACTCAATCAAATTCCAATTGGGCATAACATGCATTCAAAACAACACAATAAAATGTATCTTAAACAAACACCTCAGACAAACCCCCTTGAAAATTGCTGAAGAAGTGGCCAAAAGTACTTGGTACAATGGACAATATGGAAAATTTTCAATTTATTCTCACCAACCATAAAACATAAGAATGCTGGAGAAACTCAATTAAATTTTCATTGTCTGCCATTTACGTGTGTGTGTGTGTGTCTATTGGCCAAGATGTTTAAGGACTCTTGTTTGAAAAATGTCTATTTTCAAGCAGGATTCGAACTTGTGTGCACTCTAGATAGACAATCCACTCAAATACAAGTAGCTATTTAAAAAAAAAAATGTCCAAATAAATTTGAATAACTATTTCATTTTATATATATATATATATATATAATTAAAGATGACTGACAAGATACTGCGATTAAACTTTTTCCTTCATTTTTCTTGTTTCCTTTGCTAGACGCGAGGTGTGTAAAAACTGTTCAAAAGTTAGATGAGCATGGAAACTTACCAAACCCCATCTGCAACATTTAATTGTAGAAAATACCAGTATAATAACCTCATCCACATATAAGATAAGACTACGAACCACGGAAGTGCTGATAATAAAATTTAAAAACAAAAATGCCAACATTCGATAACATTTATTACGAACATGGTCACAATGTACTGAGTTCAGGTACACATATAAAAATAAATAAATACACATTTAGCTAAGAGTAAAAATCACCCTTGAAATTGGCTAAAAAAATAGTCAAAAGCAGTCAGATATGCAGGATTTTTGGACAGTTTTTGCTCTCTTTGTACCCAGAAAAGAAAATACACTTCTGAACACAAGAAAAATTAAATAAAAAGTTTAATTACAGTAACTTGTCAGTCATCTTTAACAAAACTTGTCTAAAAGTGAGATTGGACCTTATCTTTCAAGAGTGGTGCTTTAACCACTTAGGCTTCCAGTGCTATAACTCTTCTCATTCAATTTGTATTTACTTTGCTATTATACCTTTTTTTTTTTTTTACAACCTTGTTTTGTACCTCATTTACATTGTTTAGACTGTTATCTTCATCATTATTATCTTCATCATTATTATCATCTTAATATTCACAACATTTCAACCATTGTACACTTCGGCATTTTTCAAATGATTGGAATTTCAGACTGAACCCTTTATTTCATTCACTGGGGTATGTTGTTCTCGATTCATTTCATTCAAATATTGTAGAAATTTCAGTTATCAGTAGTTTCATACTTTTTTTTTAATTGTATCACCCCAAGCAAGGCGGTAATGCCACTGATGTGCAGGGGGCTACATAAGTGTAAAAAGATTAATTAGAAGAGAGTGAAGAGGAAGACAAACCAGTTAGAAATGAGCAATAGAAGGATGAGAATGCAGGTGTGATGACAGTTTCAAAGGTGGAGAGAAAGGAAAGGATATATGGGATGGGGAAAGAGCTAGAGTCAAGTGGTTAATAGATGAGTATTGACATTGCATTTAAATTCCTGGAGGTTGTAGCCATCAGGAAAGCAAGAATATGGGAGTGAGTTCCACAGGCAGGAAGTGCGAGAGAAGTTGCAGGAGTAGAATTGTCGTCTGCATTTGGCTAACCTAACTGTGAATGGGTGGGACCCAGTTGCCAATCTGGTTGCACGAGTAAACACCTGTTGAGGAGGCACCAGTGACTTAAGTTCGTTGGAGCAGAAGCCATGAAAGTATTTATAGAACAGACAAAGGGAGGCCATATCTCGTTGGTGGGGGAGTGGCTGTAGTCGAGCTGCCAAGTCAGTACCTATCACATTACTGATTCTCCTTTCGAACCTGTCGAGAACACTGAGATGAACGGCAGGGGCGCCTGACCATATATGGCAGCAGTATTCCATGTACAGACGAATGGTATGGTTGATTTGTATATATGCAGGATGGATTCGGGCGGAAAAACATTCTGGCCCAACCTTCTTAGCAGTGGATTTAGCTATGGACTCGATGTAGTGGTTCCATGTGAGATCAGAAGAGAGGGTAAGGCCGAGGAGGCGCAGTGTATTGCTCTCAGGGAGAATCGCTTGGTCCATGCTTATGGGAGGCAGGAGAGGTTGCCTGTGATGATTGATAGACAACAGCTTGGTCTTAGATGCATTGAAATTGATAAGCCACTTCTTGCCCCAATTCACCACAGAGTATAGATCCCGTTCAAGGTCAGCAGCGAGATTGTTTGTCTGCCACGATGGGTTTCTTACTGATGCGGGAGCAAATTGTGGTGTCATCTGCGTAGATGCCTACTTTGCACTTGATCTCATCTGGGAGGTCATTGATGAAAATAAGGAAGAGCGTCGAGCCCAGGATAGAGCCCTGTGGGACACCAGCATTTGTGCTCTGGGATGAAGAGGCATGCCCTTTCAAAACGACCTTCATTTTGCGGTTATTTAAAAAAGATTGGATTAGATCAAGCAAGCGTCCGGTAATACAGTAACCCCGTAGCTTGCATAGAAGCCAAAAAGCCTTGAAGATGTCCAGAGCAACAGCACGAGCCTCGCCTGACTCATCAAGGGCCTGGAGCATGTACTCCATAACGGTTGTTAGCATGTCGGCCATGGACCTGGCAAAGTGGAAGCTATACTGCCTGACAGAGTAAAGTTTGTGGGCAGTAAGATGTTGAACTATTTCAGCATTAATTATGGCCTTGAACACTTTCACGAAAATTGGTAGAAGACTGATAGGGCGATAGATGGGTCCGGGGGTTCACCACAGTTCTTAAATACAGGAACAACTGAAGAGAACTTCTAGCATGCAGGAAAACAGGAAGCAGTAGGAGGCTCCTGGTGGGAGTGAGAGTGGAAAGAAATATTGAGAGAGACAACAGCTCTGGCAACATCTTAGACAGCTCGACCACAAATGACCCCCAGTCTACACATAGGTTTCAATCAAGCCTATATAACACAATTTAGTCAGTTTAGTCGAGTGGTCTAAGACGTTGCCAGATCAAATGGTAGCTTTCCCTATGTGGATAGGCATCGCAGGTTCGAATCCTTCCGAATAATACACATTTTCGTAATAAAAATTTATCGTAAATAATCAGGCCAGTAGATATAAATATATAATACTGTTTAATTAAAAACAGAATATCTACTTAAATATGAGTATTGATCAAAAATAATGTTCAAACAAATCATTTCAAATTGTCATTTATTTATAACCAAGTTTCATTAATCTTTGTATATTATTGTATATATATATAACTATATAAAATATATTGTAGAACAGATACCTTGACTTGTATTAACTAGATTTTACTGTTAAGTGTATTTGTGCCGAGCAACAAGCAGATGCAGGCTGAGATTTTGTTTTGACTAGCGAAGCCAGAAGGGTCGATGCACTAGCCTAGTACAGAGTGCCTCAATAGCTGCAGGTTTCAGTAGGGACAACTTTGTAAGTGACATCAACTGATGCAGAAATCATTCTGTTTTGAGAGTTGACTTTAGCAGTTGCAGATAGCAATCAAATTGTTATCTCCATGAATTTTAGAATAATCCTACCCGAATTTTGCAGCCACACACTTATTCAAATCCAGGTTTTTATTCAAGGACAAAGGATTAAACAGTCTTACTTCTATGTGCTGCGTCTCCCTCTCATGGATCTCCCTAATTTCCTGTCCTTTTTATAATGACAGTTTCTTTGCTTACACTTCTCACATGTGAAACATTTTCCTGGCTTCTTGCTTCTAGTCAATTTGGATCTTAAAAAATCCAAATGCAACACCAACCCTTATCTCCTATCTTCTTAATTCCTCTTCTTTCATTTTTTTCTCTCTCTCTCATACATATATATATATATATATATATATATATATATATATATATATATAAAATTCAGTCAGTTAAGTGCCATACGTGAAACACCGCTTGGGCGATCTTGTCTCGAAATAGACATGACTGACTGGGCAGAAGATTATCCCAAGTAGATTGCCATTGCTTTCTGCGGTAGACTGGTTGCCTGCCAAGGCTATAGAACCCAATCTGTCCTGTTATTTAACCCATAACTGGAAGGAAGAGACGGATTAATACCTTTCCCAAGGGTATTTGCGCGTAAGTGAATGCAATGAATTCAACTGGAATTTGAACTCGGCTCCCCGATTTCTCGTTCCGAGCCAATATCCACTGCACCACAACGCACATCATATAATTATAAGTCCTAAAAACAATGGGGGCTGGATTCTCCAGTTTGTATATTAACAAAGCAAGTGTTCTTTCCTTTGGCAATGCTCATTATTGTGAATTCATTCAATCAAAACATTGTTAGCTAGAAGGTTAAAAAGATTCTATTTAGCAATTCACACAGGTATGATTGCATAACTACAGTGGAACCTGCTTTATACAATCCTCTTCGTCAGCGACCACCTGTTGTTAAGGACCATTTTTCTATGCATAGACGATTTACTAATGTTAATTGACCCTCAGTGAGCGACCCCTTCCAGAACATGACCAGCGACTAACATCAAGAGTGAAAATCACTGATCAAGTGACCGCTTAAAAAAAATTCCATTTTGGTTGTACAGGAGAAACTAAATGAATAATCTATTTCATTTTGACTTGAACCAAGTCAGGAACACTTCCTCATTGCTTTGTCATTGTAGTGTTGTATGAAACTGTTATTATTGAAATGTACATTGCTTGAGTTCACCTCACGGTCAAACATCACCTGTTTTGTACAACATGTATTGCATTTGACATATTCAAGGGATTTATCGCAGTCTCTGTACTGACTTGGGTAAATCCAAGGATTGGGAAAATCACAACTATGTAATTTTCTCAAATGTCTATCTCTTTTGTTCCTTTATTTGTTTGTGTATCTATCTACTCTATTTCTATCTGGGTATATCTATCTCTATCTCTCTGTTTCTCTACCCCCAACCACGATCGCTGTCAGTTTTTTGTATGTTTTGTTTTTTTTTTTTTTCTATGTATTATCGAAGATTCTCTTTCACTATCACTCACTTCTAATAAAAAAACTGAAACGTCGCAAACTTTTTCAACCTACATATTTTAGTCAGTCAGTTAAGTGCCATACGTGATACACGCTTGGGCGATCATGTCTCAAAAGAGACATGACTGACTGGGCAGAAGATTATCCCGCAGTAGGTTGCCATTGCTTTCTGCGGTAGACTGGTTGCCAAGATCGCCCAAGCGTGTATCACGTATGGCACTTAACTGACTGACTGATATATTTATGTGTAAAATGCTCGATATCAGTGATAGAGCTTATCTGAATATAGGAGGACTTTTATAACAACAGCTCAGTATTCATCTATTCTTCTGAAATGAAGTAGTATTTAGATTATCTACACTGTTCGGATTTTGGTCTTAGGTCGTGTGGAAAGCTAACATCTTGATTTTAACATTATTTTTCCATCTCGTAATGCATGCAACCCATTTTAGTTATTGCTGCTGTTGAAACTCTTCAAGTGCTTCTTGCTGTTTAATAAAACTGATTTTGGTATTTTTAAATCTGATGAAGGATTATCCTCTTTAAGACATATCGCTAGAAACCATTTTTAACTAATGATCTCGGAAAATGATATACGGATAATGGTTCAGACATTCCTCCTTGAGTCTTGATCTTAGGAGATCATTTAATGATTAGCACTCGGCATAATTGATATTCCTTCCCTTTCTACTGCATTCTTTTTCAAGACCTCTTAATCGCAGTAACCTTATTGTTAATTTCACTCATTTTTTTTGTTTTTTTTTTTTTGTTATGACAGCACAACTATTAAATTGAAATAAACTATTGTTCAGGAATTAGTGTCATCGTCTGCGGCAGGATAAACTTTGTGTACACCAAATGAAGTCACATACAGAGTAATGAAGAACATGACTCAAGTTCTTGGGTTATGATTTTGGTTTTGTTGCAGATCTCAGTGATGGACAAAAGTATTCCTAGCACAACTTATTCTATATTCAATAACTTTATTCCTGAGTGAATATAGATGTTGGTTAGTTCCAGTTACTTGACCCAAAGTGTTATGAGTTCAATACCAGACGCCAGCCGTGATGAACAAATAACTTAAAGAATTAAGTGAAAGGGATATAACCACATGGCAACCACAAGTGGCATCACACACAGAATGATAATGATATACCCAAGTGAAAAAGGGTTGGGTTTGAAATTCCTAGAACCTGAATTAGGCCGAAGTATACAACAGCCGAAATGTCGAAAAGATGAGGCAGTGGCCAGTGTGTAACATTTAATTTCAATGATACCTTAAGTATTCTCATTCCAATGCCAGAATATAGTTTTGGTTTTGGACAAGATTTATCCAAAAGATGGCACTAGGAATAACTTTAAGGCAGTTGATGTTCATTTACTTATGTCTCCATGATCCAAATGAATAGAACATGATGAAAATATTAGACAATTTGATAAAAGAAAACCAAATCAATGAAATGCTAAACATCGTTTTTCTTTCCTTTTTTTTTCTTTTTTTTTTTTTTTTTAAAAAAAAAAAAAAAAAAAAAAAAGAGACGCGATTATATATATATATATATATATATATATATATATATATATATATGTCCAGTCTACTTATATAACTTAATATAAAATATAAAGTGTTATATCTGTATAGAGAGTTCAATGGATGTTATCTAGAGCAGTATGATATTTATAAAGGAAAACTCAACACGTCATTTAAATTGGTTATAAATTATAATTCATTTCTATGAGCTTAATTAGCTCATTTCATCAGACCACACAATATTCCTTCCATTTGGTACAAAAAATTTTGCTGGAATAAGCACTTTCTTTAACTGAAGAGAAGGATATAAAAATAAAAACAGAAATAAAAATAAGAAGGAAAAAAGTCAGGTCTGCGGCATTGGCGTCAGATCTGGCTGGGAGTGTTCAGACCGTCGTGAAGAGGTTGACCTCTGAAGAAACTTCCAATTCCATGCATACTGGTGTTTGTGTGACCCCATAAACTAACCCACCCATTTATACTAAACTTATTTATAAATGAAACTTTGTGTGTGTCCCCGTTACCTATAGACTCCGAAACGGCTGAACCGATTTTCTTGAAATTTTACACAGTTGTACTATAAGCGTCTGCGAGTGTTCTTAGCTAGGTTTTGTGTCGAGGTACCCCCGATAAATATCGATAATCGAAAAAATCGGGTAATAGGAGTGGTCCGATTTTAATCAAATTTGATACACTCATAGACAAAGACATAAGAAACGATATTCAGAAGTCACGGTTGCAGTTCTTACAATAGTGCAGAAAATCGATAATGTATACATATATATAAAAAAGGCAAGATGTTTGTGTGTGTGTCTGTTTATCTGCCTATATGTCTGTATTTTTTTTTTCAGCCCTTTTATTTTAGTTTTTGCTTCGGGTTTGACTCTAAGTAGGTATAATTGTAGTTCTTAGTCTCAGCCATGATACCATTTACTCAGAGGACTTATTTAGCCTTCAAGATTCAGTTTACGACGAAAAGAACTTATTTGATATCGATACCAGGAAATCAAAATTTGACCTACATCCATTCATTTTTCTTTCAGCCTACGGTTTCGCTTTAACTGGAAACAACTATTGCTTTTTAGTCTTTCGTGCCAACGTCCAAAGAGTCTGAGCTCCAGGAGCATGGATTAGTTTTAAAGGTTTCATTGCACCCGAGCAACGCCGGGCTATACTGCTAGCATACATATGTGTACATTCCCATATATACTTACAAACGTGACTTTGTTTATACTTACCGACCTACCCCCCTTTTTTCCTGTCTACATACGGATCCTTGCGTTCGTATACTCCCACATATACATTTTTCATAAAGTATAAATAGTGTTATATATATATATATATATATATATATATATATATAAATTGCTAGGAATTCTCACACATACTTTCAAATTACGCCTATATTTTCATACATCCTCATATATATGCTCATAAATGTGTTCTTCATACCTACATTTATCTCTTTATATCCACATACAATTATTGTGTTCACACACACACGTAAATCTATGAGGAGTGGATTCATGCATACATATATGCTCATCCGTATACATACATATATATATATATATATATATACACACACTCCTGATCAAAAATTTAAGACCACTTAAAAATATTTAAAAAGAAATATTTCTTTACAGATAGATTTTAAACTCCTCCCACTTAAGGTTACCAATACTACAATCTAAAAGGTTATGGAAACAAAAAGCTACATTCTAAACATTTTATTTAAAAATTTACATTTTTATAAAATGAGGCGATTTAAGCATGGTCAAAATTATAAAACCAGGGGTATAAATTGTTAGATCTCTGGTAATTCCAATGTTTTTAGATCAGTTAGAGATTAGCAATTACTGCGTAAAGGTGTTACCATGCAAACTTACCAAAGTTGAGCGTTATCGAATTCTAGAATTCCATAAGCAAGGTTTGTCACAACGGGCGATCGCAGCTAAGGTAAATCGCAGTAAAACTGTGATTTGCAACTTTCTAAAGAACAGTGAGAATTATGGAAAAGCAAAATCCTCTGGTAGGCCCCCAAAAATTTCTCCTGCATTGAGTAAGAGAATAAGACGGGCTGTTATGAAAGAGCTGGGGACTTTCTCCTAATCAAATTAAGGCAGTCACAGATGCTGATTGCAGTCCCGTAAACCATCAGACGACACTTACGACAAAAAGGCATGCTAAATAAAAAGCGTAAACAAATTCCTCGACTGCTTCCACGTCACAAGGTGGACCGCTTAAAGGTGGGTTGTGAATACCAAACATGGGACGTTGAGAAGTGGAAGAAAGTCCTGTTTTTTTATGAGAAAAAATTCAGTCTAGATGGTCCTGATGGCTTCCAACGATATTGGCATAACAAAAACATGCCTCCTGAAATTTCCTCTACACGTCATAGTGGTGGAGGGTCCCTAATGGTATGGGGTGCCTTTTCTTACAGAGGGACGATGGAGCTCCAGGTGGTGCAGGGTTGTCAAACAGCGGCTGGTTATGTTAGCATGCTATAAAAAGCATCAGTGATGATGGAGGGCCATCATTTGTGTGTGGATGGATGGTTATTCCAACAGAATAATGCTGCAATCCATGCTGCAAGACGGACCTTGACCTTTCTACAAGAAAATGGGGTCCATCTCTTGGGACATCCTGCATGCTCACCAGACTTGAACCCAATTGAAAATGTTTGAGGATGCATGACAAGAGATGTTTATCGAAATGGCAAACAATATTCAACAAAAAATGAACTTCGTGAAGCTATCTTCAGAAGCTGGAGCAACATCCCCCGCACTTTAATGGAAACGCTTATTTCTAGCATGCCCGACATAATTTTTGAAGCAGTGGAGGTAGAACACATTATTAAATTTGGTTGTTGAATGTTTTAATACACTTTTCATACACTTTTTGTACAATTTCGTAGAATTTTTATCTCTGGTCTTATCATTTTGATCATGTGTAAATCGCCTCATAAAAATATAAAAATGTAAATTTCTAAATAAAATGTTTGAAATATAGCTTTTTGCTTCCATAATCTTTTAGATTGTAGTATTGATAACCTTAAGTGGGGGGAGTTTAAAATCTATCCGTAAAAAATATTTCTTTTTAAATATTTTTAAGTGGTCTTAAAATTTTGATCAGGAGTGTATAACATAGTGATGATTCACGTATACTGTCTTAATATGTATAGGAACAATTATTAAAAAGTTGTGAGTTTAAAAATGTATTTTTCTGACAGTATTTGTTTATTTCTAAACAAATACTGTCAGAAAAATACATTTTTAAACTCACAACTTTTAAATAATTTTTCCTATATATATATATATATATATATATATATATATATATATATATATATATATATACTTATATATTACATAAGTATACGAGCAACTTTTTATATACCCCTATGCATGAAGACAGTGTACGTCTGTGTCCACTTAACTTCCAAACGAGGTGGTATATTTTCTTTTCATACGTCTTAATAAACATTACCCATCTATATCTATATATACCGGCATACCTCATTCAGATTGTTGATACTAACCTGTACACCTATGGGTAGAATGATCAGTACATGAAGATATAATCCGTTCAAGAATGCACAATTGACTGCATCTAAAATTCACATAACCCACATATAATCAGGTGTACTCATATGATGAAAAAACGTATACATAATTAGGTCCGTTCTTATATATGAAATACACTTATACCTAGGTGCCCCCCTATACACACAATAATACATACAATAATATATATAAACATGCACAAAATTAGGTGCACCCATATATATGAGAGACATATCTCACCTTACACTTAGGTGCCCCATTATACACGTGAAATATTTAAGTCGAAGTCATTATAGTGAACTTTTTTTTCAGTTACATAGTTCATGATAGGATATTTCTTTTAAAACTACGTACACCAATATTATAAAATCATTGTGTCCTTAGATTGGCGTGTCAATCCATTGTATGGTAGGTCCTTATCCTCACTTCTTTGGTCTGTAAAATCCTCCAGCGAATGATCCACACAAATGTGAGAGAGCTGGCAAGTGTGTCGGAACGGGGTAATTCTAAGATTTTATGTGTTAGACAGTTTAAATTTATTTTTATGACGGCATTTGAAAATCATTTCATTTCTCTGATTTAATAATTGGCTAGATTCTCTGAATTTGATAATTCTAATCTTTTTGTCTGAGCATAAATTGCATCTGCTTCTAAAGCTATTATGGGTTTGAGATTTCCCTATAATCTTCCATTCAATCCGAGGGAAAAGATTTCTGTCTTTCAATTCCTAGAACTACTAGAGAGAGCGGTTTGATGTTTTAGGTGGGGTTTAGAAAATGATTGAATGTGATTATATAGGCGTTGTTTCGATGGTCCGGTGGAAATTCCTGCACCTAAGTGTAAGGTGAGATATGTCTCTCATATATATGGGTGCACCTAATTTTGTGCATGTTTATATATATATATATATATATATATATATATATATATTATATTATTGTGTGTATAGGGGGGCACCTAGGTATAAGTGTATTTCATATATAAGAACGGACCTAATTATGTATACGTTTTTCCATCATATGAGTACACCTGATTATATGTGGGTTATGTGAATTTTAGATGCAGTCAATTGTGCATTCTTGAACGGATTATACCTTCATGTACTGATCATTCTACTCATACGTGTACAGGTTAGTATCAACAATCTGAATGAGGTATGCCGGTATATATAGATATAGATGGGTAATGTTTATTAAGACGTATGAAAAGAAAACATGCCACCTCGTTTGGGGGTGAAGAGGACACAGACGTCCATTGTCTTCATGCATAGGGGTATATAAAAAGTTGCTCGTATACTTATGTACTTATATATATCTGCGGATGACTATTTACGCTCTCACACCCTGATTGAGCACTCTGGAAGAATGGTAGACTTTGAAAAACAGTAGCTACTTTAGCATATATGCATCGTTCATTCAGCAATAAATTAGAACACTCTCAGTTATTGGGCGTGTATAATGATAATATACACGCTAAAAAGTCTGCCTCCTTCTACCGAGCGCCCGTAGGTAGAATCGCCAACTGACGCCAATTCGGTCGGGTTTCAATCCTGGGTAAAAGGTGATCGGCTCTTTAACCGTACTGATGAGCTGTGATACAGCGAAACAGATCTGTCTGCGGATGAATATATATATATATATATATATATATATATACACGGATGTGTATACATGTATGCATGAATCCACTCCTCATAGATTTACGAGTGTGTGAACACAATTATTGTATGTGGATATAAAGAGATAAATGTAGGTATGAAGAACACATTTATGAGCATATATATGAGGATGTATGAAAATATAGGCGTAATTTGAGAGTATGTGTGAGAATTCCTAGCAATTATATATATATATATATATATATATATATATATATAACACTATTTATACTTTATGAAAAATGTATATGTGGGAGTATACGAACGCAAGGATCCGTATGTAGACAAGAAAAAAAGTGTGGGGGGTAGGTCGGTAAGTATAAACAAAGTCACGTTTGTAAGTATATGTTGGAATGTACACATATGTATGCTAGCAGTATAGCCCGGCGTTGCTCGGGTTTAATGAAAGCTTTAAAACTAATCCATGCTCCTGGAGCTCAGACTCTTTGGACGTTGGCACGAAAGACTAAAAAGCAATAGTTGTTTCCAGTTAAAGCGAAACCGTAGACTGAAAGAAAAATGAATGGATGTAGGTCAAATTTGATTTCCTGGTATCGATATCAAATAAGTTCTTTTCGTCGTAAACTGAATTTTGAAGGCTAAATAAGTCCTCTGAGTAAATGGTATCATGGCTGAGACTAAGAACTACAATTATACCTACTTAGAGTCAAACCAGAAGCAAAAACTAAAATAAAAGAGCTGAAAAAAAAATGTAAACATTTAGGCAGATAAACAGGCACACACACACACACACACACACACACAAGCATCTTGCCTTTGAGATATATATATATATATATATATATATATATATATATATATATATATATATATATATTATTGATTTTCTGCACTATTGTAAGAACTGCAACCGTGACTTCTGAATATCGTTTCTTATGTCTTTGTCTATGAGTGTATCAAATTTGATTAAAATCGGACCACTCCTTCTATTACCCGATTTTTTCGATTATCGATTTTCGATATTTATCGGGGGTACCTCGACACAAAACCTAGCTAAGAACATTCGCAGACGCTTATAGTACAACTGTGTAAAATTTCAAGAAAATCGGTTCAGCCGTTTCGGAGTTTATAGGTAACGGACACACACACATACAAAGTTTCATTTATAAATAAGTTTAGTATAAATGGGTGGGTTAGTTTATGGGGTCACACAAACACCAGTATGCATGGAATTAGAAGTTTCTTCAGAGGTCAACCTCTTCACGGCGGTCTGAACACTCCCAGCCAGATCTGACGCCAATGCCGAAATCCTGACTCTCTTTTCCTCTTTCTCTTTTCTTTCTCTTTACTTCTTTTTCTTTTTGTTTTTATTTTTATATTTGTTATCCTTCTCTTCAGTTAAAGAAAATGTTTATTCCGGCAAAATTGTTTGTACCAAATGGAAAGAATGTTGTGTGTTCTGATGAAATGAGCTAATTAAGCTCATAGAAATGAATTATAATTTATAACCAATTTAAATGACGTGTTGTGTTTTCCTTTATATATATATATATATATATATATATATATATATATATAAATTAAATCATATTTCAGTTATATAAATCACTTAAAAAATATTTTCCAATCAAAATGAAATGTACACGCTTTACATTGTTCAATCTAGGGTCCTAATTTTTGTCGTCATATTCACAATGTTTCAGTCGTTGTACACACCAATCTTTTTCAGGATCTGTCTATATTTCTGAGATGAAGAAGTGTAACTATTTCCATGATTTACATTGTTCTCAGCGTTTTGGTTGTTCTATGCTCCAGCCTTCTTCAGGTGATATACGTTGGAATTTCGAATTGGCTGAAATAATCCAAAAGTTACTTGACCCAAAAAGTTGTGAGTTCAATACCTGGCTACAGCAGAGGTGAACAAAAAACACTTGGAGTGTTCAGATACTAAATAGATATAACTGAAACTGAGATATATAAAAAAGGCATGGCATGTGGAACTAGAACAAGTGGATGAAATAAAGGGTTTGGTTTGAAATTCTAACATATATCACCTGAAGAAGGCCAGAGCATACAATGGCCAAAACGTTGTGAAGATGACAACAAAGATGAGGTCAGTAGTCCGAGCAATGTAAAAAGATATCTAAAACAAATATGTAAATATTAAAATTGTTTTAAAAAAAGTTA
The DNA here is from genome assembly GCA_037127315.1 of Ascarosepion bandense. Taxonomy (NCBI): domain Eukaryota; kingdom Metazoa; phylum Mollusca; class Cephalopoda; order Sepiida; family Sepiidae; genus Ascarosepion; species Ascarosepion bandense. The sequence goes on from JBBBDQ010001954.1 coordinate 1,756,340, forward strand.
AATGCACAACGATCAAAAACTTAAACTAGAACTGCTTGAAAATATGAACTATTTCCTCATTTACACATCAGAAGACTTAAAGCACACGGCCTCAAGAAGTTGAATTACTGGTTCCTATACAATCACCAAAGCTAAGTAATATCTAGCCTGGTCAGTAAGTAGGTAGGCAACTTGGATGTGCAGTTGGTGTAATAGATAATGGCTCAGAATTGTTAATTGGAAAGCTGAGTTCAAATTTTAGTTGGATTCGTTATATTTACTTAATGTGCAAATACTTTTGTGAAAGGTATGAATCTACTTCCCCCAGCTATGGGTTAATCAGTAAGATGTATCGCTAATTCCTTATAATCTAAAAATTATTAGCCACATTGCCATGTCTTTTAGACATATTTATATTCTCTGGAATGTACATGTGTAGAAATTAATATAGGCACAAAGTCAGGGATCAATTTATATATTGATTGTAATATTGAACTGATTCCCAACTTTATATCTACATCATATCTTGTTTGTCAAATTCTGATTACATATAAATTCACCACTTCTACCACAGATATGGGTTAATTAGTAAAAACAACTTGGATCACTAAACCATTATTATTATCTTAAAAAACTTTTTACTATCCCAAAATTTTTTTCTGGCTTTAACCTGTAAATCGCTGGTCAGTCATAGAAGAAGAATGAAAAAAAAAATTAAAAAACACTTGAAAAAAATTCTGCCTAACATGAAAAATCCAGTATGATGTTCAATTTTTGTTTTTCTATTCTTTTTCAAAATTTCTTATTTGAGACTACAAACATTTGCTACATTTTCAGGCACCTATTCCGAGAAAATAATACTGCTGCATTTATTTTCATAACATTCAAGTCGAGGGTAAGTTGTAATAAAAAAAAAGTAGATGTGTTTTTATTTCTCCTATGGAACTGACCCTCCCACCCAAAAAGAAAGAAAGAATAAAAAACAAAAAAACGAAAAAAACAAATTGAGGTCGATTATTTGATAAGACAATAACCGTATTAACACTGCATTTTAAACATTTTCCTAGTGAAGCAATTCAAATTTTTATTTATTTGCCATGTCACCCAAGAAAGATAACAGTTTCAAGTAAATTCTTAAAAATGGATACATTTTAAATCTTATTGACATATCCTTGAGAAATTAAAACAAAATTCAAACACATGAAAATGAATGAAACAAGGTTTCCCATTCATCACGTCACATTCTGGGTTTTATACAAAACATTGCATTAGTCAGGCCTATCAGCTGACACCTTGGTTTTCTCAAAATATAGTCACCATTGAAAATTGGCAAGAATAAACGGAAATCAAAGACAATGGTAATAATAGCACGTGTCTCACCTCAGAAAATTGCTAAAAATTCGGACAATTTCTTCCCAAGAACTGCTACATTGTGGAACAAACACCTTAGAGGAAGCTTTCTCAATCGCCACAACCTTAACCTCTGCAAGTTTTGGCTCAAATATTATCAACTTTCAGAAATCCGTATTTTGTAATCATCTATTCTGAGTGCGTTTTGTACTGGCCAAACAAAAGTATTCAGTATTGTCCTCAATTCATCCCATAAAAGGCTTGGAAGCCATTCAAGGTAGAGTTGTTGTTAAATGGACATGTCATCTTGGGTATGACAATAAACCACATCTGGCAGTAACACCGCTAATCTGGAGATTGAAGGTTTTGAGGAACAACCACTTAACTGCTGTTGTTCCAAGATCAATCCTGAACTGGGGACGTAGCACCTGTTAGGGTCCCAGCTATGGGCAAATAGTGCCCCCAACCAAAAAAAAAAAAAAAATTTAAATTTTGGCATTAAATAACCTATGGAGGTGTTGATTGCCGTTAAACAAAAACAACCATTATTAAATAATGTAGGAGGTGTATGGTATGAATGAAAGAAAAGGTGATAGAAATTGAAGATGAAGATAAGGAGGATAGACAACAAGAAACCCTTAACCATCCCTTTTTTTTCTTGTTCTACCATTCATTCGCATAAATTGTTTCATTTTGCTTCTCAGTTGAAAGTGAATAAAATGAAGCTCAAAAAAATGCAAAATATATTATTAATATAACAATGTCAACAGCATGTACTTGTCTCTTACACTTGGACGACTGATCATGTTGTTCAAGTTTAAGTCATCACTGAAACTAAGTCCATCTATTCCCCACCCCCAATTCAAATTCATTATTAGAGCTTGAGTTTTGTTTGACATATCAACCTAATGCCAAAAAGGTGGGCCTTTTAGGCTAATTTTTTAAAAATATTTCGTTATAGTGAGAAGGTTGATTTAATTAGACTTTGATGAAAATGTTTGGGTTTTTTGTGGAAAACTCAAGATGTCTTCTGGTTTTGTATTTTTGCCGTGACGTGAATTTGTGCTGAGTAACAAGCAGATGCAGGCTGAGTTTTTGTTTTGACTAGTGAGGCCAGAAGAGTTGACGCCTCAACCTGGTGCAGGATGCATCGGAAAACTGCAGATGTCAGTAGTGACAGCTTTATAAGTGACGTCAGCTGACACAGAAATCAGTTCTGTTTTGAGAATTGTGTGACACGATAACTAGGCATATATGTATTTTATTATAATAGATTAAAATAGAAAATAGATTAGAATAGAAAATAGTTTAAAAACATATTTAACAAAAGTGAAAAAGAAGAGGAAAAAAATAAATAAATAAACGCTTTTTCTTTTATGAGGAAAATTGTGGAAGAGACAACGGTATCCGATTACTGTTTTAAATCCTACCACTCTTCCGGTAAATATTTGACTCAGTGATAAAGTTCAGCAGGTAGGTTTTCGAGTGACCCGGTCAAAGGTTGTCCTTTACTGTATCTTGACCACACATTAAGAATTTTCCGCCGGAAGCTTTATTAAGATAAAAAAAAAGATAACTGAAATTTCACACTTACAGTCGCCTGTGTTTGTCACCGGTGGTCTAAAGCATTTCCGGATTTCCGGATTTTCATTTAAATAAATAGAAGTCAGTTAAGTGGAGTTGAGTTCAGCCGGGTGCGAGCTTGAAGTAAGGATCTCCGTTCGTCTTGTTTCGTTCAGTTCGGATTTGTTGATCTCCATTAATTAGAGTTAGAGCTGTGTGTCACATTCGCCTGCCCCAACCGAAAAGGCTAACTCTAAACGAATAAAGCATCCTTTCAACTCATCCAAGTTGTGGAAGTTCGTTCCTTATAGTTCATTCTTGTACCCCCAGCTGTTCGGCCGACATTTTCAACAAACTCCCGGCAACATCACAGCGTGGAGAACGGCCGCCCGGAGAAATTGTTCGGACGGTCCGTTGGGGTGTTACAATTGACTTTAGCGATTGTGGATAGCATTCGAACTGTCATCTCTGTGTGTACCACTCGACAACTAAACACCGACTCCACCACACAATGAAGAGAGAATAATAATCAAAATATATTTTTTATATGTCTGTGTTGACGTTTTTTATCAGCAAAGCCCAGAAGATCTTCAATTTTAGGCCCAGCCTATTCTTCATCGAAGAGATATACAACAAAACCCTAGTTTTATAGAGTATCATTGTAGCTCAAACCAGAGACCAGGTCGCTTCTCAGGGTGCAGCTTCTTCCAGTCAAACGTTTGTGGCTTTAACCCTCTAGGGCCATTCGTATCATATTTGATACAGTATTTCCCTATAAGGAAATATTTGGTATTTCCCTATAAGGAAACATTTGGTATTCATTGACTGAGCAGTCAGTACTGCTTTCATTTGAAATTTATAAAATATTTCTCTTAAAAAATTTTTCAGGAAAATATTTCTTTCAAGGCTTGTTTTCATACGAATGGCCCTAGAGGGTTAAATGACCTGCTAAGGTTGATATGCAATAAAACAAAATAAACCAATCCTCATCTACAAAATGATTTTTTAAAAAGAATACACATTCTATTCATACAAATCTATTGTAAAAATCTTGTCAGTATTAAATGACCCATTGTGATTGATATGCCGTAAAACAAAACGAACCAAACCTTCTTTCTTTCATTTTAAAAGAATATTTTAAAAAGTACAAAACCAGAAGACATCTTGAGTTTTCTATAAAAAAAATAAAACAAAATTTTCATCAAAGTCTGACTAAATCAACCTTCTCGCTATAATCAAATATTTAAAAAAATAACCTAAAAACCCACCTTTTTTGCATTAAATAACAAAAAGAGGATGATATGTCAAACAAAACTCAAACTCTAATAATGAATTCGAATTGGGGGTGGAGAATAGATGGACTTAGTTTCAGTGATGACTTAAACTTGAACAACATGATCAGTCGTCCAAGTGTAAGAGACAAGAACATGCTGTTGACATTGTTATATTGATAATATATTTTGCATTTTTTTTTGTTTTGTTTTTGAGCTTCATCTATTTCACTTTCAATTAAGAAGCAAAGGGAAACAATTTATGCGAATGAATGGTAGAACAAGAAAAACGGATGGTTAAGGTTTTCTTGTTGTCTATCCTCCTTATCTTCATCTTCAATTTCTATCACCTTTTCTTTCATTCATACCATACACCTCCTACATTATTTAATAATGGTTGTTTTTGTTTAACGGCAATCAACACCTCCATAGGTTATTTAATGCCAAAATTTAAATATTTTTTTTTTGGTTGTGGGCACTATTTTCCCATAGCTGGGATCCTAACAGGTGCTACGACCCCAGTTCAGGATGGATCTTGGAACAACAGCAGTTAAGTGGTTGTTCCTCAAAACCTCCAATCTATCGAAGCATTTTATGGGATGAATTTAGGACAACACTGAATACTTCTGTTTGGCGAGTACAAAACGCACTCAGAATAGATGGTTACTAAATAAGGATTTTTGAAAGTTGATAACATTTGAGCCAAAATTTATAGAGGTTCAGGTTGTGGTGATTAAAAAACAACTTCCTCTAAGGAGTTTGTCCCACAATGTAGCAGTTCTTGGGAAGAAATTGTCCGAATTCTTACCAATCTTCTGATTGCTATTATTACCATTGCCTCTGATTTCCGTTAATTTTTGCCCATTTTTAATGGTAACTTCATTTTGAGAAGACGAAAGTTGGAAAAAGCTAAATTGGTAATGTGTGAAGTTGTCAGCTGATAGGCCTGACTAATGCAATGTTTTTGTATAAAATCCAGAACGTGACGTGAAGAATGGGAAACTTTGATTCATTTATTTTCATCATGTGTTTGAATTTTGTTTTAATTTCTCAAGGATATGTCAATAAGACTTTAAATGTATAGGGGTTATGGGAAATGCTTGATTTCCCCAACACTATATTTTTTAGGCACACAAATGAATGACGAAACTTGCTTTTAGAACAACAACACATAATGGTTTATTACATAGTAAACGTACAAGATTGATAGTATGTAAGTGTCCATGGTGAAGCTACCAGCAGCGTCTTCAGCGAAAGTATTCCATGGGGAATCAGTGGCAGCGGTGTGAGAGAGACGTCCGTTACTGCCGCGGGCTCATGGCTCTCTGCCTTTCCTCCGTTCTCCAAACAGGGACTAGGAAAAATAGTTCTAGAGAGGAATCAATGCACTCCGCCCGTTGATTGGTCAGTGAGTGACCGAATCTCCCGTCGGGGGCATTGATTCGCTAAAGGAAATAGATCTGTGGCTGCTACAAATGTATCCATTTTTTAAAATTTACTTGAAACTTATCTTTCTTGGGTGACATGGTAAATAAAAATTTGAATTCCTTCTTTGGGAAAATGATTAAAATTCAGTGTTAATACGGTTATTGTCTTATCAAATAAACAACCTCATTTTTTTTTCTGTTCTTTTTTTCTTTCTTTCTTTTTGGGTGGGTGGGGAGTCAGTTCCATAGGAGAAATAAAAACACATTTACTTTTTTGACTACAACTTACCCTAGACGTAAAGGTTTTGAAAATAAATGCAGCAGTATTATTTTCTGGGAATAAGTGCCTGAGCATTTGAAAATGTAGCAAATGTTTATAGTCTCAAATAAGAAATTTTGAAAAAGAATAGATATAACAATATTTAACCTGTCACAGACGGGAGAGTTTAACTAATTATTTTAATTTTTTTAATTAATTACGGACGAAAAAGATTTAACTAAAGAGAGAAACATTTATTTTATTCCGATATGAACAGAGAAAAAAAACGATATTGTTTTGTTTTTTTTTTTCATGTTAAAAAGAAAATTGTTTTTCAAGGTTGCAAATTGACTAAAAATAGGGATAAAATGAATACATATCATATGATTGTTGTTATCCAGCGACACCGCTGAAAAGTCAGGTGTCAAACCCACGTTGATGATAACAGAGGAGACATTACTTAAAACAATGCCTAGACGAAAAGCGGTTAGGGAATTTTGTATTTTTTTAAATTCACATCGTGTTGAAATACGACGCTGTTCTTGGCAGAAAGGAACAATTGAAAAAAGAATTTTATTTTTTATTTTCCTAAATCGTGGGTGAAATATGGCCAAGCCCGTGTTAAAATACTACTGCTATCCGTGGCGAGAAAGACAATCGGAAAGAAAACTTTATTTTCCTTGTTCCCAGCGAAATACAACCGATACGTATCTGCGTGTTAAAGAGGTCGAAAGGTCAAGCAAACTATTATTGCAAACTATAAAACAAGGTGACTAAGGAAGAGATTTTTATTCGTATTTCCCTGGATTGGGAATTCAGACAAGAGCGAAGGTTAACTTGATTTGTTGACGGAGGGAAAAGGACAATTATTAATTACAGGAGAGTGATTAATTAGAATTCCCCAGAGAGGGAGTTGACGTCATGTAATAACTCTGCCCAAACGGAGGAGGACAACAGTCCATGATTGGGTGAGAAAAATAGAAAACGATAAAGAAGTTGACGTCATGTGGTAGTTCCGCCCAGGCGGAGGATAAAGACAGTTCATGATTGGATAAGAAAAATAGAAGACGACAAAGAGAAGCTGACGTCATGCAATAGCTCCGCCAAAAGTAGAAAGAAGGCACTCCATGATTGGATGTGTGAAACAGAGAGACTGGTTGAAGGTTAGGATATTTGCATAACAACCCTTATGTGTCCTCTCCAACCCAGTAAAAAATGAAACAAGCGTAAATACAAGAGTCCCGAGCGGCCAAAGTCAGTTCAAAAGAGTTCCCGACCGAAAATGTAAAGAGACAGAGATGCCACGCCGTTGCCAACCATAGAGAAGCCTACTACCAACCGAACACCGAACAAAGTTACAGGCAGCTCGAGTCGCCGCCACCCACCGTAATTTGGCAGTTTCCGTGAGGTCCCGGTAAGGGGTGAAACGAAGCCAGTTCGAGTTGCCACGCCGTTTGCACCAACCTTAGAACTCCGGCCGGCGGTTAAGTAATTTTGCAGACAAAGTTGAAATTACCAACCAAAGTTATCTGCTGAGGAAGAGAAGAACCCCAACGAAAACCTTATGCCAAACTGATGATGATGATAATAATAATAATAATAATAATAATAAAACACTGACGAACATATTTTGCAAAGTACAAACAGTAGAGTTTGAATTCACCAGTTACCTGATTATCAAGTCTGGCTCAACTTAGAGAAACTGGTCGAAACTTTTGTTCCGTCGCCAAATTAATTGGAACAGGGTTTGGAAAGAAGACGATTTGTAATTGTTTTTCTCTTGTTTCCTTTTGTATATAAAGACTATCTACTGTTTATGCAAGCGTCATTCATTTTATTTTTAAAAAATTCGTGCCGTTTTTTATTTCACAATTGTACACGCGTATCCATCTTGGTTTAGAATGGCGAAGATACTACCAGTGAGAATTTTTGGATTGTTAAAAAATATATACTTTTTTTTTAAGATAATAATCATGGTTTAGTGATCCAATTGTTTTTTACTAATTAACCCATATCTGGGATAGAAGTGGTGGATTCATTTGTTATCAGAATTTGATGAACAAGATATTATTATTATTATGTGGATATAAAGTTGGGGACCAATTCAATATTACAATCAATATATAAATTGATCCCTCATTTTGCGTCCACATTAGTTTCTATACATTTATATTCCAGAAAATACAAATATGTCTAAAAGACATGGCAATGTGGCTAATAATTTCTAAATTATAAGTATTTAGCGACACAGCTTACTGATTAACCCGTAGCTGGTGGGGAAGTAGATTCATACCTTTCACAAAAGTATTGCACATTTAGTGAATATAACGAATCCAACTAAAATTTGAACTCGGCTTTTCAATTAACAATTCTGAGCCATTATCTATTACACCAACTGCACATCCAAGTTGCCTACCTACTTACTGACCAGGCTAGATATTACTTAGCTTTGGTGATTGTATAGGAACCAGTAATTCAACTTCTTGAGGCCGTGTGCTTTAAGTCTTCTGATGTGTAGATGAGGAAATAGTTCATATTTTCAAGCAGTTCTAGTTTAAGTTTTTGATCGTTGTGCATTTGACTTTTTTAAACAATTTTAATATTTACATATTTGTTTTAGATATCTTTTTACATTGCTCGGACTACTGACCTCATCTTTGTTGTCATCTTCACAACGTTTTGGCCATTGTATGCTCTGGCCTTCTTCAGGTGATATATGTTAGAATTTCAAACCAAACCCTTTATTTCATCCACTGGGGTAGATTGTTCTAGTTCTACATGCCATGCCTTTTTTTATATATCTGTGTTTCAGTTATATCTATTTAGTATCTGAACACACCAAGTATTTTTGTTCACCTCTGCTGTAGCCAGAACACAACTATTTGGGTCAAGTCACTTTCAGCCAATTCGAAATTCCAACGTATAACACCCGAAGAAGGCTGGGGCATAGAACAACCAAAACGCTGAGAACAATGTAAATCATGGAAATAGTTACACTTCTTCATCTCAGAAATATAGACAGATCCTGAAAAAGATTGGTGTGTACAACGACTGAAACATTGTGAATATGACGACAAAAATTAGGACCATAGATTGAACAATGTAAAGCGTGTACATTTCATTTTGGTTGGAAAATATTTTTTAAGTGATTTATGTAACTGAAAAGTGATTTAATCAATATAGATTATCGCATTTTCTTTTAAAGAAAAGCTATGTTTAGTATTTCATTGATTTGGTTTTCTTTTATCAAATTGTCTAATATTTTCATCATGTTCTATTCATTTGGATCATGGAGACATAAGTAAATGAACATCAACTGCCTTAAAGTTATTCCTAGTGCCATCTTTTGGATAAATCTTGTCCAAAACCAAAACTATATTCTGGAATTTGGAATGAGAATACTTAAGGTATCATAAAAATTCAACATGTGAAATTAATCTTAATGCATTTGTTCCTCTGTTAGTCACTACATATGTTACATTCTTGCCACTGCCTCAGATAAATAATGGACCATTCTGTTTTTATGTTGCTGAAGAAAAATATATCAGAGGTGCCATTTTGTTTAAGTGAGAAAAACAGAGTAATGGCCATGATAATGCATTCATGTTTATTGTCTGGTTCAGTGAAATGGGAAAACTTGTCAATTTCAAATCTTATTTATACCCCCTTACTTCTTCATTGCACTATTTTGTTGTTGTAGTTGTTGAAGTTTAAATATTTAATGATGCAATGTGGGAAATTGCTCAGTTATTTTAGAGTCGTAGAACACACAGTAATAAAAATTGATGATTCATCAAAAACTTCACATAACAAAAGTGTAAAATTTTCACTGGTACCACATTTGAATTTTAAGCTTTCCAAATATTTCAGTGTATGTATCAGTTATTTCAATAAAAGGAATCATTGTTTGGACTATTGTCCTCATCTTTACTCACTATGTTTACGACGCTTCGGCTGTTGATGCTCTGGCCTTCTTCAGGTGCTAGGAATCTCAGACTGAAGCCTTTATTAAGATCACTGGGCTATATCATTCTTATCCCATGTGTAATGCCACTTCTGATATCTGTGTAGTTATCTCCCTTTCACTTAATTCTCTAAGTTATTTTTTCACCACTGCTGTAGCCTGGTATTGAACTCACAACACTTTGGGTTAAGTAACTGGAACTAACCAACGTCTATATCCACTGGGCCACTTGAGGAGAATAGAGTTATTAAATATGTAGTATAAATTGTGCCAGGAGTACTTTTGTCCATCACTAAGATCTGCAACACAACCAAAATTATAACCCAAGAACTTGAGTCATGTTCTTCATTACTTTGTATGTGACTTCATTTGGTGTACACAAAGTTTATCCTGCCGCAGAAGATGACACTAATTCCTGAACAATAGTGTATTTCAATTTAATAGTTGTGTTGTCGTATCCTACTATGATAACAAAAAAAAAATGAATGAAATTAACAATAAGGTTACTGCGATTGAAATAGAATGCAGTAGAAAGGGAAGGAATATCAATTATGCCGAGTGCTAAACATTAAATGATCTCCTACTCTCAAGGGGGAATGTCTAAATCATTTTCTCAGATCAATAGTTAAAAATGGTTTCTAGCGAGATGTCTTAAAGAGGATAATCCTTCATCAGATTTATCAGTACCAAAATCACAGTGTTTTATTAAACAGCAAAAAGCACTTGAACACTTTCAACAGCAGCAATAACTAAAATGGGTTGCATGCATTTTGAGATGGAAAAAAATAATGATAAAATCAAGATGTTAGCTTCCCACACGACCTAAGACCAAAATCCTAACAGTGTAGATAGTCTAAATACTACTTGATCTGAGAAGTATTGAAGAATAATAAACTGTTATGTTATAAAAATCCTCGTATATCTACATAAGCTCTGTCCCCGTTATCAAGCACTTTTAGGCATATATATATATATATACCATACCTTAAAACTCTATTTTTATGATTCACGTTATATATATATAAACTTATTTATAAACGGAACTTTGTCTCTGTGTGTGTCTGTGTGTGTCCGTTACCTATAGACTCCGAAACGGCTGAACCGATTTTCTTGAACTTTTACACAGTTGTACTATAAGCGTCTGCGAGTGTTCTTAGCTAGGTTTTGTGTCGAGGTACCCACGATAAATATTGAAAATCGATAATCGAAAAAAATCGGGTTATAGAAGGAGTGGTCCGATTTTAATCAAATTTGATACACTCATAGACAAAGACATAAGAAACAATATTCAGAAGTTTCAAGGTTGCAGTTCTTACAATAGTGCAGAAAATTGATTATATATATATAAACATATATATATATATATATATATATATATATATATATATATATATATATATAAAAGTCAAGATGTTTGTGTGTGTCTGTTTATCTGCCTGCATATCTGTATTTTTTTCAGCACTTTTATTATAGGTTTTGCTTCGGGTTTGGCTCTAAGTTGCTATGATTGTATTTCTTAGTCTCAGCCATGATACCATTTATTCAGTGGACTTATTTAGCCTTCAAAATTCAGTTTACGACGAAAAAAACTTATTTGATATCGATACCAGGAAATCAAAATTTGACTTACATCCATTCATTTTTCTTTCAGTCTACGGTTTCGCTTTAACTGGAAACAACTATTGCTTTTTAGTCTTTCGTGCCAACGTCCAAAGAGTCTGATCTCCAAGACCATGGATTAGTTTTAAAGCTTTCATTACACCCGAGCAGCACCGGGCTATATTGCTAATTTATATATAGATGAGTAAAGTCAGTCTAACATGTCAGATTGCTAAACATTTCGAACATGTTCTGTATCTTCTCATATATATATATATATATATATATATATATATATATATATGATTTCATATTTGTAGTACAAACAAATGGGTTAACAGTCTACTGTTCGTAGTAATTTACTTTTTTGAAGAGTGCTTGTTCCTTAGGAGAGCAATATTTGCTGTAATATTTTTATTATAACAGATTGTAAATTATGTTATTTTTATAAACACACACACACACACACACACACACACACACACTCATATATATATATATATATATATATAAGTTGGTTATTAACAACGAATAAGATTGGATTTCTGTTTAAAATTATTAGTATATGTTAATAGCATACCAATTTTATCAACAGTAAAATTATCCGCCATATTAAGTTACTGAGTGGTTGCTTACATGTTGTTGTGGTGGGGACAAACTAACAAAGAACTTGTATATATTTATGCAATCATAGCTGAGTGAAATGCTAAATAGAATCTTTTTAACCTTCTCGATAACAATCTTTTGATTGAATGAATTCACAATAATGAGCATTGTCAAAGAAAAGAACTTCCACTTTCTTAATATATGAACTGGAGAATCCAGCCCCATTGTTCTTTTGTTTGTTTGTTTACTTTGAATGGATACATCTTAAAATAAAGTGGAAGAAATTACATAAACTTGGTTCAGTTTTGAAACTGATTTCTTATTGACATTTAATATAACAAACGATAAGCGTTATCTCTACTTGCGTCACTGGAATTGTGATTTGCTCTTCATGTTTTTAGCACAATTTGAAACGACAGAAATGTGGTTCAAAGATGGATGCTAAGAATACCACAGATCAAAAATATGTGCAAAGACGAATTTTACAGTAAATAAAATAAAAGACGACACTTATACTTAAATTCAGGAAGAGAGAGTTGAAATTATTAGAAAACATGAGGAAAGTGGTCTTTGAAAATTTGATACTCACAGGGCAAACTGAATGCAAGAGGTTCAGAGTAAAACAATCTAGTTAGTTTGATTAAATAAATGGATGTCGGAACAAGTTTTAGGAGAGATAACAAATTGACAATTTATTAAGAACTATGAAGGACAGGAAATTGTGGAGAGCCACGATCGCCAATGTCCTGAGGAGACACAGCACATAAAAAAGTAGGAGTGTTTAATCTTTAGTCATAAATAAAAACGTGTGTTCGAATAAGCATGTGGCTGCAAAATTTTTAGGCGTTGGTAGGATTAGTTTATTTCAATGAAGGAACGGCATGTAACCATGAATTTGGTTTAATCAACTTTTTCTCATGCAAAGCAGTAAAGCCGCGAAGACACAAGAGGTTACTGAGTGTGAAAGAATGAGAAAAAGAGAAACATTATTAAGGAGAGAGAACAATAAAAGAGGACTAATGGGAGCGACTTACAAGACTTGAGGACTTTGCGAGTCAGTGCGAAAATCTAATGATAATAAAAGGGCCCCGATCAGCGTCAGTCAGGAGATGGAAGCTGCAAAGACGACCAGCTAAAATTTAATGAGAGAAGCTTCAAGCTGACCCGGACATTTCTCCTTTTTCTCTTTCCTTCTGCTGATTCCTTTTATTTCTACTTCTCCATCCAAAGACATTCCTACTGAATACATACGTGCGTACGCATATACTCTTTCAACAATTACTACTACAAACATTTTCTACAAGTCTGGATACCCATAACTTTATCCTTGAACACGAACTCTACCCTTAATTTCTTAATAGTGTTTCTAATTGAACATTAACTTCTACAACTTGTGTTATTCTTTCCTTTTAATAAATTTCTATTTTAACATGAAAAATGTATATTTTATTCTTACACTATTTCACACAATTCCATCCTGCCGACAACCAACCTTCTGATAATTCTGCATAAATCTTGTAAACTGTAGGGAGTTCGATTATGTCTGACACAAGGCCGAATCAAAGAAACATTAACTATCTCCTGTGAGAAATATATTCACATAGCTTAGCGCTTAAGCAGTGAAAGGAAATTATCAAACATAACAAGACATACCTGGTATAGAAAAAACAATTTATTTGTCTTGCAAAAATATGCTGAATTTTGCTGCTACAGTGTAGCTTGGTATAGTCTCTTTTCTCTGCTTAGCTTGGTATAGTATCCTCCGTCTAGGAGTGGGATGAAAAAGACACAAGGAACTGCGATCCGCGACGTACAGGAACTTTCTTCTGGGTCAGCTTCTTTCACAGTTTCTTATCTTGGTATAAGATGATAGTGCTTAGAGAATTTTTCTCTAGGAAGGCAAGGCTTTGCCCATAGGGTATCCTTTTTAAGGTAAGAAGGGTAACAAGAGATTTTCTCTGTTACAAAGTTGTGGCATTAGCCTAAAAGATTACAAAGAATTGGTAAGATGGTCTCGATATAGCGAGACAAGTGGGCGCCAATTTAGGCCCTGCTGCAACAAAAATCCGGAGCGGCACAAATACGTCCGATACTGTTCGTGCTAGCTGAAAAAAGGAGAGAACAAAACCATCAGAAAAAAAACATAAAACCTCTGGTAAAGCCCGCCTAAAGTTCAAAACGAGGTTCGGGTTAAATCAGCCAATCAGGAGACCCGTTACATCTGTAAATTTCCGACACTCCCTATGCTACAAGATATCACCCATTTCTGGACGATTGGAAATTTTGTTGGTCAATATAGGATTTTGAGTATTAAAAATAAATTTCTTCAACATATTCTACCCTCAGAAATATTCGCAATTGATATGTAAACAACCTGTATAAATAAAAAGAAAATTAAAAATACAAATTGGAGGCTAAATATCAATAACTAGGTCACATTCGTAAATAGATATAATTATCTCCGCCATCAAGGAATACTTTTTTTTATTTTCTATATAGTCTTCAATGGTTAAGTTTGCTTTTGTTTGTTCTTTAGTGCAGTAGTAGCAGCTGCTGCTGCTGCTTAAGTCGGCATTTTTTATTACTCCCCTTTAGTATTTTTTACTACCTCATAAAGTCAGTTTACAAACTAGTAACAGACTTTTACCATACAATTTTGGTTCGCTTTTTAATATTTACTATACAGGTGAGAGGTGGAATTTTTTCTCTTGCAAAAGTAGGCAATGACGCAAAAAAGGATTAGTAAACCCTGCTCTAATCCCAGTTCATATTCAAATTTACATTTCTACAAAACAGCTGCAAGGAATTGTTTTTCGTCAATAGGATATCTCGTATAAGAGCCACATTTAAAGGTTTTTTTGTTTGTTTGTTGTTGTTGTTTTTTTGTTGTTGTTTTTTTTTCAGACATATCTCTTAGGTTATTTTTAAAATAATGAAGGAAGATGGTACATTCTTCTTCTTCTATGTGTCTTTCCTTTCAGGACGTAGGCGATCATGGCCTTCCACGTCTCCCTGTTCCTGGTGGCTCTTAGCACACTTTCTCCCGTAACAACACGCAACCCCCGTTCTGTCATCCACCTGCTCAGGCCATTCAAATATGTTATCTGCTGCTTTCCTCTGTCTCTTTTTCCCTCTATCTGGCCTGTTAGTATCAGGTTCTTCAAGCCTTTCTTCCCCATTGCATGTCCCAGAAACCTTAGTTGTCTCTTCCTGATGCTCAATATTAATTTCCTTTTTGTTTCCATCCTTTCCAAAACCTAGTCACATGTTCGGTCCATGATATCAACAGCATCTTTCTGTAGAATCACATTTCAATTGCTTAATTTCTTTTCTTCATCTTTGATGATATTGTCCAGCATTCACTGCCTTATTGAAGTACTGATATCACATAACAATCCAATACTCTTTTTTTCTAGTGAAAGTTTCCCGTCTCTATATACTTTACTCAGTTTCTGGAACGCCATGCCAATTCGCCTTTAGATCTCTGTGTCACTATTTTGATTTTCACTTCTCGCCTGTGGAACTCTCTTCCAATTTCTTATTTCTTTGTCACGTAGAATCTTCAATTAAATTGAATGTTAATCGAAATCTTGTCTTCCTGAATGCTGTTCCTTTATTGTCCTTTCTCCTCACTTAAGTTTTCTCGTTTTCTTTGACTACCAATAACCTCTTGTTTATAAAGGCTTTATCGCTTTAGGCAATAATTCCACTAAGATGCAAGGAGCTACAGAGAGTGAAAGAGAATGAGATGAACTTATAAGGAACCGGAAACCTAATCCTAAACAGGAAACGGAAGACAAGTCTCTACTCCTGTTCAAAAGAACCAAGGAGGAGCTTGAACTGGATGATAGGTAGACTTATCTACTCCTATTGAGGAGAAAAAAGTTTTTAGTTTAGGAGGAAGTGTTAGAAGTATGGGGTTGATGTAGACTTTAGAAGAAACCTGAAACCCGATCCTAAACAGGAAACCAGGGATAAACCTCTACTCCTGTAGAAAAAAACAGGAAGAAATGTGAACCGGACAATAGACAAAACTATTTACTCTTGAATCAAATCAGTTTTGCAATTCTAAATGATCATTTTTTTTTTCTAATTGAAATTTCATTTCTAGAAAGTTTCTGCGAAAATAAGCGAGTGGAGGGAGAGGTTTCATAAATTTAATTTTGGAGATTCAGTCAGTTAAGTACCATACGTGATACACGCTTGGGCGATCATGTCTCGCAAGACTGACTGGGCAGAAGATTATCCCGCAGGAGGTTGCCATTGCTTTCTGCGGTAGACTGGTTGCCGACCAAGGCTATAGAACCCAATCTGTCCTGCTATTTAACCCATAATTGGAAGGAAGAGACGGATTAATACCTTTCCCAAGGGTATTTGCGCGTAAGTGAATACAATGGATTCAACTGGAATTCGAACTCGGCTCCCCGGCTTCTCATTCCGAGCCGATATCCACTGGACCACAACGCACACATGTCCCCAAAAATCTCTGATATAAAAATGTATTCCCTATGAAGTTATGGGGAAAATATATTGGTTAGCATCGAAGCATGTCTCTCTATTCTTACAGGATATTAAATGGATTTATAATGCAAACTGAAAATAGTGTAAGTCGTGGCAAAATTAGGATAATCTTCAGCTTGTCAAGTTCAATTCACTGAGAGATTTGGAGTCTAGTTCGCTGGAAATTCCTTAAGAATTGCAAGAATCAGAATATGAAGTGTTATTGCACCATTGCTGCAGAGAGAAATTGGTTTGTTTAAAAGCCACATTGAAAAAAGAAAATACTGTTTTTGTTTTCAAGTATGGTTTCAAATGTAGCATATTTTTCTGACTTGTCCTCTCCAGACGACCACTTGCTCCCCTCTAACCTACACTTTTTGTTAGTTCAGCATTTCAGATAACCGTAAATTCTACTCCAACAGCTTCTTTTCTCGTGCTTCCCGCCTGTGGAACTCCCTTCCACAAGTCTGCTTTCCCGACAGTTACAATCTCCAGGTGTTTAAATGTAGGGTCAATAGACACCTCCTATCACACTAACTCCCAACTATTCTCAGAACACTCTCATCTACCCAACCCTCATTCTCGGTATCCTTACCCGCCTATCACCCACCCTCTGACATTTCCTATATTTAATCATCCTTTCTCCACTCTACGTAGCCCCCTGCGCAGTAGTGGCAGTGACATGCCTTGCTCGGGGTGAAACGCTTATAAAAAAGACAACAAGTCCCTTGAAAAAAACCAATAATGGAATCATCTATTTATGACGGAATAACCAAATTTGGTTGAAATTTGACATCAAGTCAAAGAAAGCCTAAACAAGTTTAATAGCCGACATCAGTGTCTGTTTATGTCTATTATTGAATCATTTAATAAATACTGAAATTCTTCTTCTTCTTCTTTTCTTCTTCTTCTTCTTCTTCTTGTGCCATGTCTTTTCAGGATGTAGGCGATCATAGACTTCTACTTACCTCTGTCCCTTGCTGCTCTTAATATTTTTCCTCTTGGTATCTCCCTCAAACCCTTCTCCGCCATCCATTTGCTCAAGCCTATCAAGTATGTCTCGCAGTGATTTCCTTTGTCTCTCTTTCCTTCTATCCACCCTGTGAGTATCAGATTCTTCAGACCCTCCTTCCTCATTATGTGTCCTAGGACCCCCAGCTGTCTCTTCCAGTTGTTAAGCATGAGTTTGCTTCTCGTTTGCATTCTCTCCAACACCTCGTCGTTGCTCATGCGCCCGGTTCATGCTATCCTCAGTATCCTTCTGTACAACAAAATCTTTGCCGTCGCAGCTTCTTCTTCATCTTTGAAGAGATTGTCCAGCATTCGTTGGTATACAGGAGGACAGATACCACATAGAACTTAAGCATTCTCTTCTTTGTTTCCAGTAAGATAACTGCAAATAAAATAAGTGACCATCATATATTAAATGCTGGTCACTTACTGCATTTTCTGTATTGACATAACCTAGAGTTATGTCAATACAGAAAATTATTTGCAAATACAGAAGTCAACCTACTTATATATATATATATATATATATATATATATATATATATATATATATATATAAGAGAGAGAGAGAAAGTCCAACAAAAATGTATGCACACTTCAGGAAAGGAAACACTTGTATTTCATAGTGTTTATCAAATTGCGATAACACTGTTTACTATGGCGTGGCCCAAAAGAATGTTTTGTATTTCAGAAAACTGACTACATTGGCGGCCCTTAGACAAGAAATTGTAAATGCATGTGTAGCAATCCCACTGGAGACTTTGGTCAACGTTATCCAAGCAGTAGTTCATCGTACTGTTAAATGTCTGGAAACTAAAGGCGATCTGTTTTAGCATCTCTTGTCTGTCTTACCTGTAGAGTCCAAAAGTAACTTGTATTAATCTCGTGATGCCTGAATAAATTTAGTATTACAATATCTATACAAGTTTTTCCTTTCATGAAGTCTGTATACAATTTTTATTTATTTATTTTACGGTCTTTGTATATACCTAGATTTTAATCTATAGCTTCGGCTTGGAACAAAGAGCCCGTATACAGATTAAGGACGCATTTAGGCCATCCGTATAAGCAGAAATGAGAGTTAATGAAATGCATTCTATTCAAGCTATTGTTCTCACCTTGATTATTATAGACGCAGCATTTCGGCCATTGTTTTCAATTATTGGTGGGTAAAACAATATATTTCGATTTGTTGGGTTTGGCAGGATGGTCTACTCTGTAATTTTTAAATATTCCACCCCCCTTTTTTTACATTGAATATGAATGAATTAAGGTATTGCAGGAACTTAAACGTATTTTCAATGTGTTTCTCCTCATCATGTAAATATTGAGATCTATCCATTTTTAAATAAAATCAAATGATTATCCCAGATTTTATTTTGGTGTTATGGTGAAAATAGAAGTTCATGACATCATCCTTATTAATTAATTTTCAATGGGCACTTAGTTTAAGACTATTGTCATTACGGAGTAAAATATCTAGGAAACGTAAAGTATTATTTGTATCTGTTTTGTAAGTGAATTCTATTGACTTTGTTCAGCTTATCTGCAAGATCAAGTTATTTTGCGGAGATATATTAACTCTTTGTTGCATATTGGTTACAATTGTAATCAATATGCAACAAAGAGTTAATAGAAAGTCATCAGAAATATGTTGATTGTTTAGATAATATATTTTGGAAATATATTCAAGAAAGTCTAAGAGAATGCATGTTAACATCTCGCTTAGTGGTGATTCTATTGGTCATGCCAATTTTTGTTTATAAAATTATTGTTAAAGTTGAAACAGCATTAATTGGTGATGTGACAAAGTTTTTACTCTTTTGGCCACTGGTAGGGAGAGGATTATATTTTAAGCCTTTGCTAATAGAAATATTAGTGTGAATGGGATTTAGTATTTGTATTTACACCATCCAGTTTGTCAATCATGTTTATTAATCTTAGTCTTTCAACCAGGTTGCCTGAAATTTTAGAAGGGTTAAAGTTCTTGTTATGTCTTTTGCCACTTTGTAGGATGTGCTGTAAATAACTCATACAATATGGCAGATCATAATGCCTGCTCTGTTATATTTTTACACTTTGTCATTGATTTTCCTAAAATTGTTCTTGATATTTAAAAATTTATATATCGTTTTCCCATATACAGGGTGGTTCAAAAGTAGGTGGAAAATAAATTATAACATTTATTTTGATTACATATACAATTATTACATTGACAATTGAATTTTATCTTATACAATAATACAAAAGCACTTTTATCAATGCAGGTGCTCAAACTGTTGTTCATCACAATTTAGAGCTTTTAAGTCTACCCTCACACTTCGACAAACATTTGTGCACAATCTCTTTGTGTATTAATGTCTTGAAATGTATCTGTTATGTAATTTTTCAAATCACCAACACTTCTTGGTTTTTGACTATAAACTTTGTCCTTGAGGACTCCCACAAAGAAGAACTCCCTTGAGGTTAAGTCACGTGAACGTGCTGGCCAATCAATTAAGCCTCTTCAGCCAAATCATTTTTCAGGAAATGTTTCATCAAGAAACACACGGACTTGAATAATATAAAATAATGTACCCCATTGTAATAAGATAACTGATACACAAACCTATTCCACCTACTTTTAGACTACCCTGTATATAATTTTCTGGGGTAGGTGTGTGTGTGTGTGTGTGTGTGTGTGTGTGTGTGTGTGTGTGTGTAATGTCATATAGTGAATGCTGGATAATCTTTTCAAAGATAAAGGCATATTTAACTCTTTGTTGCATATTGGTTACAATTTTAACCTTTCTGTAACGTTTGTTGCACATTGGTTACAACTGTAACCAATATGCAACAAAGGGTTAATATTTTTGTTGTAAATTCTCAAGAACAAAATAAAACGTATAACTCCACTTTCATCATATGTCTAAGTTTTATTAATTCTATAAAATTATTATTTAAGCTGAAATACCATTAATTGGTGATCAGACAGAAGGTTTTTACTCTTTTGGCTACTGATAGGGAGAGGATTATTTAGATTTCGACATTGAATAACCCATATTGGTTTTGATGTGCCACTAAACAATAAAATAAAGGAAACTAAAGAAAAAACTATACTTCTCCTATGTGCCATGTCCTTTCAGGACGTAGGCAATCATGGCTCTCCACACTTACCTGTCTTTTTTTTTTTTTACTATGATGTTCACAGTGTACAAGATTTAAGAACCACAGATTAAGAGGCACCGCACCCAGTAAGGTGACTATGCCCCTAAGATGCAAGCGGTGGGGGAGGTTGCTGGAAGTGAAAAAGAAAGAAAAGATTTTACAGGGAACCGGATATACAATCCTAAACATGGAACTTTAGATGAACTTCCGGTCTTGTTCAAAACAGCAGGCAGATACAAGAACCGGACGATAGGCAAACCTATCTATCGATTCCTTTGTACCTCTTAATAAATTTTGTCTTTTTGCGATCTCTTCCAAACCCTGCTCCGCCATCCACTTATTCAAGGTCTCCACGTAAGTTATACGTTGTTTTTCTCTGTCCGTTTTGCCTTCAATCTGTCCTGTGAGTATCAAATTTCACAAGTCCTCTTTCCTCATTATGTGCCCTAGAAAGTTTAGCTGTCTCTTCCTGGTGTAAAGTATAAGTATCCTTTTTGTTTCCATTTTCTCTAAAACTTTGTCATTGATCATGTGTTTGGTCCATGGTATTCCCAGCATCCTTCTGTAGAACCAGGTTCCTGCTGCTTCGAGTCTCATCTTTGATTGTTCAGCATTCACAGCCATACAGGAGAGCAGATATCACATAAAAGTTCTGTCTTCATTTCTTTGTGTATAACGATATGTTTCTGTCTCTTATTATGGATTCATACCTTTTCCAAGACAAAACTTTATAAAAAAAGAAACTATTATCTGGAATTGAAATGAATGCAATGATAGTGATGTGGCTTCCCTCTGTCTTTTCTGTAAGTATTTTCATGAAAACTGCTCTGTCGAGGTTTTTTCCTCTGGTACTCCGACCACATGTATTCACTCATGTTACTAGATTGGCATCTAGGTCCCACCCTTTTACTGTTGAGATAGTTAATGGAACCACCTCTTCTACAGAAGCTAATAAATATTTTTCCCAATTTTTAAATATCTATTTTTAGAAGGGAAAATATTGTTGATCATTTTCTGGCGTGATGGTTGCTTGGTACTTCGAAGGCTATTTTGAGTTTTAGTAACATTACTTAAATCTATCGAATTTTTATACAATTTTTTACAGGATTCCACACGTCTGCATATCTTATTACATACTATGTACTGTTTTGGAATGGTTCGCCTAGTTCAGAAATAAAGATTCTGATTTGGAAGACAAACAATTGTTTTGAACAGAGTGCAGTTGGTGATGATCAAAATAAATATTATTGCCGAAAATGTAATAATAATATTTTTATAGATTTTTAAATTTGTAATAATTGTCGGAATTTCTGAAATGAGGAGTTTATTGGGATTGTCATATTTTATTGTGGCGGAACTACTTGATTATAATAGACGTGGCTGAGGTTGAGAACGTTGAAAGAAATTCAATTGAACTTTTCCAAAAAGAATCAATTTCAACAAGTGGAAGAATTTTGCGTAAATTCCATTATTCTGTGTGACGAAGGTTCTCTTGTCTTCTGTTGTGCTCATCTAGTGATATCTCATTTCGTATTTTTCATTTTTCATTCACCTACGCCTAGTTATTACAATTTCTCTTTCCACTGAGGTTGAGTCTCTACTACTCGGCAAAGAGTTTGAATTCATTACTGTCACCAATGTGCGTATGTGGTGCAGTGGATATCGGCTCGGAACGAGAAATCGGATAGCCGAGATCGAATACCAGTTGAATTCGTTACATTCACTTACCCGCAAATATCCTTGGGAAAGGTATTAATCCATCTCTTCCCTCCAGTTATGGGTTAAATAACAAAACAGATTGGGTTCTATAGCCTTGGCTGGCAACCAGTCTACCGCAGAAAGCAATGGCAACCTACTGCGGGATAATCTTCGGCCCAGTCAGTCATATCTCTCTTGAGACATGATCGCCCAAGCATGTATCACGTATGGCACTTAACTGACTGTCACCAAATCGAATCCATAGCTGGCGCCTTTCGACGTGGTGCAATGGTTAACAAGCTTGTCTCGCTAGGACCTGTTGCATTTTAGTGAGTTCAATCTTCACTGGGTACTCCTGTACTCTCAGCCTTGTGCTACATCTAAGAGGCGCTTAGAAAATCAGCATCGAATCTATAGCTGCATCTATCGCTAGGAAAGTTAGGTCACTCTGTTGGGCCAGAAGTATTTTTACATCAGAATCTTTTTTTGTTCGTGCCTTAGATACTGTTGCCATATCTGGTCGGGTCGAATAAAATCCAAAGGAGGATCTGCAATATATCTTGGCAGCTCGCTTTCAGTTATTTTTTCACAGACGAAATTTGGCTTCCCTCTGTGTTTTTTTTTTTTGTTCAAATATTTTTACGGCTTTTTTTTTTTTTTTTTTCAAATATTTTTACGGTTTTTTTTTTTTTCAAATATTTTTACGGCTTTTTTTTTTTTTTTTTTCAAATATTTTTACGGCTTTTTTTTTTTTTATATTTTTACGGCTTTTTTTTTTTTTTTAAATATTTTTACGGCTTTTTTTTTTTCAAATATTTTTACGCCTTTTTTTTTTTCAAATATTTTTACGGCTTTTTTTTTTTTCAAATATTTTTACGGCTTCTTTTTTTTTTCAAATATTTTTACGGCTTCTTTTTTTTTCAAATATTTTTACGGCTTCTTTTTTTTTTCAAATATTTTTACGGCTTTTTTTTTTTTTCAAATATTTTTACGGCTTTTTTTTTTTTTTCAAATATTTTTACGGCTTTTTTTTTTTCAAATATTTTTACGGCTTTTTTTTTTTTCAAATATTTTTACGGCTTCTTTTTTTTTTTTTTTCTAAATTTTTACGGCTTCTTTTTTTTTTTTTCTAAATTTTTACGGCTTTTTTTTTTTTTTTTCAAATATTTTTACGGCTTTTTTTTTTTTTTTCTAATATTTTTACGGCTTTTTTTTTTTTTTTCTAATATTTTTACGGCTTTTGCTCTGATGAGCTTGTTTCCCTGGTGCCCTGACCACATGCATTTGCTCGTTTTTTTTTTTGTTCAAATATTTTTACGGCTTTTTTTTTTTTTTTCAAATATTTTTATGGTTTTTTTTTTTTTCAAATATTTTTACGGCTTTTTTTTTTTTTCAAATATTTTTACGGCTTCTTTTTTTTTTTTTCAAATATTTTTACGGCTTTTTTTTTTTTTTTTCAAAAATCCCATCCATCTCTCATCCTTTCTTCGACATTTCCTGTACCATGTTTTTTTCTCTCTCTCTGTAACCTCCCTACTGGATTGCTATATGATGTCTATTCTTCAATATGGCAATGAATGCTGGACTTCAAGAATGAGGGGAAGGCTTGAAGCAACTGAAATGTGGTTCTACAGAAGGATGCTGCGGACATCATGGATCGAGCACGTGAGCAATGTGGTTTTGGAAAGGATGGAAACGAAAAGGAAACTAATACTGAACATCAAAAAAAGACAGCTAAAGATCCTGGGACATATAATGAGGAAGGAAGGCTTGGGGAATCTGATACTCACAGGTCAGATAGAGGGAAAGAGAGACAAGGGAAAGCACTGTATAACATACTTAACAGGCCTGAGCAGGTGGATGGCAGAGCGGGGTTTGGTTGGGGTAACAGGAGAAAGCCACCAGGGATAAGGAGATGTGGAGGGCTCTGATCGCCTACGTCCTGAAGGGACAGGGCACACAGAAGAAGAAGAAACTCCTGCGCATCAGTTCTTTCAGTTACTGAATTCTCTTAGCTTGAGTGTTTTAGTCATGTTATCAGTAATTATCCTTAAACCGTATTCATTCAACTAAATTTTGGTTTGTTTCAAAGGTCACGCCCATATTTTTCACCAACCAATTTGAATGGGTAATTGACGATAAAAACAATTCTCCGGGTGTAAATTATGACAACTCATCATCCCAGAAATTCAAATAGAAACTAAATTTGCAATTGGTTAATTAGTAGGTTCGACTGGGAGCTCTCACCTTGGATAACAGTCAGTTAAGAGAAGGCGTGTCCTGAATTGAGTTTCTTCAAAAGCCTTCCGCCCACATATTCATTTTCATTATCTGTCCTTAACCCGAGAAAAACAAACGGACTTCAGTCACACCTTGAAACTTGAACGAAGATAACTCACACTTGTGGAAATTGTAGTTTATTGTCGAAAACAACTTCTTTGCTACTCGTCTTCAATAAGTAAGTTGCAGTTTGGATTTATTTTCAACTCTTTTTCTCCTTTCACGAAAAAGGTTTGCCCTCCCGTTTTTGTCGTTTCATGCGCTAGTCTCTTTGTTTTCCCATTCGTTTTTTGAAGTTTTTAGAAGAACCTAACAATGTAAAATCCGCGATTAACAACGCTGCACCACAGGAATTTTTTTATTTATCGTAAATGAGCCCGTTTCTAAGCTGACATAGAAAGGTTTGAACTTTAACTCCCTTGTATTTGAGTTTCGTAAACTTTAACACGTAAAATAAAATACACTTCATGAAAAATAAATATTTTTATTTTAAGAAATTGCCAAATCGGTCGATTATAGTAGCGGAAAAATGATTCTTGTTTATCTTCGTAATGCTTGAAACAGACGACGGTTGCTTGAAAGACAACTTCTGGAAGTGGGTATTATTGTCCATTCACATTAAAGATAACGGTTAAAACTCGATTTCATATTCAATTATAGGGATGAACATGTGGAAACCTTGTATATGTCGTCTGCGCAGGTTTTTACTGGCTCTCATCTCATGTGACTAAGAAACAAGAACTTTTGTTGTACACTTTGTCTCTGTTTCTGCTATTTTGTTTCCATCAAAATATGTCGATCGAATTGTCGCAGTGATGACATATTGTTTGATTATTATAAATACACACGATTTTCATTCTGAGATGATCGATCTATTTAAGCAAAGTCTCCTTTGTTTATTTGGTGCTACTGTTGCGTGAGGTCTACCTCAACATATGGACTATCCAGGTCCAGCGCAGAGATCTATCATGCCCCTCCCCTCGTGTGGCTATTATGTGGATCCAGCGACATGAGCACACACACAGGCAATTTAGTGATCGTGATTGGGTGCTAAAACGATGGTTCTCAAGAAAATGCGAGGTGTTGGTTGTCAACAGTTCCAGTCGCATCTGGGTCATTTTTGCTCGAAGATGATGAGAAAAAATTCAATGATCCATTCGTAGAAGATATACGAAGTGTTTATCGCTAAAATAAATACATGTATTGTATTTGCTAGTGTGTTTATTTTTACCTCTCTACTTTTTCAATATAAATGGTACATGTCATAGACATATAAGTATTAAGGTTTAAATAAATAAGCATACACATACAATATTATATTATAGTTTGATGCTTCTATAGACTTCACCGTAAGTAGAGCTAACGCTATATTAGCACCATTTATTTCATATCTCATTGAAGAAACGTCAAAATTTCATAACGGTCCGTTTAGATAGAATCAAAAAGAGCAAATAACATACAACCTCAAACATGGTAAACTGTGCCTCGAGATCGGTTTAATGTGGGGTGCGCATTCGTGTACATATAAATCAGCGACTAAAACTCCCCACGACCCGCGGCCACTGCCATGCCTGCGTCTTTATCTACCGACCCCACACTTCGTTATACTGCAGGGTTGGTTTCTCTGAGACCAGGCTTCTCCTTATTACAAAGATTTTATTTTGACACTGTGAAACACAATGTACTCACAAAAAGAAATTTAAATTATTTTGAAAGTACGGAGGCTAGATGATTTCTATTAAAATTTTCAATTAGTAAATATAGTCTTCACTTAATAACCTAAGGTATACAAGCTTTTGAAATATTTAAAAAATATTTTTTAAAATTTATAAATTATTATAATTGAAAAAAATTAAAACAATTCTGAAAATTTCATGATTAATCGAAAGATTTTACATCAGACTATAATGTCTTTGATTTATATTATTTATTAAAGCAATTAAAAGCTTATCTAATTAAATGATGGCAATTTTATTGCATTTTTTATTTTACTATTGGCAGCAGACTTTCAGAAAAAGTGTCAAATGGTTGAAAAAATAATAGATGATTTACATCCACAAATGAGTCCTACATTTAACTAATAAAATCAGATTTGTCTACAAAATTTAATTTCTTGAAATTTTAGGAATTTATGTAGAGGGTGGGAGGTAACATGTGAAAAATATTTTTACCAAGATTTTTTTTAATAATAATTTAAAAAATAATTTAATTCATTTTTGAATAAGTTTCATTAAAATTCGACAATTATTTGTTTTTTACAAGAATTTCCAAATTAATGTGTTTGTCACCGGCAAAAAAGTGGGTGATGTAATTATTATTAAACTCTCGTAATGATTTGCTTACCTGTTATCTAAAATCAAAACAAGTTTGTTTTTTTTACCAAAATTTCGAAAGGTGTTAGAAAAGATGAAAATTTTTTTAAAAATAATTGAAAAATACTTTGATCTTTTCTTCTAATAATGACAAAAACATTTTGATGGGAAAAGTTTGTTTTTATTAAGTTTGGGACCTTTTTTCTTCATACGATGCTGTTTTTTTTCTATTTATATGCCAGGCCCGAGACTTATTGAGGGATGTGGTCTATATTCCAAATTTAAATCTTGTGACGTTTATAACGAATCTCAAGTGTGTTACGAATTTTAAATTTGAAAATTAGAATTCGTGTCCGTTCGTTACGAAAGAGTTTCAGTGTGAAATGTGTTACGATATTCGATAGCTTTAGCAAACATCTGACCCTGGTGAGCATTTTGAAGCCTGAGTTGGCAAACCCGATAAGTCACTTGAACTTTCCTTGATTAATTGAATATATTTACAAATATACAAACGATTTAAACCACACTACAGCTTCCGTTTCTAGTGTGGAACTTTTAATTAAAGCTCACAAAAAATTCTAGTCTTCTACCTTGTAGCGTCGCTGGTAGCGAAACTCGGAGAATTTGGGATAATGCAGTGTATAAAATCATGTTAAAATATTCTTGGTTACTACGAAGAATCGGATTGAACTGAATTTACATCTTCGATGGGATGAAAAAGTGGGACGAATATTTTATGACTCTTTAAAAAAAATAGGCTTATAATTTTGTAGAGAATTAAATTTACTTGATTTTGATATTTCGGTATAAATTTCATTATTCTAGCAGGTCTAAAATTTGTTTTATAGAATTGAAGACTTAACTTATCAATCAACCTTCGTAATTCCAAAGAACATTAAATTGACTTTATTTTGATTCTACTTTAGTTTCATTATGCAGTCGGATCTATAATTTGTTTTACAAGGCTAGAGACATTCCATATCAATCAAAACTCGTACGAGACAAGTTTGCCCCATTCTGTGATATTCCCCTCTGTGAATTATTGCGTCAGAGGAGAGAAAGTGCAAGAAGATAGAACTCATGATTGTTAGCAAAAGGGAGAGTCCAACATGCAAAGTACAAATCGGGGTTACCAAGATCAAAACAGTACAATTTAAATATCAGGGAAATGTCTTCACAGTTGGCGGAAAGTGCGACACAGAAATTCGAAGGCGTAATGGAATATCAAAAGTTACATTTGAAAGGCTAAGCAGAGTATTAAGAAACAGGAAAAATTCGTTAGAAACAAAGAAGAATACTGAACTGCTATTTAATATCAATCTTCAAATATGTCAGCGGATGTTAGACAAGCTCGTCAAAGATGAAGACTTGAAGCAACAGAAATGAGGTTATACAGAAGGATACTGAGAATATCATAGGCAAAACATGCGAGCAATGACAAAGGTTTCAGGAAACTGGAACCAAAAATGACTTTTACACTTAACATCAGAAAGAGAACATAATGAGAAAAGAGGGCTTGGAAATTTTGATACTCACAGGACAGATTGAAGTCGAGACCACCTAACCTACCAAACGATTTTGGGTAAATGGATCACGGATCAAGGTTTAGGTGAGATATCAAAGAGACAATTTATTAAGAGATACATTACGTACATGGAATTCGGGAGTGCCATGATCATCCATGTCCTGAATGGAAACGGCTCATAGAAGATAGAGAAACGAGAAATGGAATTTAGATTGAAATTTGAAGAAGGTATCAAGGGTTAATATTTCACAACTAACACCGATCTGAACCTTGAAACACACACCACATAAGACCTGAGGAAATATTCAATTGTATACAAAACTTAAGCTATTTTGACAGAACAAAAATTGAAACCCTGCATTTATTCACCACCCATCAGGAGTAAATGTGACACCTTAATTGTAGCGAGAGCCGGCGGTACATACATTTTTTTAATATACTGTCAGGAAAAATTAGCAGCCACAAAATATGCAAACAAACCTCATCCATGCACAGAAAAATAAAAACTCATTTAGAAAATAATAAATTAAATATACAAATATAGGCTACAAATACATAAAGTCAATTCCAATTCCCTCAATAGAATAACACATAAATAAACACTACCAAAGAAAAATCAACACAAAAAGATTGAAACTGAATTAAAGAAGAACAAACTAAAAATCCTATTTAACAGGTAATTTAAATTTATTTTTATGACTGCATTTAAAAATGATTTCATTTCTTTGGTTTAATAGCCGGCTAGTTTTTCTAAATTTGATTATTCTAATTTTCTCATCTAAGCATAATTACATCTATTTTTGAAACTATTAGGAGTATATAATGTGTGTGTAATATATATATATATATATATGGTGTTGCAGCAAAATCCGACACTTGACAAAAACAAAACGAAATAGGCAATAAAAACAAAAATTGTATATGCAGTTTATTTAGCAACAATTAGTCATATTATTTTTCAATGTAACCGCCGGCGGTGGCGGCGACCATCTCAAGGAGGGCGCGAAATGGGTCACACGCTTTGACGACCATGTCCTTATCCATAGCGGCGAACGCCTCCACGATGGCAGCTTTCAGAGAGTCGACTGTGTTATGGGTGTGCTTGTTGGTATTGGCCTCGATCACGCCCCCAGAAGAATTAGTCAAGGGGGTTGCAGTCGGGTGAGAAGGGCGTCCACAAGTCCGGCGACCAGTGGTGAGGAACATTGTTGAGCAGCCACGCCTGGGTCGTATTGGCCTTGTGTGCCGGAGCGAATTCCTACTGGAAGACGTAGGGGTGTCCAGCAGCGATCTCGTCCATCCAGGGCTTCACCACGCTACTCAGCAGGATAATGGGTTAATAGGGTGGGGGGATAGAGGATTAAGATGTCGTGGAAAGCTAGATTTTTTGGTGTCTGTTAAGAAACATTTGAATGTATAGATTTGTATTATGACATGTCAGCAATGGTGTCGAATGTTTTCATGGAATGGTTACAGATTTATCACTTAAAGTTATTTGGTTAACCTAGTCCAACACTTTGAATTTCACCTCCTCAATTGATAGGATATAATAACAACTGTGTTGTTTTTAAATTTCTATATGGAACGATTCCTAAAATGTGTGTGTGTGTGTGTGTATATATATATATATATATATATATATAGAGAGAGAGAGAGAGAGAGAGAGAGAGAGAGAAGTAAAAACCAACACTCAACCATATCAACTATGAACACGGCCACAATGTGCTGACCGTGTTTTGAAAATAAAACATTCTTATAACTCTAGCTACATGCATAAAACAATCTATATATTCAATTAAAATAAAATTAATCCTTGTTCGAAGTACAGCCGAAAGTGCTTGGATAAATAAAAAAATCATACAATTTTTATATAATTTATGTACTAAAAAGAAAAATATAAGATCGCATGAAAAATTATATAAAAAAAAAACTTAACCACGGCACCTTGTCTGTCATTTTTGGCGAAACTTTCTTAAAAGAAGGATTACTGCCTAAACACACACGCACACACACACACAGATATCGCGTGTGTGGAGGAGGCACTGATGTCAACTCCAAGAAACGACTGTCAGTTTTATGCGTGTATGCTCCATACAACGTATCGATTAATTTTACCCATGAATATAGCATACCGTAAAAGTTTATTTTATTAGTGTGTGTGTGTGTGTGTGTGTGTGTGTGTGTGTGTGTGTGTGTGTGTGTAACATACAAATTAGAAATCACTTCAATATAAGATCAGTTCATTCTAATACTGGTGGCTTTGGGTACCTCTATGCAGTTAAATATTCGGTTCTAAAGCCTTGTTTGGCAACCAGTCTACCACAGAAAGAAATGGCAACCTACTTCGGCAAAATCTTCTGCCTCATTAACCATGAATCGAAAGAGACATGAGCACTCACGTGATGGCACTTAACTGATTGACTGGTTGATGAGTTTGTTTCTTAGCTCAATTAAATCTGAGAAGTTACTTGAATCCTCAGGAGGCACTCCATACTTGCGACCTTGTGTCACATTTAAGCTGCACTTAGTAAATCAGTAATGCAGGCGACTTGTATTACAAAATCAACATTCTTGGGTATTAGTTCCTTTATTTTCATAAATGCAAGATCACTTGAGCATTATTATTGTTAACAGGGGATTTATTGACTCAAGGTGAATTTTGGTTAAATATTTAAGTCAAGGAGTTCTTAAATTTGGCCAGGGAAAATTTTCAAGCAGTTGTTTAATTTTCATTTTTATCTTTTTTTTTTTAATCAGTCGAGAGGAAAAGAGGTACTCCAAAACAGATAGAAATTAAGGGCTTCATAATTTACCTAAAGTTTCATTGGCCTGGTCCATTGTTATCGACTAACAATGGCTCAACTTTTTATCGGTCGCTGATAAAAAACAAATGATGAAAATTTACGTTATTATCGTTAGCCTCTTTTGTTTCATTATCAAATAATTTTTTTTCTTCTTCCTTTCAATAAGGAAGGGGAAGATTCCGAAAATTTTGCAGCCCGATCCACTTCCCAAAATATTAAAATGCTCAGAAAATAATGAAATTAAACAAAAAAGATTTATTTAAATATCCTCCCTGTTATAATAAAGACCGTTATTCATCTATCTATCTATCTATCTATCTATATATATATATATATATATATATATATATATATATAATTTCCCTCGTGTCACAGTCACGGGGAGGGATAACCTGTGAGGAAATAGCTAGTAATCCTCTCAAATATTTTGCCGTCATAGTTTTGAAGTTTATGCACAGTTAACGCATTTAGTTTAGTTCATTCACAATGCTGGATGAATAAATATTAATATTTGTTTTAAATCAGCAGAATTTTATCTTTGAAAATTTCCTATAACTTTAACACAGAATTTTTGTTAAATCAGTCCAAACTGGATTTATATTTGAAATAATTTTAGAAATGCATGGGCGAATTTACGCATAAATCTTCCAGGGTAGTTTAAAAACGTTAGCACTCGGTTAACAGTAACACAAAACAGGGTGGGGATAACATGTGAGGAAACAGATAATAATCCTCTCAAATATTTGCCATCATTTATGACGGCAGGGGTACACTCGTAATTTATAAAATATCTAATCATAATTTTCAATGACTGCAGCTCAACAAGAAAACAAATTTTTTATTCTACGTTTTAAAGAAATCTGCGCTTTTCTCCGAAAAAAGATCTTTGTGAGATTATTTTCAATTCTTCATCGCTTCTGGATGTTCCATCATTTATAAATGGTTCTAGCGACCAAAAGAAATGAAAATCTGTAGCTGTAAAATTTGGTGAATACGGAAGATGCAGAATAACTTTTCATCCTAACAATATTTTTCTTTTCTTGTGTTTCTTTTACAAAATGTGCTCACCTTTTCTGTTTACTGAACTAATACACCTCTAACGTAATGCTTCTTTTATGAGATTAAGTTTCTGGCAATAAACATTTTCAGTGTTGGTTTTCTCATGTTGCGGTTGGTTTCTGGCTAAATCACATTGAATTCCTGTCATCAAAGTTAAAAACAATAGTGAATCGGGTCAGTGACTGCTTGAGAATAACAGGTGCTGTAGGCTTAAATGTGCGGCGATGTAATGGGTAAAAGTTCGGAATTTTTAATTAGAGAGCACAGTTTCAATTCCAGTTGGGTTCATTATATTAACTTCCCTACAAATACCCTTGGTAAAGGTATTAATCCACCACTTCTTCCCCATCTATGGGCTAATTAGTAAGACATATCACTAAAACCATTATTATCTCTAAAATGCATTGCGTACAAAATATTATTTCGGTATTAAATAACTCATATGGGTTGATATGCTATTAAAGAAATTTTTTTTTATTAATTTCATGATTTATTCCTTTTTTTTTCTCGATTTTTTTTACATGATAGAGAAATCCATCAAAATTCATTACAGCGAACTTTTCCAGAAAGTAGAAATGAAAATAGATTTTTTGAAAATCGAATAGTCAAAATCAACACACACACACACACACTGGAACCTGTCGTATACGACCATCTTCGTCAGTTGTAACCTGTTGTTAACGACCTGTTGATTTGCTAATGTTAATTGACCCGCGACCAGCGACTAACATCAACAAGTGAAAATCACTGATCAAGTGGCCGCTTTAAAAAATTCATTTTAGTCGTACACTGCGAACTTCTAAATTAGAAGAAACTAAATGAATAATCTATTTCATTTTGATTTGATCTAAGCCAGGAATACTTCCTCATTGTTTTGTTATTGTAGTGTTATTTCTTGTTGAATTGTACATTGCCTGAGTTCACCTCAAGGTCAAATATCGGCTGTGTTGTACACTATGCATTGCATTTGACATGTTCAAGCGATTTATCGCAGTCTCTGTACTGACTTGGATAAATTCAGGAATAGGGAAAATCACAATTATGCCCCTTTCTCAAATGTCTATCTCTTTCGTTCCTTTATTTTTTGTGTATCTATCGCTGTCAGTTTTTTGTATGTTTTGTTTTGTTTATTTTTTTCCATTTATTATCGCAGATTCTCTTTTGCTATCACTCACTTCTAAAAAAAAACTGAAACCGTATACGTAGCGAATTTTTCCAAACTACGGCCATATCACGTTGAATACACCGGTTCTCGCTTGATCACCGAAGTTAAGCAACGTTGAGCCTGGTCAGTACTTAGATGGGTGACCGCTTGGGAATACCAGGTGCTGTAAGCGTTTAGTGACGGATGTGCGTTGTGGTGCAGTGAATATCGGCTCGAAAGAGAAATCGGTGAGCAGAGTTCGAATTCCAGTTGAATACCCTGCATTCACTTAAGCACTGGTACCCTTGGGAAAGGTATTAATCCGTCCCTTCCCTTCAGTTATGGGTTAATAACAGGGTAGGACTTGGGGACCCTGCCCTAAAAACAAATCCCAATGAATCTTGATACTCGAAAAAGAAAAAGGTATTACTAGACACAAAACTTATATAAAAACAACAATAATTTGTTGAAAGAAAAAGGTATTACCAGCAGTAAATAAATAAAATTTAATTGGCAATAAATGACCCGCCGAGGTTGATATGCTATAAAAACAAAACAACCAACTACATATTTTAGTACAGACACGAAAAGGAAAGCAATAACTGAGTTTTTTTAAAAGTCCATTGAATAAATATTTTTTGTGAATAAATATTTTGGTCTCTTGTTGACCGTTGTAAATACGTTTTTTAAAATTTTTAAATGAATTATGCTGAATAAATTTCTTCGGTCATTTTCTTATGTTCTCATGTATTTATTACCAGATTCGATGGTGAAATCCTAATATGTACATTCTGATGAGTGGAATATACGTTCCTGGCGTAAATAGGTCATGACTATGAGCCTTTAGTGAGCGACCATCTGCTGTATACGACCAGCTAATGGCGGTAGGGTGGTCGCATACGACAGGTACCACTGTATATACATAATGAAAAAAAGTGTGGTTGCTTCTACACAAGCCTTCATCAAGATAATCTAATATTATGTGCAGGTAGTCTGGCTGTTGATTCTAAGAAATGAGCTGCTTGACTCTCATACGTCAAAACGGCGGGAGAGGTCCTATTATATATATATATAGCCAGCGTTCCCTGAAGATCCGTTTAGGTGAAATCTTGGTAGGTGTGCTGGTTTTCTAGGTTTAATTTACTTATTCTGTTCTGCTTAAGTATTGAGCGCTTTTTTGTTAGTTGATAACTCGTTTCGGTTTTTTCCTTTGGGCTACGTACTGGCTTGGTCTGAATCTCTTTAGCTGATGTTCATGTGCTTAGCTCTTTCTTTTTTACAACCATTTTTACCTTCCACTTAGATACCAGGAGGGTTTTTCGAAACGAGTATAGTTATAGGCTTGTGTTTTTATATATAACGAACGCCCATAGCCCAGAGGTAGAATCGCCGACTGATTCGATCGGGTTTCAGTCCCGAGTTAAAAAGCAATCGGAGTCTAACCGTACTGATGAGCTGTGATACAGCGAAACGGATCTGTCTGTGGATGACTATGGTATATATATATATATATATATATATATATATATATATATATATATATATATATATATTACTTTCCTCTCCTGACTGTTCCGTGCTAGATATTATTTCAGATAATGTAGATAAAGTCATTTCCTACCACCGGTTAGCTAATATATTTATGTCCGTTAACTTCAATGCAAAGTTACTGAAAAACTGTCA
Source organism: Ascarosepion bandense (assembly GCA_037127315.1). Taxonomy (NCBI): domain Eukaryota; kingdom Metazoa; phylum Mollusca; class Cephalopoda; order Sepiida; family Sepiidae; genus Ascarosepion; species Ascarosepion bandense. The sequence continues at coordinate 1,791,521 of JBBBDQ010001954.1, forward strand.
CTGATCTTGCCGGTGTCCATACCCTGAACTTCTGAGTCTCTCACGCAAGTGGTGGATTTCCCTATGCATTTCCCCAGTAACACTGAAGATCCCACTTCCTCTCTAGATCTCTACTTTACTTCTATCCCTGATTTTTGCCATCTTGGCAACCCTGAGCATGCCGTGCTTTCCGTTAATATCTCTTTCCATCCCCCATCTTCAAGGAACCTGCTACCAAAGAATGGAATAGGAGTCGTTCCTTTGAAACAAACTTTTGAGTTTCACTTTTGAAGACTGTGCCTCTGAGGTCTGCTCCTAGGTGAAAGCTGGCATCGACGCTTTCATCCAAGCGAGGAAATACCGACTTGAACTTAGTTCTTCTCATGGTTCTCTCCTGATTATTTGGCTGTCATTGTCCAGAGGAATCACTTCTTCCAGTTTAACCGGAACGACGCGTCTGACTTCAATAAGCACCTTTTTATCGCTGCTCGTAATGAATGCATGTATGTCCTAAATTATGATAAGCTGTTGTTTGCCGATAGAATGAAGCGGCGTATAGTATCTCACTCGTTTGATTCCAAAGACTACTGACAGTTCTGCAAAAGCGTGCTAAACATCGGCAAACCCCCGATCCCTTTTGAGATCCTCACAGCCACAGCAGACAAGTTGTGTACTTTTCCTGCAAATTCTCTTTCAACTACACATTTGTCTCATCTGGAATACCCACACACGACTTCCTACCCAGAACTGAGTGATGTATACATAACCTTGTTCCTGGTCTCTAATATAATTTCAAAGTTCGACTCCCATAGGCTAACGGAGGTGATGGTATTCCAGTCATCGTCCTGAAAATATGTGCACCAGAACTCTCTCCTGTCCTCTCCAAACTCTATAACTATTCCTTCGCTGCTTCTTGTTTTCCTGCTTGTTGGAAGTCCTCCTCTGTAGGTCCTGTTTTTAAAAAATCTGGGCAAACCTCTGACCCTATCAACGTCTTACAGATTTTGGCAAAGTGTTCGAGGCTATTATCAATGCTGAAATGGTTCATCATCTCAAGACCTACTTTCTGATAAGCAGTATAGCTTCCACTTCGTCAGGTCTACTGCAGATGTGCTAACGGTCACACTGAATATATATATATATCAGAATCTTGATAAGAATTTCGAAGCTCGTATGTCTCAAAAGCGTTTGACAGGGTTTGGCATGCTGGTTTTCTGCACAAGCTACAGGGCTACGGTATTTCACGATGAGTGTTCGATTTATTTCAATCGTTCCTATCAAATCGTGAAACTAAGGTCATCTTGAACGGGCATGCTTCCAGATCCTTTTATACAAATGTAGGCGTACCTCAAGGCTATATTCTAGGTTCTATGCTATTCTTGGTCTTTATTAATGATCTTCCTGATGTAAGCAGTTCCCAAGTATGCATCTATGCAGATGACACGACCATTTATTCCCATGTCAATTTATGGTTATTGAATCATTACGATTCTATTCATTTTTCAGTTAATCCAAAACAGAACTTAATATCGCCTTTAGAATGTGTATTAATTTTGGAAATTATACATTCGGTCATACATTAACCGTTAAGTGTCAGATCGTGTTATTTTCGGTAGTCACAATTATTTTTGGTAGGGTTACTGTTTTTTCACAGATTGGACATGCTTTTATTTAATATTTTATTGTTATGTAGTGGATATATTCATCAAAGTTCTTGACAAAACTATAACTAACCTTAATATTGTTTTTGTTGAAAAAATTTTTTAGCGTAGAAGAATAGTTGAAATGCTTGTGAATTGAATTTAAGAACATTTTTTCGATATTTGTTTTCACTTTATGACTAAAAGGTGCGTTAAACAATATTATGTTACATTTCCGCGATATCGATATATGTTTGCCTTCTTTGCTTTTATCAGAGTATTCTAAATTTACATTGTGTTTACCTTTAGATAAGGCCTTAATATATTTATTGTTATCAAACACTGCCTTATTACTAGAGTCAAAAATCTAAATTGGATAGATTTATGAATATTGTTTTGTATTCTATAATGGGTTAAAATCTTTGGACGTATTTGTTGTTGTAAGAATCTTTGGTATATTTTTTGTATAGGCCATTATTTAGGTCAAAAGTTATGTCAAGTTGATCACTTTTTAGCGTTAGTGGTTGTAATGATTTTAAGTTTGTGATGTTTAAAAAATGTGATCACGTCTTTTTTTAGTCTGTCAGTTTGCTGTGGGCTTGTATTTCGTAAAAGGATATTAAAGCGTAATGTCTTATCTCGAATAGATACGTAAGTTTCTTCAATAACAAAATGCCGACCAATTCACAGACCTCCGTAGAATCATAGCAATGCAGAAATCTAGATTGGTTCTTTTGGTCCACATACATACATGTGTGTGTGTGTGTGTGTGTGTGTGTGTGTGTGTTCTCAGATGTGATCTCTAGAAAAACAATATGAATAAAGAGATAAGAGGAAAACTGTACTTAAGGCATATATAGCGGGAAATGATCTCTATCAACAGGAACGGACTGAGATAAGAAATTCAACCAGGTATGTGCGTTGTGGTGCATTGGATATCGGCTCGGAACAAAAAATCGGAGAGCCGAGTTCGAATTCCAGTTGAATTCTTTTCATTCACTTACGCGCAAATACTCTTTGGGAACGGTATTAATCCGTCTCTTCCCTCCAGTTATATGTTAAATAACAGGAGAGATTGGGTTCTTTAGCTTTGGCTGGCAACCAGTCTACCGCAGAAAGTAATGGCAACCTATTGCGGGATAATCTTCTGCCCAGTCAGTCATGTCTCTTTCGAGACATAATCGTCCAAGCGTGTATCACGTATGGCACTTAACTAACTGACGGCAACATGAAGCAGGTTCGTGTTTTACAGAACAAACCAGGTACTTTGATGCCCAAAACGAATAAGAGGACACTTTCAAAATAGCAATGTGACTGTTAGGGTTCGGATAAATCAGTAAAAGCAGAGACTTTAGTTTAAGATTGTCTTGATGATGAAGAGGCTGGGAAATCTTTTTCATACTATCTGGACTTGATAGCTCTTGTTTTTCTTTTTTAAATTTTCGACGATTCCGAGCGACGTAATTTCATAAAACATTTCAGCTGACTTTGGTGAATATATACGATCGTCTTGTAATTTGAAAATAAATTTTTTAGTAACTAAGAACATTTTGCTTTTCTTTATAGGTACATGTGCAAGATAAATTATTTCAACTGCTTGTAAAAGTCCATCAGATGACGAAACGCGTCGGCTGAGACTAAGTACAGTTTTCCTCTTGTCTCTTTTTTATTTCAGATTATATATATATATATATATATATATATATATATATATATATATAGGAAAGAATATTAATAAAAAGTTTTGAATTTAAAAATGTACTTTTTTTTGAACAGTATTTGTTTATTTTTATTATATTTTATATTTCAGACCGCCCTCGGTCCTTCATCAGAAACAACTGATTTTTAAATTTGAATTAGAAACGTATTTCACGATAGCGTTCGAATATTTTTTTGTTTACATCACGTGGTGTGTTTGTTCACACCATGCGGCACGTCCGTAGAGAAAGTCTGTTTGTTTTAGATAAAAATTTCTTGGAATATCTGAAAAAAATTTTTTAGCTATTGAAATATTTGTAAAGAGGGCGGTCTGAAATATAAAATATAATAAAAATAAACAAATACTGTTCAAAAAAAGTACATTTTTAAATTCAAAACTTTTTATTAATATTCTTTCCTATACATAAGACAGTATACGTGGATGATCATCACTATATATATATATATATATATATATATATATATATATGGGAGTTTTGCAAATGTAAACTTAATTAAATTGAAAGTGATTATCGTATGTTATGAACCGAATTGTCTTTGAGAGATTTGCTCAAGACACGTGAAATTGGAGAAATGTGTACTTAAAAAAAAATTCTCCCTTCTTCTGTTATTCTCTCCCTCTCTACCTCCTTCTTTCCGGCGTTACCCCCTTTCTCTCTGTTTTTCTCTCCACCTCAACTTCCTTCTTTCCTCTCTGCCGTCAACCAGTCTTTCATTTTTTTCTTTTTCGTGTCACCCCTCTCTCTCTCTCTCTCTTTCTCACACACACACACACACACACACACACATATTCCTATACTATACAAAATTAGGAAACAGAAATTAAAATTTCAGTATCTCCAAAACTAATAATCAAAATTTCACTGGTAGTAGACATACACCCGCCAAACAATGTCGCTAGCTTTCAGGTTACAGAAAACAACAGAAAAGAATTTATTACATATTTACTGTTTTTTATGTGTCCAAAATTAGGGACAATGAAAATTTCACGCAATTTTGATGGTTAGTTTTGGAGAAATAGAATTTTTAATTTTTGATCCCTAATTTTTGACGCTACTGTATCTTGTCATTCATGATCAGAAGATCATGTGTCACGTCTCTTCAGGAAGTGAATGATCATGGCCCACCATAACCTACTTTTGTAGCCTCTAGTATGGTTCCTTTTCATCATCCCTCTCAGTCCCTGTCCGGTCATCCACGGGTGGAACGGTGGTGTAATGGATAGCGGCTCAGATTGTAGAATCGAAGAGCCTAATTCGAATTAAATTCATTACGTGCTAATGCCCTTGCATCTTTGCTTCTATGGGTTAAATAGCAGGACAGATTGAGATCTATAGCCTTGGTCGGCAACCAGTCTACCACAGTAAGAATTAACAGCTTGTTACGCGGGAAAATCAGTTATTCATCTATTAACCGACATTCTGGGAAAAATTTTTAAGCCTTGGTTGGCCCGAAGGGCAGGATCAAAGTGTAGTATCGGTACTCAGATACTCCTTTTCAGCTTTCCGGTCGCCTGCAGCACTAGCCACTTGGTGGCGGGTGTGTAGGTTTGGAAAGCAATGAAAAGTACGCCGTAACCTCGTAGGCGGGGCCTGGGTAATCTTTGATCCGAGCATCCGCACCCGGTGTTCCCACGTTAAAAACCGACCTTGTGATTCATCACGCTCAAGTGGAGAATTAGTATATAAAAACACCCGGATGTAGGATCAGCGATCCACATCTGTATCAGCCCTCAAAATATGTCTATGACGTCCACTCAAAATACCAGGATCTGAGTACAGCAATACTTGACCGTCTTGTGTTGGGTGGGGGTTGTCGATGGATTGTCGAAGGATGAATGATGAACATAAGCTTATCAGGTTGGCGGCCCACTCATTCCCGTCCATTTTGTCTTCAATATGCCCTGTGAGTGTCAAATTCCCTGTTCTTGATTCTAAAATGTGTTTTTTTTCTTTCCATTTTCCTTAAAACACACATGGTGTTTTCAGCATTCTTCTGTAGAACCACATTTCTCTTGCCCCAAGTCTCTTTTTCATTTTTGATGAGATTATCCAGCATTCATTACCCCAAAAGAGGACCGATATTACAAAACCGTCGAGCACTATATTCTTCGATTCTAATGAAATTTTCCCGTTTCTTAATACTTGGCTTAGCTTTTTGCAGGCTTTTTTTCACTATTCTATTGCACCTTTGAATTTTGGTGTAACAGTTTCATTCTTCTCTAAAGCATCTGCTAGATATTCAAATGTTTCATACTTGCTTTAGTATTTTTTTTTAATTTCTAATTCATGGTACAAATTTTACAGAAAACAATACATTTTTTTATATGCAGTTGATAGTCCTTTCTTCTCATTTTCCTTTACTACCTTCTTTAGGATTTTCTGTGGCTTTCTTTCCATGTCTGCTATCAACACGGAGTTGTCTGCGTATCTTGCGTTAAGATTGTTGCTATCAATAGTGAACCCTGGTAGGATTTCCAATTCTCTCAGGATAACATTACTGCTGGGGTTAAATAAGTCTGGTGAGAAGACACATCCTTGTCTTACACTCATTTCTACTTTTGTGTACTTAATTCATTTTTTACTTATATGCAGGAAGTTTGCTCCAACTAAAAGTTCTGAATAATTGTAATATGTTTAACAATAAATCAAGTTTCCCTAGCAGTTCAAACTGTTCGTTGTGTTGTACTTTATCAAATGCTTTTTGCATAATCGATAAACAATAGTTATACATCTTGTATCGTTCTTTCGGATATCATTCTGGGCACAAATATTGCCTTTTTTGTTCAAGTATCTTTAATGAGGATATGCGTTGTGGTACAGTGGATATCGGCTCGGAACGAGAAACCGGTGAGCCGAGTTCGAATTCCAGTTGAATCCATTGTATTCACATACGCGCAGATACCCTTGGAAAGGTATTAATCCATCTCTTCCTTCCAGTTATGGGTTAAATAACAGGACAGATTGGGTTCTATAGCCTTGGTCGGCAACCAGTCTACCGCAGAATGCAATGGCAAACTACTGCGGGATAATCCTCTGCTCAGTCAGTCATGTCTCGAAAGAGACATGATCGCCCAAAGCGTGTATCAAGTATGGCACTTAAGTGACTGATCTTTAATGAAGCCACGGCAAGTCTAATTTTCCAACACACTATTCATCAGAATTCAGGTAAATTTTATGTAAATCTAAATTTAGGCTAATGGTCCAATGGAAATTGCATTCATTTGCAACTTCTTAAAACTTTAATAAATGAAACTACAGACTGGATTAAGTGGGGATCATAATTCACTGTGAATTTTGCATATTATTTTGCATATTATTTCTGAAGTTGTCATTGAGAACAAGAAATTTATTTACGTTATCAACTGGTTGGTACTTCTGCATTGCAAACCAATATAACTGCAAGTACACATCTACCCCATTACTCTCAGTGAAGCATAGGCCATTAACGACCCCGTCACCATCGACGGGGGGGGGGTCATCTATGCTTCTGTAACTTGTCTTTTGTGGGGAGCAGTGGGTATCGACTCGGAATGAGAAATCAGAAAGCTGAGTTTAAATTCCAGTTGGATTTGTTTGTTTCATACATTTACACTCAAATGCCTTTGAGAAAAGTATGTGGTGTAGTGGATATCGGCTCGGCACGAAAAATCGAGAAGCCGAGTTCAAATTCCAGTTGAATTCATTGCATTCACTTACGCGCAAATACCCTTCGGAAAGGTATTAATCCGTCTCTTCCTTCCAGTTATGGGTTAAATAACAAGACAGATTGGGTTCTATAGCCTTGGCCGGCAACCAATCTACCGCAGAAAGCAATGGCAACCTACTGCGGGATAATCTTCTGCCCAGTCAGTCATGTCTCTTTCGAGACATGATCGCCCAAGCGTGTTTCACGTATGGCACTTAACTGACTGATTAATCCATCTCTTCTTCTACAAACACACATAGTTAAGTGCCATACGTGATACACACTTGGACGATTATGTCTCGAAAGGGGTATAACTGACTGGGAAGAAATTTTTTTTCCGTAGTAAGTTGCCATTAGTTTTTGTGGTAGACTGGTTGCCAACCAAAGATATAGAACCTAATCTGTCCTGTTATTTAATCCATAGCTGGAGGGAAGAAATGGATTAATACCTTTCCCAAGGGTTTCATGCGTAAGTGAATGCAATGAACGCAACAGGATTTTAAACTCGGCTCTGTGATTTCTCGTTCCTAGTCAATATCCACTGCATCGCAGTGCACACCCTGTTTTATATTCATCCTTGTTAATCAATATATCCCTTCCAAAAATAAATAAAATAAAATAAATAAATAAAAGGCTGAAAATTAAACCATTTTTTGACTAAGACAGGGTATGGCAGAAATACCCCCCAGAAATACCTGTCACTGTCTTGCCTTTATGTGGGATGTATTTCTGTTGCACCCTCTATCAGCACCTTCTGAGGTTGTTCTTTCCTTTTTTTATCTTCAGATAAATTTTAGCTGAAATCAATTATTGATCCGAACAGACAAAGCAGTCATGGCTCTCCTAACGAGAGTAAGAAATCTTCAGCAGGATTCAATTTTTGCCATTTCAAACTCTTTCACTTCTGAGGGGATCATCACCGACATCAGTGGTAAGTTGTCTTTTGTTATTTTGGCATCTTTTATTCAATTGACACAATTTATCAAAAAAATCAACAGGACGTTTAATTGAAGTAAGTCTCTCTCTCTCTCTCTCTCTCTCTCTCTCTCTCTCTCTGGGGTGGGGGCATCTTTTGTTTCCAGCTCCAAAAACTCTGCCAAATTGTATAGGTAATATTAGCTGTTTCCCTACAAGGAAACATTTGGCATTCATTGGCTGAGCAGCCACTATTGCTTTCGATTGAAATGTATATTTTTTCAATAAAAAATGTTCTTTTAGAAAAAAAAAAGTTTTTTAAGTTCATTAACTGTTAACACGCTTCCCAACACTGATGGCGGTTTCCTTCCTAACCATTTATTTGAAGTGGTGTGGAATGTCAACATTTTCATTATGTCATTATTTTCTCTTCTCAAGCCCAGTAACTGTAATCACTCTTTCCAGTACTGATGAGGGTTTCTTTCTTTCCTAACCTTTCATTTGAAGTAATGTAGAATGTCAACATGTTTGCTATGTCATGATTTTCTCTATGGGTTACATGTGCTATCCATTTTATTTGTTGCTGCTGTTGATATTCTGATGTGGTTACCTACAATGTTTAAAGCAGGATGATCTTTGCCAAAATCCTCAGGCTATCTTCGCCCAAAGCCTTAATCATCATTGATCTTAAGAAGCAGTTTCATATAGCTGACAGTTTAAATATTTCTGTACAAGCGTGGCACCATGCATGACTGCCATATGAAAATTTTGATCTGAATGGGCTATTCAAGAATATCACTCGAGCTTTTAGGTTGATATTTTGTAACAGTTTGTGGTGTGGGAGCAAGCCACATCATAGGATGCGATTTCCGGTTTTCTCTTCTCACTTTTTTTTTTCAATTGGAGTCGATAGACTAAACTATCGCCCGGTTCACACTCCACCCACGTCTATTGAACAGGTGAAGAGGCTCATCCCTTGTTTCCTGTTTAGGATGCGGTTTCCGGTTTTCTCTTCTCACTTTTTTTTTTCAATTGCAGTAGATAGACTAAACTGTCGCCCGGTTCACACTCCACCCACGTCTATTGAACTGGTGAAGAGGCTCATCCCTTGTTTCCTGTTTAGGATGCGGTTTCCGGTTTTCTCTTCTCACGTTTTTTTTTTCAATTGGAGTAGATAGACTAAACTATCGCCCGGTTCACACTCCACCCACGTCTATTGAACAGGTGAAGAGGCTCATCCCTTATTTCCTGTTTAGGATGCGGTTTCCGGTTTTCTCTTTTCCAATCTTTTCACACCTATGTAGCCCCCTGCACATCAGTGGCGTTACCGCCTTGCTCGGAGTGATATGATTAAAAAAAAAAATAATATTTTTCTTAACACTAAGATTCGATGTTAAAATCAATCTGTATTCTGTATACACTGAATACACGAATAACACATGTGCAAAATTTTATGTGTAATATGTACTTAAAAATTTTGTTTTTAACAGTTTATCAACCTTTTCAAGGTTGTTTAGGGCCAGAAAACATTTTTAGATTATAAGACTTTTTGGAGATAATAATAATTCATTGATATAAGCCCTACTAATTAACCCATAACTTGGGGGGAGAAGACATGGATTTGTACATTTCCCAGAAGTATTTGCACACAACTGAATATAACAAACCCAACTGGAATTGAAACTCAAATCTCCAATTAACAATTTCGAGCTATTATCAATTACACCACCTGCACATCCAAGCTTACAGCAACTGGTATTTCAAAGTGGTCACCCATCTAGGTTCTGATCAGGCTCGACATTGCTTAACTTCGGTGATTGTATGAGAACCAATATTTCAACATGATATAGTCATAAGCCCTTTAAAAAAGTAAAAGTGATTAAGTCATTAACTTAAATGTGGTATCACAACCAACACTATGCAGGGGACCGTGAACAGCTTTTTTTTTTTTTTATCATGATATTGGATCCTGTGATGAGATGTCTGGTTCATTTCTAATTGATGGTGAAAACAATACAGAGTTTGTAGGTCCTGATCAAAATTCAATAACATTATTTTTTTATCAGTATTTTATTATTCTGATGTTTCAAGAGTTTTTTTGTTTAAAACAATATAGACTAATTTTAAAAATATCAAATTGAATTTTTGTTCAACTGTAATTGTTTTTTGCAACATGCTGACATGTCGAAATCCTCACAGCGTTAAGCATTGTTAAAGTTATCACTAGCAATTTTTTGTTGAAATTGACAAATTCAGTTTCATTTAGTTTTGCAAAACAGTCGATAAAATTTGAATAAGGTGATTTGATTGGAAAAATTCTTTGACAAAAAACCCCCACGATTTAATAATTTAATTTTATAGGATTTCATGGTAATCAATATTTTCTAATATGCCCCTGCCCGGCCGATCGCTGTTGGTTTCGATCCAGTCAGCTGGTCGTAGATTGACTCTGTCACGGTGTTCTCACTTGTCCCACGTTGTGTTGATTAATCACAAGGTAGTCACGTGAGTTCTCCACTAGCTGTCTCTCTGCCGAACTAAACCAAACCGGGAAGTGTGCACACAATTGGGTAATAAAAGAAAGAAATGTAACATCAAAGGAAATAAGTGGACCGACGGATGAAAAGTGTTGTAAAATAATGTCTTTATGTACAGATTATACACAATAGTCTCTTGAATAATTTCCCATCCCTGCTTTTATCAACTAGTAGCGGAACGGACGTTTCTTAGGTAAATCGAATTATTCTCCTAAGCAATAACGAGGAATCTGGCTGGCCGCATCTCGCTGCTTCGAACAGAAGTCTAAGTTCGTTATATAAGTCTAGTCAACTTGTTGCTTGTTTTCCGGAATGTTACGGGAATTGCCGAAGTGATGGGTTATTCTCTTTCAGTTAGCAATTTCAGACTTGTCTGCAAATTCTCTTGTCTGTCTCTTAACTCTGATTGGTTGACTGGTGACAGGCTTCTCTACGGTCGGCACCCAACGACATGGTAATCATCTCTCTGTCTCTTTACTTCTTCGGTTGGGAACTGTCATCTCTGGGCCGGGAAATCGAACTCTCTGCCACTCTAGCTGCAACTACTTTGTCGATCTCTGCAACTTCACTCAAAACTTTGTCTGCAAATTCTCTACTTCAACTGCTCTGTTACTCTCTGCAACTCAAAACTTTGAAAATTTTCTTCTGTCTTTAACTCTGGTTAGCCGGCATCAGACCTCTTCTGTCGATCTCTTTTATTCCGACATCGACTTCAAACTCCGACCTCAACTGCAACTGAAAACTGCATTCAGTTGTCGATCTCAAAAACTTCACTCCGACTGGATTGTGCTCTGAGTCGAACTTCAACTCAAAAACCTTGTCTGGAAATTCTCTTCTGTCTAACTCTGGTTAGCCGGCATTTCTCTTCTGTCGATCTCTGTCATTCCGACTTCAACTGCAACTGGAAACTACATTCAGGTGTCGATCTCAAAAACTTTGTCTGCAAAATCACTTCTCTTTTTTCTGTAACTTTGGCTGGCCGGCAGGCTCTGCAGTTGGCGTCCAACAACATGGCGCCTATCTTCGTCGTTACATCTTTGGGACTTTCTTCAAGCCAATTCCAACCGATTTTGGTCCCTCGGGACCCTTTATTTATGCCCATGCCATGGTGTGGGGCCGACGGTCGCTGGGTGTCTAATCCCCCGTCTCGGCAACCAATAAAATCCTGAGGTTAGCTTCTACTCGTTGTTGGCTCTGGTATACCCAATGGGATTAATCTGCTTTCCACGACGTCAATTGTTAGTCGTCTGCCCCTATCGGGGCTTGTTTACAGGACCAATGGAGTTTCTCTCGATTTTATGACGTCATCTTTCCATACCCCTTTTCTGGGCTGGATTTAACTGAATTTTCTCTCTCAAAATTTTTCATTCTCACGAAACAATTTCGGGGATTTTTTTTTTCTTAAAACAATGGGTATTAACCTTTTTGAACTGGCTTCGCCCAAAACAAGTTGACAAGGGTCCATTGACATTGTTACCCAGATAACAATTTCTTCGCACCTGTTTTTAATATCCATTCTCTGAGTCACCTATATTTTCAAGCGACAAGAATGCCTTGTTATCAGTCCTACCCTGATGTCAGTGAAAATACCTTTTCTCGAAAGTACTTCGACTCGGAATCAAAACATTTGTTATCTTAATTCTTTTCACAATTCATGCTAGCGAGACAATCGGACACAAAATAAAATCTCCCTTTCTTATTCCTGAAAAAGAATAACAATTAAATTTATCTTTCCTTTATGTTTAGAATGACCATACCTCTTGGGTGACCGAAACCGACATCTATTGTTTCGTGGCTTGAAACAAATTTAGTATTTTCTTTCTTTTTCTTCTTTCTCTGGTATTCTTTTTCTATTCTTTTGCCGGCCAAAAAAATAACAATTGAATATATCTTTCTTTTAGGTTCAAGAATGACACTTGTCTTTATGGGTGGGCCGAAGTCGACTCTATGACATGAAACAAATCCATTTCTCTTTCTTCTTTCTTCTTCTTTCCGGGTTTACAATAATAGAGAAATACCAGGTGTTATTTTTCGTCCCTGCTTTCTTTTTGAAGATAAAGATTTTCCAGCTACAGTTAATAATTAGTTAATAAAATTAATCACCTCCGTTTTTCTTTGCTCATATTCGGAGGATAAGGAAAATTTCTCGTAGTATGTTCTCTTATTATCTATAATAGCAATTAGAAGATTTTCCGGTTATGGTTATTAATTAATTAATAAAATCCATTATTTCCGATTCGCTACAAAATATTGTTATACTAAGAAAATTTATTTTTTTCCTTTTTTTATAGCAAAGAATAAATTTTTATGATTTTTTACTCTTGAGCATGCAACATACAACTGGCCATCTGCAAATATTCCTTCTTTCTGAACCTAAATTTCAACTTTTTGAAGCATTTGACCTTGTGATTTGTTTATTGTTCTCGCAAATGCAAGGTGAACTAGAAATTGGATTCTTGTCCATTCAATATTATATTTGGATAGTTTAGGAATAAACTTTATTTGTACCCCAATTAGCTGCATGGACTTCTTCCCAAAATTTGGTTTCCAGAGAGTGTGACAGGTGGACGGACGAACAGACAGACAGACTAATGGAAGGCTCAGAATTTTAAATATGATGATGAAATATATACAAAAACTTAAAAGATATGGAAGTATTTGTTACTTTAAACATTGTTTTAAAATAGCGAGAGTATTTTGCATAATAAATAATAAAATTTAATTTTTTAATGAATATAAATGTATTGTACTAAGCTATGCACACTAGTAAAAACAACTGTACTTTATACCGCTCTTACCTGTTTGTACTTCTCCCCCAAATTTGGTTTTGATTGGTCAATTTATGACTATTTTAGAGAGTGTGATGGAGGAACTGACTAACAGAAATCACAGAATATTTTGGATAGATAAAAAATTTTTCAAATACAACTATAGCTAAAATTAGTCTTCAAAATAAGAGTGTATCTTACATATAGACGGATACAATAGTTCATATAAGCTTATCTATGCAAATTCAGTTTTTGGGCTAGGCAGTGAAATACAGTGGAATGGCCAGAAATGATAATGCAATGACGAAGGGTAAAAAAATAAATCAGTTTATTGTGTCTGTTACGTCGGGTAACAGAATTATGTGAAATAATACAAAACAACGTAAAAAGTAGGTGTATTGACAGGAAAGAGAATGATTTACAAGAGGTGAGGATTAGTAGAATACAGAACAAGATAATTAGTATACAGTATCGTCGTAGAGACGTGATAGAGTGACTAGTAGAACACTTCCGGTGCAATACCGGAAATACCCGACTGACTCGCTCACTTGACTTCTTTCCTCAACTTCCTTCCTCGAGGTATAATCACTACTATTTTATATAGTGATTCGAAGAGTCCATTTCTGTGGAAAGGTGGAGAGCGCCCCAGCAGTGTCACAACCCCATCCCTAGATAACAAAAGTTAATGAAAATGTTTGTTTTTTGACGTCATTTGACAATCGATTGTTCTTCCTCCTCCTTGGGGATCGTTAACCCTAACCCTCTGATGTTCTTATTTTCCACTCCATCTTGTCCTTATATATTTCAGATTGCTTTAAACATTTTTCTTTTTTTGTGTGTGCTATGCCCCTTCAGGACGTAGGCAATCATGGCTTTCTACGTCTCCCTATCCCTTGTAGCTCTTAACACCCCTTCCCCTGTTATCCCACTCAATCCTTGTTATATCATCCATTTGCTCAAGTCCATCAAATATGTTATGCATTGCTTTCTCTTGTCTTTCCTTCCCTCTATCTGTTCCGTGAGCATCAGATTCTCCAAGCCTTCTTTCTTCACTACAGGCCAGAAGCTTCAGCTGTCTTTTCCTGATACTTTTCATGTCCAGCCTCTTCAAAACTTCATCATCAGTTACTTCAAGTCTTTCCTTTATCTTTGATGAGATTGATATTAAAGAACAGACATCACTTTGTTTCCAGTAAGTAGTCTACTCAGATTCTGAAATGCATCCTTGGTCATGCCAATTTGCCTTCGGATCTCAGTGTCACACATTCTGTCCTCTGTTAGAACATTTCCCAGGTATTTAAATTTCTGTACCTGCTTGATTTTAGTATCCCCGACCTGTAGTTAAAATTTGGGTTCCTCTTTTTACTGATGACCATGCATTCAGTTTCCTTGTAGTTGATATATAGTTCTTTCTTTCTGCTTTCTTCAGTTGACTTCTATAGGAGGTCTTGTAGTTTTCAATTCCAGCTCTGCTATTAGCACTGTGTCATCTTCATACTTCATACCTTAATAATATTGTGGCTGCCAAAAATGAGTCCTGGTAAGACTTCCAGTTTTCTCGGAATTACTTCTCTGTAAAGGTTGAATAGATCTAATGAGAAGACATGTCCTTGTCTTACACCCTTCCTATTTATGTATATCTGCTGGCTTTGTTTCCTGTCTGTATGCAGACAATTTATTGCCAATACAGGTTCTTGTTTACTCTGTCTTCCCCAAATATGTCAAGGTTGCCAAGCATCTCTATCAAGTGTTTTAGGTTTAGTAAATGCACATGTCTGATAAGGTTCTTTCTCTTAAGAATTTAAGCGTGCTACTAGATTGGTATCTAGGTCCCACCATATAAATAGTTAAATGTAACTGTCACTTCTACTTGAACAGTTTCTTTTCTTGCATTTCCTACATGTGGAACTCTCTTCCATTTCCTTGCTTCCCCGAGAGCTACAATCTTCCAAAATTTAAATGCAATGTCAATTGCTGTCTTCTTGAATCCCTTTTATCTTTTGTTCTTTCTTCAATATGCCCTTTACCCGGTTTTTTCTCTCACTGTAACCTCCTGTGCACTAGTGGTGGTCTAGCCTTGCTTGGGTTGAAATGATTTTAAAAAAATAAAATAATGACCCCATATATTTCTTTTCTTTTTTACATCTTCTTCTTCTTCTATGTGCCCTGTCCCTTCAGGATGTAGACAATCATGGCTTTCTACATTTCCCTATTCCTAGTGGCTCTTAGCATGTTTTCTCCTGTTGCACCATGCAACACTTGTTCCATCATCTACCTGATTAGGGCCGTCAAATATGTTATCTGTTGCTTTCCTCTGTCTCTTCTTCCCTCTATCTGGCCTGTTAGTATCAAGTTCTCCAACCCCTCTTTCCTCATTACATGTCCCAGGAACTTTAGTTGTCTCTTCCTGATGCTCAGTATTAATTTCCTTTTCGTTTCCATCATTTCCAAAACTTCATCATTGTTTGATCCATGATATTCACAGCATCCTTCTGTAGAACCACATTTCAGTTGCTTCAAGTTTTTCCTTCATCTTTGATGATATTGTCCAGCATTCACTAATATATTGAAGAACTAACAACACATAGCAATCCAGTACGCTCTTCTTTGTTTTTAGCAAAATTGTCCTGTTTCTTAATACTTTACTTAACTTCTGGAATGCTTCCTTTGCCATGCCAATTCGCTTTCAGATCTCTGTGTCACACTTTAAAGAAAATGTCTTTCAGCAAGGTTCAAACCTGTGTCCTATTTTTATGGGAACTACAGTATGGCCCTATATACTCTAGACAACTTGGTTACTAAAAGCTTTTGTAGCCTAAAGTGATTTAATTACCCTTGAATATTAATTGGAAAAAAATTTCAAAAATACGTCCATGATGGGGTGGGGAATAGCCAAAACTATAAAAGCAATTTTATTAACCTCTTTATCTTATTAAGTGGTAAGACCAAAGGATATATTTTTTTTAACCTATTTTCAATCCAGTTGAGTATCAGATTTAAAGAAACTTTCAGGACTCATTAAATTATTTTTGGAACCCTTTTTTTAGAAAATCGTTGGAAAAAATTTTTTTCTTTTTACATGTTACCTCTCCACACACACACAAACACACACACACACACAAACACAAACACACACACACTCATTTTTTGAAATTTTGAGAAATTCTTTTTTGTATGACTTAATGTTTATTTTGGTTATAAGTACATCAAATCTTTGTAGTCAAACAGGACATCCTGTTACAAAAAATATGGTCTGAATTTTGAAATAAAAAAACGTAATAAAACTAAGACATTGTTTAATTAAGAAAAGTTTTGATTATGTTATGGACACTATTGTCGTAAGAAAAACATTTTTTCAATGAATAATAAACTTTTTTTAATAGAATTTTTTTCCTAACAGTTACCATCTCCGAAAGTTTAAGTGTAATGTCAATTGCTATCTTCTATTTCCTTGATTCCCATCTTTCTCTTTTCTTGTACCTTGTTTTTTTCTCTCACTGCAACCCCCTGCACACCAGTGGCAGTCCTGCCTTGCTAATTTTCTAAGCATCACTTAGATTTTGCACAAGGCCAAGAGTATGAAGCATCCAGTGAGGATCCAACTCACTACTCAGTTGTAACAGATTCTAGCAAGACGAGCTTGCCAACCATTACACCATATTGGGGTGTCCAAATGGTCATGAAAAAAGGAATCTGACAAGAAGTTTGAATAAAGAAAAATGATCAAATAGGAAACGTATAGCAATCTAACGTTTCACTTTTATTAAAGCTCCTTCACCTTCACATATACCCTTTACTGTGGATGCATGACCAAATGGTTAGAATGTTTATTTTGCAACTATGAGACCCAAGTTTGAATTTCACTATGATTGATTTACCAGGAGCATGGCTTCTTGATGCTATTAGTGTGTGTGTGGGGGGGGGAGGTAATCCCCCAGCATGCAGCATTTTTGGAAAGTGGTTGAAAACTATATTATGGCCTGACCCAAGCTTTGTGAGTAAAATTGGGTAGACAGAACTATTTGGGATCTGTTGATGGTTGTGCTAGCACAAAGTCACAAGTCATCGTGACTGAGGGTTTGAGTGTGATGGCATTGTACAGGCTGTTGATCACGCCATATAACACACTCTTTTCCACTCAGCATAAACCACAGGTGGGCTCTGTGGATGTTGAACAAACACAAATGTGCCTGAGTGGGTGCTTGCAACGGGGATTAGCTAGCCATTCTAGTAGACCTAGCAGCATCGAGCCACCATCTTTGTTGCAAATTAAACTCTGTTAACATTCGTCTTTTAAACAGTATTATTTTAACATTAACTGGAGAGTGGCATTGATGGTTCATGAATCTGATCTTCACCCAGTGTCCCACTATAGTATTGTCCCTAGAGATTAGGCCTTCAAACCATTTTCAATAAACATAATGAAATCTGTTACAATTGTTTTTTTTTTTGTTCTTCCCCAAATGTCCTTGTAAACAAAGAATGTGTCTTGTAAAAGTGTAATGTATCCTGGTGGCCATGATAATGCATAATTATCAAAAGGCTAAAATGAAAACCTGTCAGAATTTCATGTGAAGAGTGAGACTGTTGTCTTTATAAAGAAATTTAACGGTGTTACTCACAGTACAGGTATGCAATCTTAAATCTTATCTCAAATAGTAACTGGAAGAAATTGCTTGTATGATTTTTGTAAGCCATTATAGGATTTGTTTTCCTTTTTTTTTATATATGTATATGAATCAGGTTTTGGGACAAAGACGGAAAATGTTTCAACCTTGTTTATTGCGTGAACAAACTCAAATGTGTCTCTCTGAATGTTATTTTGTAATCACTTAAGGAAAATTTGCAGTGCCACATTTTAATTGAGTGAAATACTTTAACTAAAGTCTTGGCTAAAAAGTAAACATTTGGGGAGGAAATCTGTGAAGCAAAAATACAAATGGTAAATATGCAATTATTCATTATATATATATATATATATATATATATATATATTAATGCAGGTTTCATTGAATAATATAGACAAGTTCTGTCTATTAATTTTGTGTAGGATCCGTTCATACCGTCTGATATACTTGATGGTGATATCGTTGAAAGACAACAAAAAAATCACAGTAATTGTTGATTTTTTTTATCGGGTCTAAGCTTTCGGCTCACATAAGCCATTATCAAAGAGTAAATATTAGCACACAGTAAACATAGAACATTTAAGCTATTAACAATAAAGAGAATTAAATTGAAAATATTTTGATATTTCCAATAATGTACTCAAATGCCTGTAATCAGATCAGGGACCACAACGCCACTATTTTGTCACTGTCTTCGGCCATCCGACACGGTAGGGATGGACTTATATTTTCAATTTAATTCTCTTTATTGTTAATAGCTTAAATGTTCTATGTTTACTGTGTGTTAATATTTACTCTTTGATAATGGCTTATGTGAGCCAAAAGCTTAGACCCGATAAAAAAATCAACAATTACTGTGATTTTTTGTTGTCTTTCAACGATATCACCATCAAGTATATCAGACGGTATGAACGGATCCTACACAAAATTAATAGACAGAACTTGTCTATATTATTCAATGAAACCTGGATTAATGAAAAAATGCTGCCAAAATACACACTATATATATATATATATTACCTAGATCTATTTCTTGTTTCCGGTTTAGGATTTGGTCTTCCATTTTTTCTATAGTCTTACTCTCTCTCTCTCCTTTTTATAACCAAATCTGAGATGCCATCTTTCTCTGTGTCAAGGACACTGGGAACATTAATGATGCATTTGTGGGCATCCAGAAGGATAAGTATAAAAACAAAATAGAAAGTAGTGACAAGGCATAGGAAGTAAGGTACATTTCAGGAAAGAAAATGACTCCTTCAGTACTGGGCTGTACAATATATGCTTGCAATTTTAAATAATATTAATAAAAATAGACCAGCCTTTAGCCTCCATTCAAGACTGATATTGTATCCCAAGTGATTGTACTTTCACTGGCTGGGTCCTTCATAAATTGACATTGTTTTTTAATTTAACTTATTTTCTTTTTAACATAATATAAATTAAAAGTGCATTTACTAAGAATTAAAACTTCTTAATTTAGATTAAATAGTCTTTTCATGATTTTTGCATTATTTTTGGAATAAACAGGTCACCAGTTTATAGATGCGCCATCTTTGATGTGCAATTGTCTTGTTGCTACTTTGAAGACAACCTCAGATTGCTGATCTAATGGAATATGTTTTGGGACAAACAAGAGAAAACTTTTTCCACATTACTAGAAGATAAATCATATGACAAATGTTTATTGTTAAATGCATTGAGAGTATTTAATTAGAATATTCTGACAATCAGAGTTAATGACTGTTCGCTCAGAGGTCAGCATAATGTGGTGCTGTAGTTTGATGACATAACATTTTTCCCTTTCTCAAATAACTGAATTTCAGAAATTTTGTAATGAATCCACAAAAAAGAAGAAATGGTTTTTCAAAAGAAATCCTTAAAATCTTCAACCAGTTTTTGTTTCTTTGTATTCATTACTGTAATATTCGATCAAAGACAGTAACTATTGCTTGTAGCAGAGAGATCTTTATTCCGATCATTTATAGAATCAACTGACACAACAGTGTGGCTACTTCTGTTTCCCTTTCTGTAGCAATAGAATTGGCCATCAGATAATTATGAGCAACCCGGTCTCATAACATAGCAGTGAGAAAATTCATTGTCATGAGCAACGCAAGACATGCTGTGATCAATTCTTACTTTATCATAAAGAAAAAAGTTCCATAATAAAAAATTTTTTTTTAAATCTGATAAATATTCAGATATATTTGAAATTTTTCTTTTCCCCCCAGATAATATTTATTTCTTTTAGAATCATGGGGAGTATCTATGAAACTGCTTCTTGCAGTAAAGAAAACTTATTGGTCAGAAAATATTTCATTGCTGGAATTCTGATTACTCAGAGGAATAATAGGTTCACATTCAAATTAGAAAAATCACAACATTATATATAATGCGTGTATATATATATATATATATATATATATATATATACACGCACACGCACACACACAATCAATGAAAAAACACATTTTTTTTAACTTAATAAGAAAATTTGTGATATCTCCTGATGAGTGGACCAAACAATTGAACAAAGGTTTCATCTAAAAAACATATTTGAGCATTAGTGCTGATTATATTGGGTTGTCTGAAAATTTCATGCTGATTTTTAAGGGAAATGAAAACACAAAACAAAATTATGCCATTAAATATTTATTCAGCTAAATATGAACCATTTCATTGCACAACCTTTCTTCATTTTTCCTTCAACTTAAAGATTCTGTCTTCCAGAATTTTAGTGGGTTCTCAGCAAAGAATTCATTAAGGTATTTTTTATGTCATCCATCTTACGTCTGTCCCACTCTAGTTACCACCTCAAAGTGTTGTAAGACATCTACATTCAATCTTTAAAGCCCTCTCTGTGTAAACAGAGAGAGCCTCCAACTCATTTCCATTAATTTTTTTTCCTCTACATTTCCATTTTTTTAAAACAATAATTATTTCTTTATTCACTTCAATTTGGCTTTGTTGAGCAAGGTGCAAAACCAGTTGGCCAGCTCGTTTTTCAATTTTATTTTTTAAAAATACAATCATCATGGGTGGTTATCAAAAATATTTTTGTCTTTTTATAGCGGTAATATATATATATATATATAAAGAAAGAAAGAATAAATCTAAATAAGAGCCAACAGACCTATCTAGGTTTCACCCTACGGCTCATCAGTGTAAGTCGGCTCTACTATTGTATTGAGCGCTTTAGTGTTAGGGTTCTCATCTCGGGGTTTTTTTCTTTCCTACGAGTATTTTGACGTATGTTCAAGTACTTAGTTTGTTTCTTTTTTTACTTCCCCTTTTTTCCCTCCGAGTTTGTTCTCAGGGAGGTGGGGGTTTGAGACGAACTGAAATATATTATAACAATTATTAGTATTAGCATTATTATTATTGTTATTATATATATATATATGATTAATACAAATATAAAATTTGATAGCTGATTGATATTATTGGGTTCTCCAGAAAGTTCATGTTAGAACACGTCTAATTTATCAACAGATATAATATGCTTACATTTCTGATTAGAGCACACTTCAAACTATCTCTTGAGAAAGAATGTTTAAAATTACTTAATTTGTAACAATTTTGCATCCCACTGAAAATAGATTCTATTTTAGATGCTTGATTCTTTTTTTTATTACAGTAAAATCAAAAATGCCCTGCAAGCAACAAAACAAATTCAGTTGATTTAGCTGATAGAACTGTACAGAAGTTATTCACTAAGGTTATCGTTGGTGATTGTAGCCTTATTGATGAAGAACACTCAGACCCCCCCCCCCCCCCACAGATGATGACCAAATCAAGACAGGTTCAGTTCAGCCATGTCTCTATGGTTTGCTTGAAACACATAAGGATGGTGTCCCACTGAGACCTATTTTATCTATAATAGAGGAAAGCTAAGAGTTTTAACAATCCAATTAGCTAGTCTATATATCTGAAACCCACCTCACATATGTAGTTGCTTCCCTGCCACCAAAGTAAGCAAATGTTTTTTCTCAATATTAGGCACAACAGAGGTTCAGGGCAATTAACTTTTGGGGTTCATGCCTTTTTTGTGCATTTCTTTCTTTTACAAAGTGGCATTGAAAAGTTTTTAGTGCAGACAAAATGACTATTTAAAAAAAAATTAATTTGATAATTTATGTCTACAAGTGAAAGTTGTGAAGATTTTTCCAAAATCTGTCTGAACATACAATATATATATAATGTGTGTGAAAATTTCAAGTAGAGTTTATCCGTGAAAGAACAATTTGAAAAAGTCAAAGAAAACTTATTTTAACCAATACATTTTATCCATTGATATAGTCCCTCAGAGAATGAAACACACCAGCTAAATTTTCCATTTCCATATATATATATATATATATATATATATATATATATATATATATATTGTAAGGAAGTGACAGAACACATAGATTATTAAACCCACTGTTCAAGCATTTACTTTTATAACGAGTGCTTGATACAAAGTAGAGCTTTATATTGTAATAGTTGTTAAAATGGTTTATAAAAGCATAGTATCACTACCGATACTATGCTTTTATAAACCATTGTAACAACTATTAAAAAAAAAATATATATATATATATATATATATATATGAGTGAAAAAAGTGTGAGAAGTTGTGTAGATTTATTGTTGTTACTATTATTATTAATATCATTTTATTTTTTGTATAAGTGTCCATAATTATATTTCTGTTGCTGCATGTGTTTTGAGTCCAAAGTTGATTCTCTTCAGGCAAATAAATTTCTGACTTTACATATTGAGATTCGTTTGTCTTTCTGATGGCTGAAAACACTGTGTTTATATAGATAAGTGGTCAGGGAACAGGTCAGAAGGTTTATATGCATGCGTGTTCATTTGCTGGGTATTTTCATGCTGGCTTGATAAATTTTTCTCAGTTTTGTGACTTGGTCACTTTTCATTGGTCAGAAAATTTTTTAACTCAAAACATGTCTAGTGATACAAATATAATTATGGACACTTAATGTATTATGCAAGAGAAAAAAAAAAATAATAATAATAATAATAATAAATCTACATTTAAACAAAACATTCATGTCTTCTCACACTTTTTCCATCTATACCAATTTCTCTCATTGAAACAACCTCTAATTCTGTATATATATATATATATATATATATATATATGATACTTTTGTTTATTTTTAATATTTCACTCCAAGCAAGGTGATAAAGCCACTGAGGCACAAAATATTAAAAATAGTAAAAAAAACGAGAAAAAGTTAATGAGGATAAAGGACAACAAATGAATGGATTTAAGAAAGACAGAAGATGGTGATAAAGCATTGCATTCAAACTTTCGAAGATCAGAGGAGGCAGGGAAGCAAGAAACCAGAAAAAAGTTCCACAGGTAAAAAAAAAGAAACTATTAGGATAGATTCTATATATATATATATAAATATACATATTATCCTACGTCTATGGCATGACTCGGAGTTTCATGTGTTATGCAATCCTCAGGTGCATATTTCAAACTGATCAAAAGCAACCTTGATAATGGCTAAAGAAGTGGCCAAAAGTATTCAGGAACAATAAAAGTTATGGGCAATGTTTATATTCCTTATCTCTTACAAAATGAAAAAAAACATAAGGCTGCTGGAAAAACTCAATAAAAAAATTAGTTAAATCTTTTTTGTTGATCATATTTAATGAAGGAGTCTTGAATGAAAAGTTACTGTCCATATGTGATTATATATATATATAGTCTCAGTATCAATGGGATATATATATATATATATATATCCATCCCACTGATACATTCGTGGCTGCTGCTGCTTTCTTAGCTCTTGTGACGTTCAAATTCAAAGCTACTTGTCTGTTGTCATTTGCCAAAATTCTTTTTCTTGACTGCTGTGGAAAACCAATGCGTCTACGAACATTTGTATGTCAGTGTCTTCCTTCCATCATTTAACAAGGTGCGTAAATTCTCTGTTTCCATGTGTTTCCTTTTTTTTTTACACTCATTTTCCTCTTCTCACGTAGACTTCAGTGCCGCATCAGCCTCTTTTAGGCAAGTTCATTTTTATTTACAGAATCTTCTTCAAATGATTGGGTTTTTTTTTTAGCTGCATCAGCAGTGCACATTTTCAGCTGACTCATATTGACCAACAAAAATAGCAAGATGCTGACTGCCTAAGCACGGCAAGTATGGTTTTTGTTGGGTACCAAAACTGGACAATAATTGGGGCAGACACTATGGCTCATCTGGTAGATACATTCTTAACTCTGAAGTATTTAATATCTTCTGCTTTTTAAAATGTTTCTTTTGTGATTTTTAGTATGGAAATGCATTCAAAATGATTTTTTTTGCCATGGAAATGCATTCAAAATATTTACATTATTAAATTGCAT
Organism: Ascarosepion bandense; assembly: GCA_037127315.1. Classification (NCBI taxonomy): domain Eukaryota; kingdom Metazoa; phylum Mollusca; class Cephalopoda; order Sepiida; family Sepiidae; genus Ascarosepion; species Ascarosepion bandense. Next base: position 1,815,769 of record JBBBDQ010001954.1, read on the forward strand.
TTTCCAATAATTTTTACTATGGAAATCCATTGGAAATGATTTTAGGTGAAGTTTGTTGATTTTATGACATGTTGACTGTTAATTATTATTTTATTGTTCACCACTATAAGGCCCAAGTGCCTCTCACTGTAGAGGCTTGCTGAATGAGGTTGTTGTATAGATATAAGAATAAGTAAAAAGTAAATATTATGAGGATGTGTAGGATAGATAACAGCTGATCCTAGACTTGTAAAATGTCAAATCAATAATCCAAACAGCATGTATAGAAAGACCCAAATGCATGACAAATGCATTCAATATTTGGTGTTTTTGGTGTAAAATATATACGATATGTTGTTATGACATCTAAAAATGCTCAATATATGTAACCTTGTACTAAACTATGCTTAGTAAGTATTAATACAAAATTTGTTCATTGCTTTTCTAAGGTTAAGTCATTTTCTAAGAAGTATGAAGTCTCAAATAGTTTTGAACTCACTACTCTGTAGTAATTGTTAACCCCAGACTAACCTGGGTGCCTTGGGATTGGGTAATGGTTAACAAGTCTAGTCTTGTTGATCATTATTACTTAGTAGTGTGTTGGATGGAAACAGAAGCATGTTGAGATGGAACATGTGATCAACGACAAAGTTTTGGAGAAAATGGAAACAGAAAGGAAAGTTACAATTAATATCAGAAAGAGACTGTTAAGGTTTCTGGAGCACAAAATGAAAGGAGGGCTAGGAAAATCTGATCCTCACAAGACCGATTGAAGATAAGAAAGATAGAGGAAAGTAATGCATAAGATACTTAGTGAACATGAGTAAATAGATGACGGAAAAGGGCTTAGGAGAAATAACAGAAAAAGAAAGTTAAGTAAGAGCTACAAGGGACAAGAAGTTGTGGAGAGCCATGATCAGCTACATCCTGAGTAGATATGGCCCATAAATATATTACATCCTCGCCAGGTGTTCCATATATGTTGTACTGTAAACTAACCTCACCTAAAATCATTGGCAATGCAGTTTCATAGTAAATGCATTTCCAGATGTGTGTGGGGGGGGAGGGGGTAATATTTGACTATTATGACTGAGTTGTGAGATCAATCCACACTGGGTGCACCCATATAAAATCCCACATTAAGGAACCCAAATACTGACTATTCTTACTTTGACACAGGGGGTTCCTAGTAAAAACTAACATCACTGTTTGATAGCAATAGTCAACCAGATTAGCTCATTAACCATTACCTACAGCATATTTAAGTTGCATCATATTGAAATTTGGGTATTAATTAAGTGGCTTTACCCTGATGGTTTGTAGTTAATTATTTTATGCTAATTTATTTATCCCAGTTTACACACACATATCTTTTGGTCAGGTCAGTCTGAATTTGCAAGACTGTGTCGCTATATGCATGTTCAGATATTGATTTTGTGTTCTTTCATTGGAACGACTTGGATGATCAGTCTATAGTCAGAAATTCATACAAAAATTTCAATGACGTCGCATGAGCGATTTGAAATTGATTCCACCAAATATGAGAAGGCTTGAATTAAAAAGTTGCATAACTGACACAGAACAATCTTTGAAAATTCTAAAGGGGGAATATAAAATAAAAATTAATATGAATTTTGGCAAATTTATCAATAAAAAAAAGAATCTTATTCAAAAATTTGAAAGATTTAATAAAAATTGATAGATAGAACTTGTCTATATTAATTAACAAAACACGTCAGAATTTTTGCTGCTGAAATACACTTTGTGTGTGTGCATGTGTGTGTGTGTGCATGTGTATATACATACATACATACACACACTAGCCAAACAGTGGATGGTTAGACCAGCAGACAGTAGTTCAAAGAAAGTGCTCAATGCACAAACTTAATATGCAGAGCTAACAATATGTTAAAGAATGGCACACACACCACTTACAGGTTTTTGACCACACAGGTCTTTTCTCAGTCTATTCCATGCTAAACACAATTGTCAGGCCATGTTCATCATGTTTTTGCCTTAATTTTTAGTACTTTATTGTATTCTTTTAATGGTTATTTTGGTCTGTGTTAATTTGTTTAATATTTAGTTTATTTACTTTTTTTTTTTTTTGGTTTAATATATTTTACATGATTTTCTTTATTTATTTCCATTTATTCTTGTTCATTTTCAATTTGGAATTTTTAAGCAGCATCGTAAAAATTGCTTTTTCTGTCCATATTTTGAGATGAGTTCTGATCGTTTATTTAGTAGTTTGTTTTAGTCTGGGAAGGTAATTATAGCTATTTTTTGTTAAAGGCAGAATTTACAGTTTTTGGATTGATTGTTGTAGGCTAATGTTCTTTTTGTTATTTTCAATGATATTTTTTGTCGGGTTTGTTTTTTCATTTTTAATCTCAGATATGTTTAGAAAGCATTGTGCTATTCGCATATTTATTTGCAAAGGATGTTTTATGTGCACAATTTCTTTGCTTCCAGGTTTCTTCAGTTACTCCAATGTATACTTTTATTATGTGACTTAAAAAATTGAAAATGAATAAAAATAAATGAAAGTAAATAAGCAAAAGCAAATAAAATAAACTAAGTAAATAATTAACATATGACGGCCACCAAAATAACCTTTAGAATAATAGATTACCCACGATGCATCACTGAGCTGTATATATAAAATGTCAAGCAAAAACAATGTACATGAGCTGACAATTGCATTTAGCATGAAACACTCTGGGCATTGACTTTAATGTCACTTTTATATTTATATACACTGTATCTCTAATGTTGAACACTTTAACCCAAAATATATACAGCATATCTTAAAACTATATTTTATTATTTTATATATATATACTAGCAGTATAGCCTGGCATTGCTCAGGTGTAATGAAAGCTTTAAAACTAATCCATGGTCCTGGACTATTTGGACATTGGCATGAAAGACTAAAAAGCAATAGTTGTTTCCAGTTAAAGCAAAACCGTAGACTGAAAGAAAAATGAATGGATGTAAGTCAAATTTTGATTTCCTGATATCAATATCAAATAAGTTTTTTTCGTCGTAAACTGAATTTTGAAGACTAAATAAGTCCTCTGAGTAAATGGTATCATGGCTGATACTAAGAACTACAATTATACCAACTTAGAGCCAAACCTGAAGCAAAAACTAAAATAAAAGGGCTGAAAAAAAATGCAGACATACACACAAACATCTTGCCTTTTATATATATATATTATAGATTTTCTGCACTATTGTAATAACTACAACCTTGAAACTTCTATCGTTTCTTATGTCTTTGTCTATGAGTGTATCAAATTTGATTAAAATCGCACCACTCCTTCTATAAACCGATTTTTTCAATTATCAATATTTATCAGGAGTACCTCGACACAAAACCTAGCTAAGAACACTCGCAGACGCTTATAGTACAACTGTGTAAATTTTCAAGAAAACTGGTTCAGCCATTTCGGAGTCCACACGGACACACACACACACACAAAGTTCCATTTATAAAAAAGTTTAGATAAATTTAGATTAGATATAAATAACTGACTGATCTTCCCTAACTAAATATCTGAACGCTTTACATATTGAATCTTCATCTTCCTCCAAACATGTATTGAGCACTTTCGAATGCAACTGTTTTCTGGTCTAATTTAATTTGAATTTGACCTATAACTCTTCAGTATATATATAAAAAAATAAAAACAGTAGCTACTCAAGCATCTACGCATCGTTCATTAATTAATGAATTCGAACACTCTCAGCTACTGCCGTATGTTTACATTGTATATAACATGCTAAAATCTGCCTTCCTCTACTGAGCGACCATAGCTCAGAGGTAGAATTGCCGACTGATGTCAATTTGGCCGGGTTTCAATTTTGGCTAGAAGCAATCGGATGTCTAACTGTTCTGATTAGCTGTGATACAGCAAAACAGATCTGTCTGCAGATGACTATAAAGAACATATTTTATTATTTTATATATATATATATATATATATATATAAATAAATAACTGACTGATCTTCCCTAACTAAATATCTGAATGCTATACATGTTGAATCTTCATCTTCCTTCAAACATGTATTGAGCACTTTCTAATGCAACTGTTTACTGGTCTGATTTAATTTAAATCTGACCTATAACTGTTCAGTGTGTGTGTGTATGTGTGTATATATATATATATATATATATATATAATTTTGTTATATCATAGTTTCTAATGACAATCGTAACAAAAACATAGATGACATTATTAAGGGTTCTAATATCTGAGGCAATAAATGTATTAATAAATTCAGTTTACTAATTTCTAAAGGTAACTGTTCTTTCATCTTTCAGTGGCCCATGAATCAAATGCCAAACTTGCTAACAGACAGAAGAAAGTGAAATTCATCACAGAACCAATCGTTGTTGAAAATCAGAAACTGCAAGATAAGAACAAGAAAAAGTCTGCCAATCCTCAAATGGAAGCCTACGACAATTCTCTTTTTCAATATGACGAAGACCACTCCATCCTGAGAAATGCTCCGTACATTTCCAGATTTGGTAAGAAAGGAAGAGATGTTGGTCATCTGGGAGATGCGTCTGACATCAAATATGTTGGTAACAATGTCGTACTGGTGACGGATATGTCCAACAATCGGCTGCAGACATTTGATATTGATGGAAAACTGTTGAATGTTTGTGAACTGGAAAAAGATTCTTGCCCAACTTGTGCAATCATGACATTGAGTAACCAAGTGGCTGTGACAAGTCGACTCCAAAAATGCATTCTCGTTCTTTCCAAAGAAGGTGATGTGGTGAAGACAGTTGGGAAAGGAAACTACCAATGGCCGTTCGGAATTGCTCAGGATTCCCAAAGTTGTCGGATAGCCATAACGGATCAACTAAATCACTCAGTGAGCCTGCTCGATGAAAACTTTAATTTCATCCTTCAAATTAAGAACAAAGATAACATGAACGAAATCCTGTCGAAACCACGGCACGTGACCTTTTCTGACAAAGGTCTCATTATCGTAGCCGATTCTGGAAATCATGCTGTCAAAGTGTTTGACCAGAACAGTTCCATGGTGACTAGTTTTGGAACATTTGGACGAGGGGTCAGTGAATTACGAGCACCATATGGGGTTTGCACTGACCAGTTTGGGGATATTCTTGTTGCCGATCATTACAATGATCGTGTATCTTGTTTTGACATTCGTGGCCATTGGCAACATGATCTGATTTGCCCTTATCATGGACTTAGGCATCCCCAAGGCATCACTTTGACATCAAAAAATAAACTTTGTGTTACACATGGTGGACTGAAAGCAACAGAAATTGCCATTTACAACTTGTTAAACCTTCAGAGAGAAAATCAGGACTTGACTTTGGAAGATTAAAAAAGGAATTGGACTGTCATGTCTGAAACAAATACTGAAATGTCTATAAACCGATATATTTGTTTACTTTTTGAAAATTAATAAAATAAAATAAAATGTTTTTAAGATGTTTTTGCATTTGGATATAAATAAGATTTGACATATGTGGGTATGTGTGTTTAATTGTGATAATGTTTAGCGCCAAGGTTGTTGGCTGTTTTTTTTTTCCAGTGGTTTTACTAATAAAAAGCCTGCTTGCCAAAATACATTTTATTATAAAGTGCTCAATATTAGAGTGGAGATAGTGTTGAGTTATCACTACCTAAGCAGGTTCATGCCATCTGCAAAGTTTCGTGAGGACACTGTTATGATGTTTTCACTCATCAGGGCTGGTTTGCAAATTTCTTTCATATCACATGCAAACCAGCCCTGATAAGTGAGAACATCACAACAGTGTCCTCATGAAACTGTTAAAGTGACAAATTCTTTGTGCTTATATCAGAAAATGAAAGAACACATAGATTAAAACCCACTGTTCAAGCATTTACTTTTATAAAGAGTGCTCAATACAAAGTAGAGCTTAATATTGTAATGTTTTTGTACAATGGTTTATAAAAGCATTATATCACTACACAAAAATTTACATGTTTCAGAACAATACTGTACTTCTTTAGCTGACATAATGCTTTTATAAACCATTCTAATAACAAAATTGTGTATATATATATATATATATATATATATATATATATATATATATTTTCTGTTTTCTTTTAAGAAAAACTTTAAACACCGGTCATATTTCCGTAATAAATTTATTTCAGTCAATAATTGTTGTTGCCAACAATCACCGACTTCATCAGACGGAAGGCCCTATTCGACTTGTTTCATGTCGTATTACTACGGAATGAAAGTTCAGTCAAGGCCAGGCGGAGGGGTAGGCAACATAGGATAGCCCACTATAATAAGTATTTCCGTTTTCGTTTGTCGGGATATAGTGGGAGGAGAAGTTTAATACAAACAAAACAACACGTGACTAATGTCACCAGCAAATTTATACATCAAATCATAATTCAAATTTCTAAGCCCAAATTTTATTTTTATTTTTATTTTCCTAGCTCTGTGATAAGTTAAATTAGATTAAGTTAAGGCTATTATTTCTTTTCTTTACTCAATTGTTGATAAGATAATTCCATTCTATTTGTTGCAAGACTAGATTATATCCATGTTATATCTAAATTCCTTGAACTTCCATTCCGATAGGTGTCGTTGGTTACCAGCAGTCCTATCTTATTTCCTACTACCACTCCTGCTAACTTTCCTGTTTTATTAATATTTATTTACTCCCCCGTTCTTCCCATCTTATCCCACTAGTATGCTAATTTTCGCACCTCCTCCTATCTGTCTTCACTAGAGACCATTTTTCAGACTTGGTGTCTACTTCTATCCACTCCCTTCCACTTTCGATTTTCTATCCTTCGCCCATTTAGGTAGTTTCGACTTAATTGAACATTGTGACATGGAAATTTCTATGTTTCGAGATAGATTCTCTCTTCATCAGGCAATGTTTGATGTTGGTTGTACAGATGATTTACATTTAAATAACAAAAACCCTTGGTTTGCAGTGTATATGTGTGGGAAGATTACTATATAGTTAAATTAAGTTCTATAATATTGTTATATTGAGAACCGTTCATAATAGAATAAAATAAAATAAATGCTGGGGTACTCAAAATAGTAAAAACTTTGAGTGCCCTTCACCTGGAATTATATATATATATATATATATATATATAGGGTAGTTTGTTTTTACAAATAAATGTATTTTTAGCAAATCGTAAATGACCAGTCTAAAGTTCTTGAGGAGACTTACTAGTCAAAAATTCATTATATATCTGTGTATTTTATTTATTTTTTTTTTGTATATCTGAGGGTTTTCAGCAAGAGAAATAAGATGAAAGAAATACCAGTCAAAAATGAATAACAATAAAAATATTTATGCTTCAATGTCAATAAGCAAAGACAAGGTAAAAGAAATTTAAATCCTAATATTTTCTAAGCTTTGCTTCATCTTGCATGAGAACAGAAGTGCGGATCACCTATTAAGGCTTGTACCCACAATCTATTTTTGTAAAGTCTGGCACAAGGCCACGATTTGAAGATTGATCAGACATTTGATGTTTATGAGCATACAATGAAATTACTCACATTTTTTTTTCTTTAATAATATATCGAAACTTTAAATACATTATAAATTATTTATCATTGTAGCATCCTTGCTGAAAAGAAGAACAAAGGTGGCCAAAATGTCTTTACTGTTATTAGATTTTATTTTCGCAGGAATCTTTAAATATATTTTTCCAATTATATTAAATATGCAGTAATTCTGGAAAGAATCGGTTTTTGTCTATTGTTACAAGAAAATACTGATTCCAATAGACTCATATTAATACTAGTTTGTGGAGCCAAAACTTATATTTTGTTAAGGCCTTACTATTGTTAAAATATTTTCATATATGAGTCTTTCAATATATTTTTCCAATTATACAAATATGTAGTAATTTTAGAGAGATCAGTTTATTACTTAATAACGACAGAAAACAGATCCCCCACTTTATGCTCAATAAATCCTAACTTTAATACAAATTTAACAAGACCATTAGGAAAGAAAGAATATTTTGTTATGGCCTCACTATTATTAACAGGTTTCCATTTATTAGTCTTTCAATATATATTGGGGCAGAGGAAGCGCCTTGAATCTCTTTTTCTGCCCCTTTTGTATCTTTGTCTGGACAACAAAGTTTTGAAAATTTTTTCTTTCTTACCCCCCCTTTTTTTTTATGTAAACTTCCTGCGTATGTTTATGTTTTTGGGCTCCTTCCCGTATGTGAATTTTTGTACCATATTTGAAATAAAATATTTTTGTTTTTGATCATTGCTGAAGAGGCAAGATTTTTCCCCCTGAAATAGCTATGCAACATATATAGAATTCGGAATTTTATTTAATATCATATAAATATTTGGCTCTGTAAATAATTAATACTATTTACATTGAGCCCTCCACCTGGTTCATTTTTAATATTAATAAAATTAATATTAATAGGATCTGGTTTTTGGGATTTTACCTACATGCTTTTCCTTTTTTGGAGTTTATATATATATATATATATATATATATATATATATATATAGATAGATAGATAGATAGTAATTCTAGAAGGGATCTGTGTAATACTTTGTAATGATAGAAAATAAATCCCCCACTTTATGTACATTAGCATTTTATATTAATATAAGTTCACCCATGCCTTCAAAAATGACACCATATTTTAAGTCCTTTCTATTATCAAAGTTTTTACATGCAAATCTTCCAATATATTTTCCAATTATATATTTAGTAATTCTGGAAGTCAGTCAGTTAAGTGCCATACATGATACACACTTGGGCAATCATGTCTCAAAAGAGACATGACTAACTGGCCAGACATGATTGTCCGAGCATGTATCAAGTATGGCCCATAACTGACTGAATTCTGGAAGGGGTCAGTTTATTACTTTATGACAATAGAAAACAGGTCCCTCATTTTATGTCCATTAGAATCTTATATTGATACTAGTCTACAGTAGCTTATGGCCATATCATGTTGAAACATTGGTTCATGTATGAACATTATGGCCATATCATGTTGAGACATTGGTTTACATATGATCACCAAACTTAAGCTGTGTCAAGCTTGGTCAGTACCTTGATGGGTGACTGGTTTAGGAAGAACAAGTGCTGTAAGCTTGGGTGCATGAGTAATGGATTGGAATTAGAGCAAATATTCGATTTCATATTAAACTACAAACTTACTGATCCTTAAAAAAGAATATTGTCTGCTTTTATTTAAATGTTAATTTACAAATCAAGAATTGGCAGCAACTTTTCAACTAATCCTCATATTTAAAAATACTTCGAATTTCCTTGTTTATCTTAAATTCTTATTTTTTTTTTTCTTAAATCATTTCAGCCCAAGCAAGGCAGGAGCACCACTAGTGCACAGGGTTACAGTAAGAGAAAAACTGGATACAGGGATATTGAAGGATGAACAGGATTCTAGAAGATGGCAATTGATATTGAATTTAAATTTTTGAAGATTGTAGCTATCAGAGAAACATGTAAAAAGAAGGGAATATGAAAAGTAAAATTAAACCAAAATAACAATTTCTCTCATGTTGTTCGTTTACTAGGAATGTATGTTCCACCACTCCTTTTGAAACGGCACAGATATATTATGGAGAGATGAAGCTAAGGTTGAGTCATTTGGTCGTAATTTTTAGAATCATGTATGGAGGAAAGATGGCGAAGCATATGCAACTTTAGACTGTCTCTGTGTAGTTCATTACTTATTGTTTACTTAGTTACGTGAATTCTTAATAACCGGGAGGCCATTGGATTTTTTGGGATCTGTCGTCCCAACTTTCTCCATAATCTTGGAGCACTTAGTCTGCATTGGTCCTTAACAGTATCACATCTTTTAAATCTTTTTATGAATGAACTAATTGTAGTAAATGAGATGTTCAGGTCACTGGAAATCTTTCTGTAACATTTTTGATTTTACCAGCGCTTAACAACCAGTTTTATTTATGCATTAATCAATTCCTTACATCCAGCCATAATTGGAACCACTTTCTGTGAGTAGTGATTGCAAAACGTTCCGATTTTCATCTGAAGGTTGACTAGAGTTACTGAGAACATTCTAGAGCAATCGAAAATATTCTACCAAAACCAAACTCTACCAGTTTTTAATGCAAAATTAATTCTGTACAAACACTTTTTTCACCCCCTAAAACATAAAAATGCATATATTTTTTTAAATATCAATGAATTTCTTGTTTTCATTCACAGATTCTGATTCTACTCCCCCAAATACATGTATAACATTGTTATTTGTGTTTTTTATTTGCTAGAAATTTTTTGCTTATTTTCACTTTTCGCTTATTTTCCTTGACTGTATATAGAAAATGAAAAATAAAACAAATATGGATGATTGGTTTCGTCCTCACTTAACAGAGCCAAAACTGAGGGATTGTATATTGCAAAAATGACAAGAAAATGATAAAAATATATATTTTTAAAGGCAGTAAATGATTTGATTTGAAATAATGTTCAGTCCTAACAAACACTCCATCTGTTTACAAAAGAAGGCCTGTCTAGATTGAATGTAAATCATTTCCAACATCTTTATATGAAAGTTTGAGTGAACACAACTTTAGATGATAATGTTCAAGTTGGATTAATTATATATAAGAATTCCTGAAAGTGAACTCTTCCTGTGACCCCCAAAAAGTGGAACACATGAAAAGCATTTTATGCATCCAAATATGCAATAAATTCAAATTTTCTTTATGTTTGTGTTTTTTGTTGTTATTCTTGTCATGCAATGGTTAATGAACTTATTTTGCAAGCCATTTGCTGAAAATCACTCTCCAAGTACTGCTCCTTCTGCGACCTTGTGCCAGAGTAGTGTCCACAATGGGGCATCTTATTTTTATTAAAAAAGTATCTTTTTAAGAAATCCAGGCATTTTATTAAAAAAAGCACTGAAATAGTCAGTTAAGTGCCCTAAATGATACACACTTGGGTGATCATATCTTGAAAGGGACATGACTGGGTAGGCAGAACATTTTACCGCAGTAGGTTGCTATTACTTCCTGCAGTAGGATAGTTACCGATCAAGGCTATAGAACCCAATCTGTCCCACTATTTAACCCATAGCTAGAGGGAGAAGTGATGGATTAATATATTTCCCAAGGGTATTTGTGCATGTGAATACAACAAATTCAATTGGAATTTGAACACAGATCTCTGATTTCTCGTTCCAAGCCAATATCCACTGCACCACAATCCACAAAAATAGCATAATGGTTATTATTCCATATTATATTTCATAGAAATAATGGCTCATTGAAGGCAAACAATCAGTTCTTTCCTCCACTTTTTTAAAAATAAAGATCAAAAACAATTATTATTAAAAATAAAACAATGGCAAATTTGATAGAAAATCAAAAGTTATTTGCTATATACAAAACTAAATGTTCACTAAATCCTCAAGGGAAGCCACTCCGGTCTCACGTATTATTGTCCAACGGGAGACAACTCTAAACATTTTTAACAAATATAAGCTTAACAATTTAAATAAAGCAAAGAGGATGCGTGGATAGTAGTGTAAACGGGTGGGGAGCAGAGGATGCGACGGCCCCGGGTATCCTATCAATGAGTGAAACAAAAATTTCGTTTTTGAAACTGACTCTTAATCGCCTGGTTCACACTCCACCCATGTCTAATGAACAGGTTAAGAGGCTCATCCCTTGTTCCCTGTTTAGGATGTGGTTTCCGGCTTTCTCTTTTCCAATCTTCTCACTTTGTTTTTTTTTCAATTGGAGTAGATAGATCTATCTATCGCCCGGTTCACACTCCACCCACGTCTATTGAACAGGTTAAGAGGCTCATCCCTTGTTCCCTGTTTAGGATGTGGTTTCTGATTTCTCTTTTCCAATCTTTTTACTATTACGTAGCCCCCTGCACATCAGTGGCGTTACCGCCTTGCTCGGGGTGATACGATTAAAAAAAATAAATAAATAAAAAAATAAGACCAGAATAGGCCCTATCTACTTGAGTCTTGGGGGCATATAATCAATATTTGGCCCAAGGCATCACCAAACCTCTGGATGTCACTATGTGTGTATGTATAAGAGTTGGTGTTTTTTTTTTTTTTAATCACTTCACCCCAAGTAGTTGATAAAGCCACTAAGACAAAAGAAGAGAATATGAGAGAGAATAATAAAAGAATAGATATTAAGAAGATTGAAGATGACAGTTGATATTGTATTTATTTAAATCTTTTTAGATTAAACTTGACTCGAAGGCAAGAAATTAAGAAAGAAGAAACTGTTAGCATAGAACTTACAGTTACATCTAGCCATTTCATTTGTAAAATGAAGAAGACCTCGTTATCAATCTCGTATTGTCTTAAGTCAAGGTACCTCATCTGAACTGTGGAATCATGATGGAAATACGCACCAAGACAGCCAAACACCAAATAATAAAAAATGGTTTTTGAGTTGGAGGATCTGCGCATCCTTCTGGTTAATAAATTAATGCTTTGAAAATAAATATTTAACAGAGTTCTTTGACAGCATTAATGTGAAAAAAAGGAGTGGTCATTCAAGACAACTTACATTTTATAATTAGATAAGAAAGATTTAATCAAATCAAAATTCATCTAGAAATACCTAAAGCAACAGTTCAAACTTTATCATTCTTATGTATAACTTCATAGACTCTTTCAGCAATAACTGTTAACAAATTTGTAGTTATTTGGTTGATAGTTAAAAGGATCAGAATGTTCACATGAATTCTTAAAAATAGGAACTACAGAAAAGAATGCCCAGAAAGCAGAAAAGCAAGCAAGCAAGCAAATTGCAGCTTAGAGTTTAGAGAGATCATTTCTTAATGACTATTCCAGTGATACCATATAGTTAGCATGCTTTGTGGGTCTCAGGTTTAGAGATGATAGCAGAAACTGTGGATGGTGTTATATCACACAGTAGAGGAATACATTCTGCTTTATTAGCAGAAACTAAAACACCTAAAATTAAATGAAAAGAGGACGGATAGACAATTTACCCTTTTCAGTGCATATTGTGTAATTGGCTTGCCGAGTTCAAATTCTGACTGTCCATTTTTTATTTTCCAAAGGTGTTATCATAAAGGCATGAAAAGATCTTCCTCTTGCTATATAGGTTAATAGATTGGTCTCTTTAGTCTTGACAGGTCAGCCAGTCTAGGAAATAGTGATTTTTCTAAGCATAGTTTTGATGTGGCTCAAGACCAAAAGTAGTGTGGAGCACCCAGTGAGGATCAAACTTGGTATTCAATTGTAATTAATATAGCAAGGTAATCTTGCTAAACATTACACCATGTTGATGGACACAAAATTATTTTCTAAGTGTATCTTCTTTTATGTGTTTGTTCCTTCAGGACGTAGGCGATCATGGCCCTCCACATCTTCCTGTCACTTGTAGCTCTTAATAAGTTTTAGTCTTCTTGTTATTTCTCCCAAACCCTTTTCTACCATCCATTTGCTGAAGCTGATTAAGTATGTTAAGTGCTGCTTTCCTTTGTCTCTCGATCTTTCCTTTCAGTATCAGATTTTGGCAGAGGTGGCCGTGATTCAGGGAGTCTTTTGATAAAGCCATTTATATAAACAACTGTGTGATGAAGAAGCTAACACACTTAGCCAGAAGTGATTCTCTTGCAGCTCAAAGGTGATTGAGATCTGGCAAACTTGGTCACATCAGATTCTGGATCTGTCAAGGTACAACTTGGTTACACCAGCCAGATAGGTGCTGCCCTCTTCCACCAACTTGGCTGCCAAGATCATGTAGATCTTTGCCTATTCTGCTGTGGGATGTTTGGAAGTTGGTCATGTTCACTCTGATCCTTCCTCTTTCACCTTACCACCATGGGTGGCCTTACAGAAGTTGGAACTCCAGATGACTTCACTCTTGGGATCACTGGGACAAGTAAGCCTTGTACCATGGCAAGTAATGACTATATATATATTTTACACTGGATGTTAGAGTGAATAGTTTGTTGTCAAATGTACCACTGACTTATTATTAATGACAAGAGTAGAAACAAATCAATAAATAAGAAAAGAATAAAACATAAAAGTATAAAATTATCATTAAATATAGGAAAGCAATTGTTTATTATTGTTGTTGCTGAAAATAAATATTTGAGAGATAAATAACAGAGGAAGAAATTCACTATTGAATAAAAAAAAGTAAAAAAATAATAAAATATAACATTACAGCTCAAAACACACTTTCTACAAATTTAAAATTATGTCAAATCCAAAAAAACAAAAATGTCACGTTACAAGAATAAAATTATTGGTTTGAATGATGATAGTGAAAGAAATACAAGATACTGAATAGTCAATTATAAACAAAAACAAACATTATTATTCAGTTATAATTGTCATAATCTAACAAGCTTACTATTACACCACACTGAAGTGCTCACTGATTTACTAAACATAGCTTAGATGTGGCAAAAGGCTGAAAGTGTGAAACACCCAGTGAGGATTAAATTCACTGCTCAGTTGTAATTGATCTAGCAAAACAAGCTTGCTAAACATTGCACCATATCAAAGTGTGCAATGATTTTATAAGCATAGTGTAGATGTGGCATAAGGCCCAGCCAGACTAGAAAATGGAGAGTTCTCACTTTGCAACTTGCTTGTTATGAATTAGAAGAGATTAACCAAAGAGAAAACAAACATGGTAACAAATTGAAAATGTGAATTTATTAGAGAGTCTGAAAACAAAAACAGAATCTTTGAAAGTTGATTTTTAAAAGGTAAATGTCAGTTTGTAGACAGCAAAGTGGCTGCAAAGGCTGATGCCTTGATAAAAGACCTGACTGAAACCATTTCATCAAATTCCTCTGCAGAAAGTTCCACATCACAATAACTGTGGCAATCCATTCATTTCTTCAATGAAGAATGCCTAAGAGCACAAAAAGATGGCAGACAGGGTGGACAGTGTTTAAAACTTGAACTCATTTATTTAATTTCCCTGGTACTTGTTCTAATTGCTTCCTTTCCAACTTGATACATGACTAATAAGGGATATGTCAGCCTCTTCACAATGGCAGATTCAACATAAGGCTACCTTTCCTAATGGCTAATGAGAAACATTCACACATTGAAATGCTGCAGAAAGAAAAGCATTTTTTATTTACATCTTTTTATTTTGGTCTTTAACAACTTAAATTCTGAACATTATTAATATAAATACACTATCGATTTTCCCAAGTTGATTGATTTGTTTGCTTATCAACCTTTTTAAGGTTATTTAAAGCCTAAACATATTTTTGGACTGACAAAATATTCCTTTTTTCTTCTTTTAGCTTTGCAAGTGAATATTAACAAGTTTTTGGAAACAACAATGATTTTCAGAGATATGTCCTACTATTTTACCATTATTCCTTCTTTTATGTGCCAAGATCCTTCAGAACATAGGAAATCATGGCCCTTCACATCTTCTTGTCCCTTGTAACTCTTAATATACTTTTTCTTGTTATTTCTCCTAAACCCTGCTATAACAATATTTTGGTGCAGAGCGGAGGTAATTAATTTTATTAATTAATTATTAACTATAACTGAAAAATCTTCAAATTGCTATTATAGATCAGAAGAAAATGTACTAAGAGAAATTTTCTTTATTCTCCGAATATGAGCGAAGGAAAACGGAGGTAATTAATTTTATTAATTAATTATTAACTATAACTGGAAAATCTTCTAATTACGATTATAAGTCAGAGGAAAATGTACTAAAAGACATTTTTCTTTATTCTCCGAATAGGAGTGAAGGAAAAGAAAACAAAAAAAAGATAACAAATGGTATTCCTCTGTTGTTATTTTAAACCAGAAAAAGAAGGAGAGCAAAAAGAGGAAGAAAGAAAAGATTTAGATATGTTTTAATGTCAGGAAGTGCTGGTTTTGGCCCACCAATGAAGGCTAACAATTGTCATTTTAAACCTAAAAGAAAGAGATAAATTCAATTGTTGTTTTTTCGCTGGGCATTAGCAATAGCTGAAAAAGAAATTTCACTTTTGTTATTGTATCCAATTGTCCTGCTAGCGTGAATTGTGAAAAGAATTAAGAGAACAAATATCTGATTCTGAGTTGAAGTAATTTAGGGAAGAGACCTTTTACTTGACATCGGGGTTGAGCAGATGGCGAAAGTGTTTTCCGTTGCCTGAAAATATCAGTGACTCAGAAATGGATATTAAAAACACATGTGCCAAAAAATTCTTATCTAAGCAACAATGTCAATGGACCCTTGTCAACTTGTTTTGAGCGAAGCCAGTTCATAAAGGTTAATAGCGATTGTTTAAGAAAAAAATCCCCAAAATTGTTTCGTGAGAAAGAAAATTTTGAGAGAAAAAATTCGCCAGTTAAGTCCAGCCCAGAAAAGAGGTATGGGAAGATGACGTCATAAGACTGAGAGGAATTCCATTGGTCCTGTGAACAAGCACTGAAAGGGGGAGACGACCAACAATTGACATCATGAAAAGGAGACTAACCCAATTGAGTAAACCAAAGGCAACAACGTGTAGCAGCTAACCCCGGCATTCTATTGGTCACCAAGATGAGGGGTTAGACACCCAGCAACCCCACACCATGGCATGGGCATAAATACAGGGTCCCAAGGGACCAAAATCAGTAGGAGTTCCAGCTGAGTCCGAGTCCCCGTTGAAGTTCAGTTCAAGCTCCCGGCCCAGAGATGTAACGACAAAGACAGGCGCCATGTTGTTGGGCACCAACTGCAGAGCATGTCGGCCAATCAGAGTTAAAGACAGACAAGAAGTGAAACTGCAGACAAAGTTTTGAGTTGAAGTTCTAGTCAGAGTTTGAGTAGGAGTTCCTGTGGTGATTCGAGGCAGTTCACAGTTCAGTTCCAGTTCGCAGTTACCAGGCCCAGAGATGGGTGCCAACTGTAGAGAGGCCTGATGCTGGCCAACCAGAGTTAAAGACAGACGAGAAGCGATTTTGCAGACAAAGTTTTGAGTTGCAGCTTGAGTGGCAGAGAGTTTGAGTTTCCGGTCCAGAGATATAATGACAAAGAGATAATTGCTACCCAGTTGGATGTCAACCATAGAAAATCACCGCCTGTCAAAGACAGTTCCCAGCTGAAGAAGTAAAGAGACAGAGAGATGATGGCCATGCTGTTGGGTGCCGACCGTAGAGAAGCCTGTCACCAATCAACCAACCAGTGTTAAGAGACAGACACAAAGAGACTTTGCAGACAAAGTTTGAAATTGCCAAATGAAGAGAGTTTTTGGTGAGAGTGATCCAACGACAAACCATACCAACTTACCCATAGTCCAGCACTTCGGCAATTTCCACAACATTCTGGAAAACAAGAATCAAGTTGACTAGACTTATAATGAACTTAGAACTCTGTTCGGAGCAGTGAGCTGCGGCCAACCAGATTTCTCGCTATTGCTTAGGAGAATAATTTGATTTACTTAAGAGACTTCCGTAGTGCTACCAGTTTGATAGAAGCAGGGATTGGGAATTATCCAAGAGACTATTGTGTATATTCTGTATATAAAGACATTATTTTACATCACTTCAGACGTCAGTCCACTTATTTTTCTTGGAGCTATATTTCTTTCTTTTATTACTCTATTATGTGCATGCTTCCCAGTTTGGTTTAGTTCAGTAGTGAGACAGCTAGTGGAGAACTCATGTGACTACCTTGTGATTAATCAACACAACATGGGACAAGGGAGATCACTGTGACAGAGTCAATCTACAACCAGCTATCTGGATCGAAACCAACAGCGACTGTCCAGGTAGTGGCATACTGCTCTGCCATCCATTTGCTTAAGTCCATCAAGTATGTCACATCTTTTGTTTCCTCTATCCACTCTGAGTATCTGATTCTCCAAGCCCTCTTTCCTCAATACATGTCCCAAAAACTTCAACTATCTCTTCTTGTGTAAGTTTCCTTTTTGTTTGCATTCTCTCCAAAACCTAGTTGTTGCTTATGTTTGGTCCATGGTATTCTCGGCATCCTTCTGTAGATCCATATTTCTGTTGTTTTGAGTCTCTCCTCCATCTTTAAGGAAATTGTCCAGCATTTGCTGCCACACAGTAGATCAGACAACACATAACAATCCAGCACTTTCTTCTTTTTTTCGAGTAAAATTTTTCTGTCTCTTAGCTCTACTCTACTCAGTTTCTGGAATGCGTCCTTGGCCATCACAATTTATCTTCAGATACCAGCATTGCACTTTCCATCCTCTGCTAGAAAACTTCACGGTATTTAAATTTCTGTAATTGGCATCAAGTTCGAATTCCAGTTGAATCCATTGTATTCACTTACGCGCAAATACCCTTGGGAAAGGTATTAATCCGTCTTCCAGTTATGGGTTAAATAGCAGGACAGATTGGGTTCTATAGCCTTGGCTGATAACCAGTCTACTGCAGAAAGCAATGGCAACCTACTGCGGGATAATCTTCTGCCCAGTCAGTCATGTCTCTTTTGAGACATGATCACCCAAGCGTGTATCACGTATGGCACTTAACTGACTGACTGAATTGGCATTTTAGGGCCCTTTTTTTTACTGATCATACATTCAGTTATCAGTTCCTGAGAGAAAAAGATGCTGGGATTCAAGAGAAAGTGCTTTTCAAAGTCTTTTTTTTTTAAATGCTGGGAAATTAAAATGATTGTATGACAAATGGATGCAATATAATTTTAAAATTCAGAGACAACAAATTTAAGAAACCAATTAAAAATCTATAGTTTAAAAATATTTCATTTTTTAAATATAGTTTAAAAATATTTGATTTTTAAAAATTATCACTCTTCTAAAATTCTTTGTCATTTATATAGATTGATATTTGCAAGACTGAGTGTGGGATATCAGTGATGATTGAATTCAACACAAGTGTCACAGCTTTCAAAATAACTTTACAGTAGAAGACTGGAAGTGAAGAGTCCCTAGTGCAAGCTACAAGTGAAGAGCCTCCTAGTGTAAGGTTATGAGTGAAGGAATCCTTAGTGCAAAATTGCAAGTGAAGGGACCTCTAGCACAAGGCTGCAGGTGCATAATCCTCTAATGCAAGGTTGCAAGTGAAGGGATCCCTAGTGCAAGGCTGCACGTTAAGGGACCTCTAGTGCAAGGCTGCAAATGCTGGGTCTCCTAGTGCAAGGTTGCAAGTAAAGGGATCCTTAGTACAAGGCTTCAAGTGCATGGTCCACAAATACAAGGTTACAAGTGAAGGGATCCCTCGTGCAAATCTGCAAATGAAGGAACCACTAGTGCAAGGCTGCAGGTGCATGGTTCCTTAGCAAGGACAACTCACCAGAGGAGCAAGAGCCTTCAAGATAAGCTTATTTTTTATGATGAAATGAATTTTTAAGTACTTATTAAAATAAGTACATAGAAATTAATCATTTAAAAAATTGAAATTTGTCTTATTTTACAATAATGTTGGGAGAAATGATCAATAATTCTCAATACATCACTAATAGTTTGATGAGAGATGTCAGCGGTCATAATTTTTATAACTCAGCCTGAAAAAATTTTAGAAGCAGAAATTAATAAAATTCCACATGATCTGACATACAAAACTCTTCTTTGCATACTTGACACAAGATTTGGGCTAATCTATTCTTCAGCCTTCATCAAGTGTATAATCTGAGAAATGAATAAAACTGAGATTTTTTTTAGACTTGCTCTCTTTTCTCCCAAATTATGCCCTTGATGAAGAAAGATCGGAAGAACTGATCAAATGAAATGTTTTGTTAACAATATCAAATCTGCAAAGAACTTCAATCAGCCAAATAAAATGTATATGGCTTGTCTCAAAGTTGAACAATAAATAAAATTATTGATTATAAAGATTTTAATATTTAGTTTTTCTTTTCTTTGTTTTACAATATTTTGTTATAAATACTGGAAAATGAAAAATGTTGCCACAGGCAGTAAAATATGTGTTTCAGATATAGAATCCATACTCGGATTCATTCAAACAGATTAGATTTTTGTGATAATGGTATGCATACAATTAGCAGATTTTGTTTATATTAATTTCACTGAGAAAAAACAACTAAAAAACATTTTTTTGTCTGCTTTTCATACAAATAATGTACTTTTGCAATCTATACTTGTAATTGTTTGAGCACGTTGGATGTGTATTGTGGTGCAATGAATATTGGGTCAGAACAAGAAATCAGAGAGCCCATTTCAAATTCCAGTTGGATTCGTTGCATTCACTTAAGCGCAAATATCCTTAGGAAAAAGTATTAATCCATCTCTTATCTCTAGCTATGGGTTAAATAACAGGACAGATTGGGTTTTATAGCCTTGATTGGCAACAAGTCTACTGCAGAAAGTAATGGCAACCTACTGCAGGAAAATCTTCAGCCCAGTTGATTGCCCAAGCATATATCATATTTGGCAAACTAATTGACTGAATTGTTTGAGTACATCAAGTTTTTAAGATTTGTGCCTAATATATTTAAGCTCAAGGTAAATATTATATCTCTATACTTTTAACATCTCCATGAATTAACTACTGTCAATGAAAATTACTGAGGTATGGCTAATGTACCCTGGTGCTGTAAACAGTGATATGATTCTCCTCATTTTAGATGAGAGAAGTTGCTCAGCCCTGAGGATTCCAACTCTGTGGCAGCACCTTTCTCCTTGCATTAAAGAGGTAGGGTCAGTGTAAAACTGATGCCATCATGACAGTGGTTGTGGGAGTTTGGCAAAAAAATAATTTTTGTCCATCACCTATATGCATATGACACTCTCTATGTTCAAACAAGCTTGTCTGATATCCAGACCTGGTGGGGAGGCTGGGTAAATATCTACTTCTAACATCTTTGGATGAACTCTGAAATTTTATTTACTAATTATTTATTGATTCATTCTCTCAATGCTTTGCAGGTTATTTAGAGCCAGAATATGTTTTTAGATTGAAAGAATTTGCTGTAATAATCAAATGACACAAATTTTACTGATTAACCCATAGCTGCAGGGAAGAGAGAGAGATTCATACCTTTCCAAAGAGTATTTGCATACAAATTAATATAATGAACACAACTGGAATTAGAACTTGGTTTTCTGATTAACAATTCTAAGCATTATTTGTTACACTGCCCACACATCCATCCTTACAATATCTGATATTCCCAAATGGCTACCAATCTAGGTGCTGACAAGGCTCAATGATTCTTAACTATGGTGTTTTTACAGGAACTAGTATTTCAACGTGATGTGGCGTTAAGTCTAATTATTCATTTATTCTCCTCAGCAGGGAGTAGATAGGTTCACCTAACGTCCAGTTGATATTTCTCAGTGATAGAAATTTATCCCTGCTTCCTGATAAGGATTAGGTTTCCAGTTCCTTCTAAAGTCTTTTCATTCTCTTTCACTTCTAGTAGCCACTTGCATCTTAGTGGCATTATCACCTTACTTGGAGTAAATTATGGTGAAAAAAGTATTATTCCTCTCTATAAAGACTGCTGTGTATTTTTACATATATATATGGTTCTTTGTAAATTGCCTGAAGACACCAAAACCTGGGTTGTGAAATAACTTGTTTACAATTGAAAAACATTCACAAGTTCTACAATATAACTGTATTGAACACTTTTTAATACAACTGTGTACTAGCCTAATTTAATTATGACCAAAAACTAAATAATTAAATTATATATATATATATATATATATATATATATAGAAACCAGCAGTATAGCCCGGCGTTGCTTGGGTGTAATGAAAGCTTTAAAACTACTCCATGGTCCTGGAGCTCAGACTCTTTGGACGATGGCACGAAAGACTAAAAAGCAATAGTTGTTTCCAGTTAAAGCGAAACCGTAGACTGAAAGAAAAATGAATGGATGTAAGTCAAATTTAGATTTCCTGGTATCGATATCAAATAAGTTATTTTCATCGCAAACTGAATTTTGAAGGCTAAATAAGTCCTCTGAGTAAATGGTATCATGGCTGATACTAAGAACTACAATTATACCTACTTAGAGCCAAACCTAAAGCAAAAACTAAAATAAAAGGGCTGAAAAAAATACAGACGTACAGGCAGATAAACAGACACACACAAACATCTTGCCTTTTATATATATATATATATATATATTTATATCATCAATTTTCTGCACTATTGTAAGAACTGCAACCTTGAAACTTCTGAATATTGTTTCTTATGCCTTTGTCTATGAGTGTATCAAATTTGATTAAAATCAGACCACTCCTTCTATAACCTGATTTTTTCGATTATCGATTTTTGATATTTATCAGGGGTACCTCGATACAAAACCTAGCTAAGAGCACTCACAGACGCTTATAATACAACTGTGTAAATTTTCGAGAAAATTGGTTCAGCTGTTTCGGAGTCTATAGGTAACGGATACACACACACACACACAGACAAAGTTCTATTTATAAATAAGTATATATATATATATATATATACACACACACATATATTTCCCTCCTGTCATGCTTATTTGAAGAGAATTTTTTCATGAACAGTATAATGTCATGAGATGTTAAAATGATATTTATATTATCATATTGTGCATAAAAAATTCTCTTCAAATATGGACGATGACATATTTTAAATATTTAATAATTTCAGTTCATTTCATGAATAATTTATGAGCATTTTTTCTAATAATCAACTTTTTTTGTTTATAAATACTTTATTTAAAATAAAATTAATTTTATCTCTTTGTCTTGATAAAGTCCATCACAGGACAAAATGCGTAGGTGAAAAAAACAGTTTTCCTCTTCATTTTCATTGCTGATCTTTTTGTTTGATTTATATTTCCAATGATTTTCTCTTGATGAGATATGGGATGAAAGGGCCTTAGGGACTGTCAATAAATTCCTTGTTTTTAAAATAATTATATATATATATATATATATATATATATATATATATATATATATATCTGTAAATTCAGATAAAACTAGCAGGGAAATAGCTATTTTTAATATGTCATTTTAAGGCATGCATTCTTCAACCCCTTCTAAACAGAGAATGAAGAAAATTCTAAGCCCAGAGGTTAGTTTAGGTAAAGGAAGGTGTTGGGATGTATTGGTTTATATATATATATATATATATATATATAACACTGGGAGCTTGAATCCAGCCTGATTTAACACAAACAGTAATGACTGCTAGTTCCTACAAGAAACCAACAACTTGTGTCTCAAATATTTTGGATGATATCAAAAATGAAGTAATTGGTTTAATTATTTCTCATCATATTCTAAATTTTCCTTGAACATAACTATCCTGCATACTAATAAACTATTTGCCTTGAATATAAATACATTTTATAGGAAACTAAAGCACTAGGAATTTACCTTGAGCATACAGATGCTTTATCCCAAAAATTGATGTGCTTGGACAATTTTGAGATTCTGAATTCTTGTGCTCAACTTAATCAAGTACGATTTTGTGTGGGTAGCAGACAAAAGGTGCTTTTATTGCCCAGAGTAATTCTGTTTTCTTTTGTATTATTTTTAATTATAATTCACTCTTAATAAATATAAACTTGGAGTTAAAAATAGATGATGAGATATACACTCACTGGCCACTTAATTAAGCATACATGAACAATTTTTCTTTTATATAAATTTCAAGTTAGCTAATGATGTAGCAGTAATTTGTTACAGGTATTTAAACCTAATGCTGAATATAATTTCATGCATTAAGATGAGAAATGAAGGTAATATCAGTGACTTTGACCCTGACCTGGTTGTTGGTACCAAACAGGAAAACTTGGAGTATTTAAAAAAACTGTTGATCTATTAGGATTTTCATGCACTGTCAAATCTAGGGTTAGCAGAGAATGGTCAGAAAAAAATTATAAATATTCAAATGAGGGGAAATTCTGTGAACAGAATTCTCTTGTTGATGAAAAAGGTCAGAGGAGAATGGTCAAACTGATAGAAAGGCAACAGTAGCAAAATAACCATTCTTTACAACAGATATATAAAAAAATAGTATCTCTGAATGTATAACACCTTGATGCAGATGTGCTACAGGACCAGAAGACCACTGTGTCACTCATGTTAGATAACAATAAATGAAGATAGAATTTGCTAAGAACCATAAAAATTGAGCAATACCTGATCTTGAATTCTGTTCTAACATTCTGATAGTAGGGCCATGACTTAGCATCAACATAAAAGTATCACTCCATCTGGCCTTATATCAACCATTCTGGCTACTGGTGGTGGTGTAATGGTATGGGAGAATGTTTTCTTGGTATACATTGTGACTTTTGTACCAATAAAAGGTTGTTTAAATACCACAGCCTACTTAGATATTGTAACCAAACCATGTCTCGACTTATGTCTATGGTGGCCCTATCTGCTTGTGGCTACTTTCAACAGGATAACACACCAGGTCAAAATCAGAAATAGTGGGAGGGTTGGTTAATGGAACACAAAAATAAATTTTCTGTGTTAAAGTAGCCTCCAGAGTCACAGGGCCGCAATTCAACAGAGCATCTTTTGGATGTGGTGAAAAGGGAGATTCAAATTCAGCTAATCTTGAATACAGGATACCATAATAATGGCATAGACCCAAACTTCAAAAGAATGCTTCCAGGATATCTTTGTATTCATACCAAAAAGAAAACAAGGTGGTTTTAAAGGCTAATGGGGGTCTAAACCAGTACTTGAACAAGATGCCTAATAAATTAACTGGTGAGTGTAATTCAAAAGAGCACAATTAGCTAGTGTGGTCAAAGATGAACCAAAAAGAAGACTAGATATTTTTGCTACCACCCTCTTTATTTCTTGACTGTATAGGTAGGTATAGCTCCTTCCCCATCACTGCACCTTACAAAAACCTGCTTTATGGTATCAAACTTTTATGAAAGATTAACATTTGTGCCTTTTGCTGCTAATCAAATAAAAAATGTATTATGTCTTTCATAAAGGCAAAGCGATATAAAACAAACTATTGTAAAATGGAGGGAACCTGTAAATACAAAGGGGATCAATTTTTCAAAGTCGATATATTTAAGAAACAAGCTTTAAAAGTCTTCATCACTCATTGATTTAAAAGGAGATGTATCCTGTGAATTCATGTCATCTAATCCAGGGATTGAATCTAATTTGACATTGCTGCTGTGGGCTGGGGTGTCACACTGATTGCTAACCTGTGGCAGATCAAGAGTGCCAAGGCTAAAAGAATCATCAGTATCGCTTGTTACTTTAGATTGAGTGGAATTGGCTAATACTGGAATATTCTTCAACAATTGGTCACTCAAAACCTGTTCAGGTTTTTCTTTATCACTGAAAGACATGTCTTGACTTCCAGAAATACCTTTAGCTTCTTTGGAAAGATGTTTCCCATTTTTAATTTTAGAAGCTTCAGTTCTGAGACTTACAGACTTTGGTCCTTCTGTATTCTCCCTGATATCCAAAGAATGATCTGATGCCTGTTCGAGACTTGCTGAATTTTCTGTAAGATTATGAACTTCTATCATTTCTATTGCAGAAATGGGTTCAGAATTATTTTCAGGTTTGACCTTATCTAAACTGGTTACTTTGGAATTGGCAAAAATTTCCTTTCTCTCCATCATCTCTGCTGAATCTTTGTTCTGAAGAACAGAGAGTTTGGTAACTTTTTCACATTTACCATTTCTGCTCCCATTTTCTTTGTCTTCTACCTTTTCTTCCTGAATATTAGTGCTTCCACTAACCATTCCTGATTTTACCACTTTGGTTTCACGGACTTTGGGATCAGACTCTTCGCCTTGTTTCAAACGAGTTTTTCTCAAAATATCCTCAGTAATCTTGGCTGTATTAAAACTACCTTCCAACCAATAATTAGCATTCAAAGACTTTGGACTTGAAGGAGGAGACATCGAGCTTTTAGTATTCAGGTCAGCTGGTTTGGTGAGGATGCTGCCACTAACTAGAGTCTTGCTCTTCTCCCACAAATGAAAAGATGTCCGGAGATCTTTCTGGTCAAAACCAGTTAAAAAATGGTCGGTATCTTTGGTTTCCTGTTGATTAATATTGATACCCCCAAGAAGACCATATTCTGTTATCTCTTCATCAATGCCAAATGTGGAATTCAGATCTTTAACATTTTCAAGAATATTTCCAGGACTCTTTGAGATCAGCTCGCCAAGAAAACTGGAAATACAAAATAGAATAGAAATTATTAACACTTTTTATACTTACACATATTAAAAAAAAAAAAATTACAATGCCTACACACACATACGTTTTCAAGATATACATCTTTACAAAACTTTCAGTGCCTGCTGGTGATATATATATATATATATATATATATATATATATATATATATATATATATTAGACCTTCACATACAAGCCTGTTTTGCTGCATCACAGCTCATCACTGTGGCTAGACATATCCACTTGCTTCTGGTCAGGATTGAAACTCAATCAATTTGGTATCAGTCGGAGTCTCTACCCACTAAGCCATAAGTGCATGGAATCAGAGAAGGGAAATTTTAACATGTTGTATATGAGCAGTGTATACACATGCCAAGCACCAAAAGAACTCAATTCATTCCTGAAGAGTAATGCATATATCGCAGAAGTGGAAACTGTTTTTAAAATTTTCTTCTCTAGAGAGCTCAATCATAATGAAAGCATAATATATTATATTGTCAAGATTTACTATATATATATATATATATATATATATATATATATATAGTCAAGATTTACATCTTTACTAAGCGTACACTGCCTGCTTTTGAAATATATATATATATATATATATATATATGTTTTCAAGATATACATCTTTACAAAACTTTCATTACCTACTGTTGATATATATATATATATGTACATTTTTAAGATATATACATCTTTTACACAACTGACACTGACTGCTGTCAACATATATATAAATTTTTAACTCATACTGCCTGCTGTTGATATCCTCTCTATTATAATAAAAACTGCTGTGTATTTATTTGCGTATATATTTCCCTTCTGTCATGCTCATGGAAAGAGAAACAATAGTGAGTCAGCATTGGCTCAGTTCATTCTCTTTACTACCAATTATCAAACTTTACTAGTGACAAAAGCTCTTGTTGTATGTTTGCTCTTAAACAATGCCTTATGTTTTTTTCGTTTGCAATAATTATGCCATCAAATACTGAAAAACACATATATATATATATATATATATATATATATATATATATATATATTTCTAAGTTTACAGTTGATTTTAATGTTTTGAATATGTTTTTTTATTTATTTTATATAGCTTGAATAATTTTTGCATATGATGGTGTGCTGGAGTTTGTTTTAATGCTTTCTCTTGCTTTTGGTGTATTTAATCTTTAATATATCTTTTTTTTTTTCTTTTTTAGATTTTACAGTCCCTGGAAGTTGCCTTCTGACTTTGTTCACAATTAGAGCATTTTGTTTCATTTGAGCATGTGATTTCTGTGCAGTTAGGATCAGTCTCCCCACATTTTCCTCATACCAACTTCTTTGTACATTTATTCTTACTGTGTCCATCTCTTTGGCACTTGAAACATCTTAATTGGTTTAGAATATATGCTTCTATTTTGAAAACTGTATCGCCAATTTTTATTTACTGTGCTGGTTCTGGTGCATCAAAAGTAATGATATAAATGTTGGTAGTTATAAATATATCATTTTTTTTTAAACAGATATTCTTTTAATGTCTGTAATATTTTGTTTTTGTTCATTGTTCATAATTTTTTCCAGTGTACACTGAAAGTTCAGGTCTGGAGGAGTTTAAAAAATGGTATGAATAGACTCTTACTTTTATATTATGAAATTTGGTGATCCTCAGTAGAGTTTCAACATCACGCTTTCCTTTGACTTCTATCAGTTATGCATTATTTTTAGCTATTTTTCACTACTTTTGGAGTTATTCATGATGATAAGATTTTTTTCTATCACAAAATATGACAACTTTGTTATTAGTTTGGCACCAACTGGTTGTATAAGAATGAATTTGCAAAAAAGTTTTCTTTGGATTGATTTTCTGTGTCACTATGTGTCAATATCAACATGTAGTCGCTTGGGTTTTTATTGTGCTCATACTTTATTATTATTATTCATTAGCCATGCTCCCCCACCCATCTTGGTGATGATGAGGGGGAAATCAATGTGTAGCACTTTGGGGATTTTTTTTGTGCTTATACTTTATTTATTATTATTCATCAGCCATGATGGAGTCCCACATGAGGGAGATGATAAGGGGGGAAAATTCCATTTGCCTCATTCCTCCAGAGCTACATGACTGGTGTGTGTGTATATATATATATATATATATATACTCCAGAGCTACATGACCGATATATACTGTTATATCTGGGATTCTTCACCCAAGTAAGGGCTTTCTTCAGAGGTTGAATCAGCCATGTTAGATTCCTTTTTTCCCAGTCTGACTGACCCTACACTCATCGTTTACTAAGTCAGTTAAATATAAGTACATTTGTTTGTTTTGTTAGTCTGACTTAGGGCTTGATGTGACTAGCAGGTTGATTAGATCGGACCTCTCCAACTACCTGTCTAGCTTAATTAGGATCAAAGTGGTGTGTTGGTGTTTAGGAGTATATGTATAGCCCAACTCTTAAAACTTGTTCTCAAGCATCACGAGTTGCCAACCATGGCAAATAGGTAGCCCCCATGAGGGACTTTATCCACTGCAGAGGTGTAGTTGTCATATTATGGAGCCCTATAACAGGGCAACAAAACCTTGGAGAAGGGAACAGGAAACCACTTCACTATTTTTCCCCAAGAATACATAGCAATTTAGAGATAATAAAGAAAAAGAATCTGTGGAGAACCATGACCACCCAGATCCTGAAGAGACATGGCATTAAAAAGAAAATGAGGAAAGTCTAGGGAGAAGGACTACTCTGAATTCAACACCTTAGAAAAGGCAATGGAAAACCACTTCACTATCTGTCCCATAGCTTGGTTAGGAAGATGAGAGAATAAATAAAGTTTTCCCTTTGAAAGCATGCACATTGTAAACTGCTGCTGTTATCTGTATCTGTCTCTTCTCCTTACTGGTTTTCTCTGTTTAGAGACTTTACTTAAATACTCGTTAAAGGGATCGCAAAGCATATTTTTTATACATGGCATGGCAATTCCAAAAAAAAAAAAAAAGAGCAATGATCACCTAGATCCTGAAGGAACATGACATTAACAAGAAAATGAGGAATGTTCAAGAGAATTCAACACCTTGGAGAAGGCAATGGGAAACCACTCTGCTATCTTTCCCAAGAATACTTG